>CM046671.1:23149290-23636790 GCA_025594165.1 Tamias sibiricus
GTGCTATATCCATATAATGGAATACTCTTACTGATAAAAACAAATTGGTGAACTCAACTACATGGATAAATTTCAGAAACTATATTGGGTGAAAGAAGCCAGGTATTTAAGAGTACATAATGTATTATTACATTTGTATAAAATTCTAGCTGGGCATGATGGCATGCACCTGTAACCCCAGTGGCTCAGGAGGCTGAGGCAGGAGGATCATGAATTCATAAAAGCCAGTCTCAGCAACTCAGCAAGACCCTGTCTCTAGTAAAATATTTTAAAAGGGGGACTGGAGGTGGGCTTGCTGGGCAGCCCCAACAGGGAGAACTGAGGACTAGTGGGGCACCCATCATTCTTCCAAAATGACACCCCACACCAGGTACCCTGTTGAAAGAGGGTACTGATAGCTCCCAAGGCATCCCTCAGCTTGAAGCAATACCAGTGCCTGCCAGGTGATCACCTAGGCTATAAGAACCACCCTGGTCCTCATGGCATGGACAAACTTATTGTAGACAGCCGAGGCAAAGCAACAATTTCTAACGATGGGGCCACTATTCTGAAACTGCTTGATGTTGTCCATCCTGCAGCAAAGACTTAAGTGGACATTGCCAAGTCCAAAGATGCTGAGGTTGCTGATGGCACCACTTTAGTGACCCTGCTGGCTGCAGAGTTTATGAAGCAAGTGAAACCATGTAAGCTGCCTGTTGTGGCCAGCCACAAACGCCGCGGGAGGAAAACTCTCGGAGGCAGAGTAAAGCTATTACTACTTTTACTTCTACTTTCTTAGAGAGAGCTTAGAGAGAGAAAGAAAGATTTTTCTTCTTCTTAGAAAGAGCTTAGAGAGAAAGATTAGAGATAGCTTTTTCTTCTTCTTCTTAGAGCTTAGAGAGAAAGATAGAGCTTTTCTTCTTAGAGCTTAGAGAGAAAGAGAGCTTGAAAGAGAGAGATTTCTTCTTTAGAGAGAGAGAGAGAGCTTAGCTTTTAGAGCTTCTTTCTTCTTTCTTCTTTCTTCCTCGGGAGCCTCTGCCTGACTCTGACCAGCAATTACTTCTTCTATCTGGTTTCTCTTCTGTAACCGCTCTGCCTACGTTCTGGCCGCTCTGATTCTTTTCTTCTTCTCCGACCCGAACTCTTCTTCCGACCGAGCGACTGCATGACTGACTGAATTAATTAATTCTTCTCCTGACTCGGACCGCTTTCACCCGGTTATATACCTTTAGCTTTGCGGGTGCCTCACGTGCATTTACAGGTGCGTCACATACATACTTATTATCAGGTGGAACTTATGGCTTCCAGCTGACCGCAATAGCCATCTCCCTAATTGGGGCTCCTTCAAAACCATATATGGAGGAGGGTTTTCAGCCCCAGATCATCATCCAAGCTTTCTTTTTTTTTTTTTTTTTTTTGTAAGTTCATTTGTTCTAATTAGTTCTACATGACAGTAGAATGCATTTATACACTTTGATATATCGTACATAGGTGGGATAACTTTTTCATTTTTCTGAGTATACATGTTGTAGAATCACATTGATCATGCAGTCACAAATATACATAAAGAAATAATGTCCTTCTACTATCCTTCCTATCCCCACATCCACACTCCTCCCCTCCCTTCACTTCCCTCTACCTAATCTAAGGTAATTCTATTCTTCTCTGGTGCCCTGCCCCCCTTATTGTGAATTAACATCTGCATCTTAGAGAACACATTTGGCCTTTGGTATTTTGGGATTGGTTTATTTAGCTTAGTGTGATATTCTCCAATGCCATCCATTTACTGGCAAATGCCATGATTCTGTTCTCTTTTAATGCTGAGTAATATTGCATTGAATTATATATATATATATATATATATATATATATATATATACCACATTTTTTTTTTATCCATTCATCTACTAGGTTGGTTCCCTAGTTTAGCTATTGTGAATTAAGCTGCTATAAACATTGATGTGGCTGCATTACTGTAGTATGCTGATTTTACGTCTTTGGGTAAAAACTGAGGCGTGGGATAGTTGGATCAAATAGTGGTTCCATTCCAACTTTTCTGAGGAATCTTCATACTGCATTCCACCGTGGTTGTACCAATTTGCAGTCCCATAAGCAATGTATGAGTGTACATTTTCCCCCACATCCTCGCCAACATTTATTGTTGCCTGTATTCTTGATGATTGCCATTCTGACTGGAGTGAGATGAATTTTAGTGTAGTTTTGATTTGCATTTCTGTAATTGCCAGAGTTGCTGAACACTTTTTCATATATTTGTTGATCGATTATATTTCTTTTTCTGTGAAGTGTCTCTTCAGCTCCTTCCTTAACCCCTTCATTTAATGGGTTATTTGTTTTTTTTGTTTGTTTGTTTGTTTTTGGGTGTAAAGTTTTTTGAGTTCTTCATGTATCCTAGAGATTAATGCTTTATTGGAGGTGCATGTGGTAAATATTTTCTTCCAATCTGCAAGCTCTCTTCTCACATTATTGATTGTTTCCTTTGCTGAGAAGAAGCTTTATAATTTGAATCCATCCCATTCATTGATCCTTGATTTTACTTCTTGTGCTTTAGTGGTCTTGTTAAGGAAGTCAGATCCTAGGCTGACATGGTGAAGATTTGGACCTACTTTTTCTTAGGCACAGGGTCTCTGTTCTAGTGCCTAATTTTTTTTTAGTGAGATATAGGATGTTTATTCCATTCTTCTATCCTTTGTACTATTACTATCATACATGTCTACATATATAACAGTACAAATAATACAGTGTTATAATTGTTGCTTTATATAATCTTATGCCTTTAAAAAACAAAGAACACACACACATAGTATGCATAATTTTTAAACAACATTTTTCCCATTTCTAGTACTCTTCATTTGTCCTGTGGTTTCAATTTAATATCTGATGTCACCTGATAGGTGAGCACTCTACCGCTGAGCTACATCCCCAACCTTATGTCTATCATGTACTTATAACTCTTCTTGAAACCTAGCTATTTTTCACCCTCTAACCTTAATTTTGTGACCTAGGACAAATCAATCTCTCTAGGCTTTACTTTCTTCCTTTGCTGTTGCTTTGGGAAAGATAAAGTACATAAACACACACATGTATATACACACACATATATATGTATACACATTGTATTTGGGGGTACCAGGGATTTAATTCAGGGATGCTTAACCACTGAGCCACATCCCTAGCCCTTCTTTTATTTTTTATTATGAGACAGAGTTTCCCTAAGTTGCTTAGGGATACACATTGTAATTTTTATAGAACAAAGTGCTAGAAGTCGGAGGTTTTTAGTAAGACAGGAAAAAAAGGGGGGGAATATGGCTCAGTGGTTAGGCACCCCTGGGTTCAATCCCCAGTACCCCTCCCCCCCAAAATTTTTTTTTCCCTAGAACAATCCAGGTGTGGTGGCACACATCTATAATCCCAGTGGCTCAGGAGGCTGAGGCAGGAGGACCCTGAGTTCAAAGCCAGCCTCAGCAACTTAGGCTCTAAGCAACTCAGCAAGTCCCTATTTCTACAAATAGAGTATAAAAAAGGGCTGGGGATGTGGCTCGGTTGTTAAACCCTCTGTGTTTAATCCCCTGTACCAAAAACAGGAAAAAAAATCTAGAATAGATAAAACTAATCTGTAGTCACTGAAAACTGAATGGTAATTTCTGGGGCTGGGGCAAGGGTAGGCTTGACTGCAGAAGGGCATGTGGAGACTGGGGTTGTGGCTTGGCGGTAGAGTGCTTGCCTAGCATGTGTGAGGCACTGTGTTCAATCCTCAGCACTGCACAACAAATAAATAAAATAAAGATATTATGTCTATCTACAACTAAAAAAAATTTTTTTAAAGGGGGACATGTGGGGAGCTGGAGTTGTGACTCAGCAGTAGAGTGCTCGCCTAGCACGTGCATGGCTCTGGGTTTAATCCTCAGCACGACATAAAAATAATAAATAAAATAAAGGTATTGTGTCCAACTACTAATAAAAAAATAAATATTTTAAAGTGGGGGGGGCATGTTGGAGCTTTTATGGGTCTAAAAATGTTCTATATCTTGATAGTGATGATGCCATTTGTCAGTACTCAGCTAACTGGATGCTTCAAATAGTTCCATTTTCTCTTATGTAAACTATACCTCAGAATTGATGGATAAGGAAAAATAGAAAGGAAAAATAGAAGAACTAAGAAAAGTATCTAAAATTGAAATGTGTAGAAGGGCATGAATCCTCTTCTTGCCTAGTAAATAAGGTTTTAAATTGATGCTCAATAAACAGCAATGTAAAATAGTAATTCATGTTAGGGAGAAAACTAGCAGAAGTTCTAGAAAGAAGTAGAGTGGATGCTCTGAGAAGTGGGTAAGAAAGAAAGATTGTAACTTTTCATTATAAATCTTTCTCCATTATGTTGCTTTTTTAGTACTGCGTGTACAACTCTGCTCAAAATTAAAGGGAAAGGCACAAATGGAATTGGAAGTCAGGAAGTAGAATTTTAAGTTTAGATCACTGTTTCAAGCTTAATTAGAAAGGGAAAGAGAAATGTAAGGCAGTGTTCGTATGGGTATACCTTCCCACCTTTCTAGGAAGGAGATTTCATTTTAATTTCTTATTACTAATGAGCATGAAGAATATTACAGGTGGAAGGAGTGAATGTCACTAGTTTCATCGATGTTAATTGGAGGTAGTATGTGGGACCCAAGTGGAGGAAGGTTTTTTACAGATTAGACAGAGAACTCTCTTCAAGATCAGAGCAAGGTTGTGCAACAGAATCCATATACCCAAGAGCTGGGTGTTTGAGATATGGGTCATGAAAAGGTATGACAATGGAAATTCAGAGACAAGAGAATCAATTTATATTAGGCAAAGGGGAAAGACAGAAGCTCAACTTGAGTAGGGGTCCAGGATGTCAGTCAAAGGATTGCCGTCAGTCACACCTCTGCCAAAAATGTTTTGTGCTACACCATTTATAATATGTTCAAACACATTCATGTGATCTTCATCCTAAGACAGTGAAATAAATATCATCTTTCACAGTAGATATATTTACTGTCTCTGCTTGACAGGTAAAGACACTGGCCTTATGGAGATTATGACTTGCTCATGTCACAGGTCTTGAAAATGGTTCAGCTGGCTTTTCTTTCTCTTTCTTTCTTTCTTTTTTCTTTTCTTTTTTTTTTTTTTTTTTTTTTTTTTTTTTTTTTTTTTTTTTTTTTTTTTTTTTTTTTGAGGCAGGGTATCACCAAGTTTCAAGGCTAGCTTTGAACTTGAGATCCTTCGGCCTCAGCCTTCCAAGTGGAATTACAGGTGTGCACCATTATGCCCAGTGGTTCAACTGGTGTTAAAGGCAGAACTTCTGTAACTGAGGTTCTAGTATTCCAACTGCCCTTCTTTGCTTCTACATGAAGAGAATTTCCCAAAGGCTCTATATTGTGGTCTTATTATTTCTTTTTAAAAAGTGGCTTTGTATCTAATGTTTGTGATTGTTGCAAAGGAATGATTCACTGGAAAGTTTTGAATTAATTTGGAATTAAAGGAGAAAGAAATATTGATTAGGAGGCAGTGAGCCAAGAATGAGGTTATCTTAGGTGAGAAAAGTGTTGTGTTTGCCCAGAGACCTTTGTTAAAAGTACAGAGTATGAGTCCTGTCTTCAAAGAGAAAATATTGAAAGGCAGGGGGTGAGATAGAAAACAGGTTTCTGATAGGGCACGGCTGTCACAGGGTACACAGCTGTAACAGACAGGCACTGCCCATTCTGGCGCACACTGCCAATCTGCACAGTGAACAGAGTGGTTTCTTACATACATCAAAAGATGAAAACAAATAGTGAATCTCGCATTAGTGCTTAAGAGGAAAGCCTTGTGACATATAAAAAAAAAAAAGACTTAATAGCAGAGTTAAAAGCTGTGGTTAAAGGAAGCTGGCAGGAGTAGTATGCTGCTAATACCTTAAAGGGCTTCTGCTAGGGCTGTTCAAGGAAGTGCTGGAATGAGATACGCATTCTCCTTAGCTTCAGCATCCCCTTTGCTTATGTTGATTACTTTTATGCTCAGTGCTCAAGTACAGAAGATTGCTTTCCATAAATTCATGACCTTTTCCCCTCTTGCTTATTTAGGTTTTCTTGCTTTTGTTCAACCACTATTTCTAATTCTGTTTACTTGGCCCTCATTAGTTCATCCTGGGTTCCATATGTTTTCTTGTTTCCTTTCTGTCACCTGTAGGCTTTCATCCCAAAATTAATTGGCAGAGTATTTTCCTCAATAAGAGAACTAATTATCTTCTATTTTTCTCCCTCACTAATAATTATAACTTCATTTAAAAGAAAAAGAGAGGGCTGGGGATATAGCTCATTTGGTAGAGTGCTTGCCTCATATGCACAAGGTCCTGGGTTCAATCCCCAGCACCACAAAAATAAATAAAAGAAAAGAAAAAGAGATGGAAATAGAGAAACAGATGAAGAAAAGAGAGAGGGGAAGGAAGGGTGAGAGAGAATGAAGAGGGGGAAAAAAAGAAAACCTCTTTTAGCCTTTTATTTTCCCTTCTTGCATCAGTATCAGCCCCTATCTATTCTAAAAGTTCTGTATACCTCTTTGTCTAGGAGTTGTTACTTTATCCGCTTCACACTTTTTCATGATGCTTGTTCAAAGTCATCATGTTTTCTCTCGAAAACAATAAACTCCGCGGCCAGGTGTGGTGGCACATGCCTGTAAACCTAGCACTTGGGAGGCTGAGGCAGGAGGATTATGAGTACAAAGCCAGCCTCAGCAAAGGTGAGGCACTTAGCAACTCAGTGAAACCCTATCTCTAATAAAATACAAAAAAAAAAGTCTGTTTTTAACTTCTTTGGGAATAGGCCAAGAAGTGGGATAGCTGGGTCAAATGGTGGTTCCATTCCCAGTTTTCCTAGGAATCTCCGTACTACTTTCCAATTTGGCTTCACCAATTTGCAGTTCCACCAGCAATGTAAGAGTGTGCCTTTTTCCCTACATCCTCGCCAGCATTTATTGTTGTTTGTTTTTTTTGATAGCTGCCATTCTGACTGGAGTAAGATGAAATCTTAGAGTAGTTTTGATTTACATTTCAGACTACTACAAGGACACAGCCACATCAATGTTTATAGCAGCACAATTCACAATAGCTAGATTGTGGAACCAACCCTGATGCCCATCAGCTGATGAATGGATAGGGAAACTTTAGTATATATACACAATGGAACACTACTCAGCACTAAAAGAGAATAAAATCATGGCATTCGTAGGTAAATGGATGGAGTTGGAGAAAATAATGCTAAGTGAAGTTAGCCAATCCCAAAAAACTAAAGGTCGAATGATCTCTTTGATATGAAGATACTAACTTATAAAGGCAAGAGAGAGGGAATGAGAGGAATGAAAGAGCTTTAAATAGAACAATGAGAGGGGAGGAATAGGAGGGGACAAGGGGATAGGAATAAGGGTAGACTGAGTTATCCATGATTACCCTAAATACATGTATGAAGACACAATTGTTGTAAAATACAAGAAAAGGGCTGGGGAGTGCCTCTGAGTTCAATCCCCAATGCCTAAATAAATAAACTCTGAGTTATTTTTCTTTAGAAATGTCAAGTTAAGCTGTTTCAAGTAATTTAGTTCAGTCATGTTTATGTTTTCTTCCCTGGCATCCCCAGAAGTTTCCAGAAACTATTTGGGGGTTAAATTGTTTGGCCACAGAAAAACTTCTACTCAAACCTGGAAGAAGCCAAGTTGAGTTAAGCAGTGATTGTGAAAATTTAAGGATTATTGGGAAAAGATATTAAATTGATGATAGTAATAACTATGATTAGCCCGGTGTGGTGGCGCATGCCTGCAATCCTAGCTACACAGGAAGATAACAAGGTTGAGGTCAGCCACAGCAGCTTAGCAAGATCTGTGTCAAAACAAATAAAAAGTAGAACAGGGGGCAGGGATTGTGGCTCAGTGGCAGAGTGCTTGCCTCACACATGTGAGGCACTGGGTTCAATCCTCAGCACTACATAAAAATAAATAAACAAAGATATTGTGTTCATGTATAATTAAAAAAAAAAACAGGTCGAACAGGCTGGGTATGTAGTTCAATGGAAGAGTGTCATTGGGTTCAATCCCCAGTACTGGGGGAAAAAATTTACAATTAAAATTTCAGGGGCTGAGGTTGTAGCTCAGTGGTAGAGCATTTGCCTTGTATGTGAGAGGCACTGGGTTCAATCCTGAGCACCACATAAGAATAAATAAAATAAAGGTATTGTGTCCATCTACAATAAAAAATTTTTGAAAAAAAAATTCATTTATTGGGGCATGGGGATGTGGCTCAATGGTAGAGCACTTCCCTAGCATGTGCAAGGCCTTAGGTTCAATTTCCAGCACCACACACACGCGCAAAAAATCATGTGTGAGATATAGTAAGAGTTTTACTTATGTTATTTCATTAATTCTCATGACCATGATGTGGGAAAATATAATTATTTGTGTTCTACAGAGAAGAAACTGGTTTTGAAAGACTCTAATTGAAGTAGCATAGCTAGGTGTTCTTTCTTTTTTGCATCATATATGCATTTAATATATAAATTATTTCTTCAGAAAAACACATATTGAGCACTTGCCATGCATAAAAATATTCTCAGGCATTGTTATGTTCCGAAAGATGAATGAAATTGCCTGCCTTGAGACTTGATATATCTAGCGATGGAGATATATAACTGCTTCATTGGGATATTGCACGGGGAATTCAAGCACTGAATGAAAGGTTCTGATGAATAACCTTTAATGGAAATTCTAACCCTAGAAGTATATGATTCTAACACATGGCCCTGTTTTCTGGGAGATTATGGCCAAATACAGGTTGAAAGACATTATAGCTATAGTACAACAAAGTGTGGGTAGGGGCCACTCCAGTTCAGCCTCCAGTGACTGAGGGAATACTGTGTGGGGTCTGGCACTTAAATTGGTCTCTGAACAAAAGGCAGAATTTCAATGAAGGGACCTTGAGATTTGAAAAGAGTTCTTTAGGCACACAGATGGATATGAGCAAAGCTATAAAGATTAAAAAAAAAAAAAAAAAAAAACACCTAATGCATATGTATATGATGTGAAAAATAATTTGGATTTCAAAGATCATAGGTTTAAATAAAGAAATTTCTAGAACTAGCTTTTGGGAGGATTAACATGGTGAACATTTTATACAAAATTACATCATACATTCATTGGCACATGAGTTGGGAGCCATATTTAGATTTATTTTTGAGCTCTAGCATTTCAGATGTTAACTTTCATAAATGAATGATTGCCTATGAGTTAGGAGTCTTGACTACCTTATTATAAAGGGAGTGAGGAATGTGTGCCTTGAAATGGAGGTAATAACTCAGCTGGCAGCTCTGTCAAGGTCATTACAATGTGTCCTTATGTATTTCTAGTGTCTTCTTTTATTTTGGTTTTGGTTTTGGTTTTGCTTTCCCTGAAGTACTTATATGGCTCATGCACAGGTTTTCCCAAAGTCAGACTACTCAAACTGCAGAGAAGGGCCTTCCCCATGTCATAGTATTTTGTACCCTTAAAAAGCAAAAACAAAAGCTGAGATGTGTTAAATTTGAAATTTATTTGAGCAAGAAAAAGGTTCTAGAACTGGACTGCAGTTAGTTCAGAATGCTGAGCCCACTGCCTGTGCAGATTATATTTATAGCTGGAGAAAATAAAGTGACATAGAGAAACAATCTGATTGGCTGCAGTCAGCATTTGCCTTATATGAGCATGGTGTGATGCAGCTTTTTATTTGCTTTATAGGACATAGTTTGGTCAGTTGGCAGCCTATGCCTGGCTGAAACTCAACTGCTCACATTGTCTGACACTCAGCTATAATACTCTGAGATTAGTTTGCAGTTTGTTTACATACCAAGTAAGTTCACTACATATGGAGGCAGTTTGGGGACAAAGAAACAGACTAAGAAACAGACTTAGGCGAAACTTGTTAAGTTTCACAGCACCAAACCCAAATTGCCAACTTTTATCCTCTTTTCCCTTGAAGTTCTTTTCTTTCCTTTAAAAAAAAAAAAAAATTGTGGCAGAATATATATAACATAGGATTTACTTTCTTAATCATTTTTGAATGTACAGGTCAGTCATATATTCACATTGTTATTATTTTAGTCAGCTTTTTTGCTCCTGTGACTAAAGGATCTGACCAGAACAATTGTAAGGAGGAAGAGTTTATTTTAGAGCTCACAGTTTCAGAGGCTGGCTCCATTTCTTGTGGCTAAAGATGAGGCTGAACATCATGGGAGAGTGTGTGGCAAAGAGAAGCAGCTCACATCATGGTGATCAAGAAGTAGAGAGGGAGATGCCACTCCCCAGATACAAATATATACACCAAAGCCACGCCCCAATTCCCACCTCCTCCAGCCACAACCTACCATCTGGGATTAACTCACTGATTAGGCTAAGGCTGTAACCCAGTCATTTTCTCCTCCAAACCTTCTTTTTTTTTTTTTTTTTTTTTTTTTTTGTTTTTTTTTTTTTTTTGTACCGGGGATTGAACTCAGGGGCACACAACCACTGGGCCACATCCCCAGCCCTTTTTTGTGTTTTTTTTTTTTTATTAGAGACAGGGTCTCCCTGAGTTGCTAAGTGCCTCGCCATTGCTGAGGCTGGCTTTGAACTCGCGATCCTCCTGCCTCAGCCTCCCAAAGTGCTGGGATTACAGGCGTGCGCCACCGCGCCCGGCTGCTCCTCCAAACCTTCTTGCATTGCCTCACGTGTGAGCTTTTCAGGAACACTACATCTAAACCGTAACAGTTGTACAACAGATCTCCATTTCTGTTCATCTTGCATAACTGAAACTCTATGTTCAGTAAACAACTCCCCATTTTTCCTCTCCCCCAGCACCTGGCAACCACCATTCTACTTTCTGCTTTTATGAATTTCACTACTATAACTCCTCCTATTGAACATCTTTTCGTAATGCCTGTTGGGCATTTGTATATCTTCATTAGGGAAATGTCTATTCAAGTCACTTTCCCATTTTCAAATTTGGTTAGTTGTTTTGTTGTTAAGTTGTAGGAATTCCTTATATATTCTGGGTATTAACCCCTTATCAAATATATTATTTGCAAATGTTTCCTTCCGTTCTGTAGTTGCCTTTTTTACTCTGTTTTTTTTTTGTGTGTGTGTCCTTTGATGCACACGTTTTTCATTTTGATGTCCATTTTATTAATTTTTGCTTTTGTTACAAGTGTTTGCTAGATGCCTTTTTGAAAGAGCCATTTGAAAACTTGCATTTAACATCTAGCATGACGTTCTTCCTGGCATGCGTGTGGGCATTTCTGCCCTATTCCTTGCATTCTTTAATTTAGTTATCATGGAAATAAAACATTCACTAGAGCATAAAATATAGCAAAAAGAGAAAATACAAAGGCATAAAATAGTGAGCACCATCCAAACCAAGTACAACAGAATGGCATATTAGCACATATAGACTGAGAATGTTTTGATGACCCTCCTCTCTGCTGGTACTAGTCTTAAACATGGATGTTAACTCCATGTTTCAGTATTCTAAGTGAATTATGTATATATATATTAAAATATTATATAATTAATTAATGGCATACAGAGTACAGTATGCTGTCAAAATATCTTGTTTTTTTTTTTTTTTTTTCCAATAATGGTAACTGCACAATACATATGGTGATCCTATTCCTTGTTTTGCCTAACATAATCTGGTCTATACAACATTAAAGGCCCAAAGTGGATAGGAAGAGGATAAAGGCCTAGCCTGTTAATAATTATACCCTAGTTTTTCTCATTCTCAGTGCTTTGTCATCAGGGATCTAACTCTCATAGGCTAAAGAGGTCCTTGTTCTCCAAAAACTTTTTGAAGGCAGATATAGTAAAGAACCACAGATCACAGTTCTGTTCATCAGGGTAGGGGCTTTGGAATAAACTATATAAATTTCCCACATATTCTGCTGAAATATTTCCCAGTTGTATTTGTCTTCTTTTTTATTTTATCATCCAAAAGATGCCTAGTTTAAGAAAAGGCAGTTGAAGGGACAAAATTAAATCCGAGTTAGTGAAATTAGGCTTTCTAAATGGCATTGTCCTTGATGAATGCTACAATGTGAGGATTTTGGTTGTTGGTTTTGGTTTTGTTTTTCCCTGCTCTTAGGTTTTTTTGTTTTTTTCTAGGTTTGGACCTTTATTTATTTTTATTTGGTGCTACAAATTGAACTCAGCACCTCACATGTGCTAGGCAAGTGCTGTACTACTGAGCCATAACCCCAGCCCTTCTTCCTTCTCTTGTTGGCAATTTCCAATTCTAAAATCTTTCCTTTATATCCTGTACAGCATTAATAGCATCTAGTGCCTCGGTGAACCATGTGGTAATGGTCTCATGGGCAGGAGTGGTTCATGCATTTTTATAAACATATAATTTATTACCAGGAAAGGGCTTAGATAGTGGGGGAAGATATCCTTCCAGATTAAGAAGGAAAACACCAGATAATAGGGTTCACGTGTCAAAATCTCATTATCACCCTTTTTCTGCTTTTTATTTGTGAGAATGTTGCTTTTAAGAGTTTGGGTTCTAATTATTCCTATGTGAAAGTATATTTGAAAAGCAGAGTGTTTTTCTTGTCTTGTTGCTGTTACTATTAAACTTACTGGTGGCGCTCCCTTAGTGGGAACCAGGGTTATTTGAGTTGTGCTCCTGCAGTGGTTTCCCTTCATGGCATTTTATTTTCAGGCTCCTTTGTATTAGTAATATAGTTAATAACTGCAGCCATTTCATGACTCTTATTCACAGGAATAGAACGTTGTCCTTTTATCCTCAGTATTGTGTTGTGCTATGAATACTGAAGTGGTGAGAATCTTTCCCAGAATTTTAGAGAGGAGTGAGAGCCCCGTGAATGCAGCCTGGCATGTGTCTGGAATGTTTATAGAGATGTTGAAATGACTGCAGATTTCCAGAATGCTTTTGAGAGATTCTTCAGCTTTTAATTTTTGGTTAATCAATATAAGTAGTAGTTATCTTTAACAATAAGGACACATACCAGGAATGAGACAATGTATCCATTTATAGGTATAGTACTCTCTGTTTACATTGCATCTTCAGAGCAGATTTTTACCAAAAATTTAATTGGGACTCTGAAAAGAATACACCACAGTTCATATATTCAGTTGAAACCCCAGGTTAAGTGCAGCATTCCTCTGGAGAACCTGTGGCATCTAGGTATTCATTTAACAACCATGTGAAAAATATCCTGCCCAGGCCATAAAATTGTGTTCAGCTGAATAGAGCTAATTTTAGTATTTTCTTCTTTTGAGCTTTAACACTTTATCTTCATTTATTGCAGGTCATAAAACGTTACAGAGTATTGCCTTTTATATGGCATACTGAAAGTGCATTTTTTAAAACTAGAGAAAAAATTCCTGTGAGGTAATATTCACAACTATAAAAACCTACATTTAAATTTATGTTCTAAATGTGTTTGTAGTTAGGTGAATAGAGTCAGGATCATCAGTTTGATTGAGCTGCAGTTTGATTTGCAGTTTTGTTCATTTAGTCTTTGTTTCCTACATGCACTATTGTTATATCTTATTAAGATACAAATGACAGCTAAAGTATTTATCATTTCTCTTTAGATATAATGAAAACTCATGATTCTGTTCAATTGTTTTTGAATGTCCTAAGTATAATTAATAAGTGCAGGGGCTGGAATGTGGCTCAGTGGTAGGGCACTCACCTAGCACAGGTGCGGCCCTGGTTCGATCCTCAGCACCACATAAAAATAAATGCATTGTGTACAACTAAAGCAAATAAATAAATATTTTTTTAAAAAGTAAGTGCAATGAAATGTCTTTGTTCTTTCAACGAATATCAAGCTATATTTGAATCAGTGGTTCTCAACCTTTTTCTGCTGCAGTACATCCGACAGATATGACCTGTTTTCTATAACCCAATACCCTGACTGAGAAGAATACAGTCAAGCTTATATCACTTATTCTGTGGGCTGAAAAGACCTGCCTGGCAGTTCTGTGTGCCCCTCCACTGGTACACCGTCCTTCTCTTCCATCCCACATCATACCTTGCGAACTGCTGACTTAAATGATGTATGTCTCTGTAGTCGGGGAGAGTGGAAACAGCTGAACTCATTTCAAGTTAAGACTTGATGTTCCTTTAACTCTGCTAATGCTTAGATGACACTGAGACTTGACTGATGCAAAATATCACGAGCTGGATGCCTTAAGGCTCAATGACATGATGTTGATGAGCTTTACAGCTGTTTTTCTGCCAATGATGTTAGCTTAAATGAGCCAAGAGTCAATAATTTCAGGCCGTTGTAAGAAGAAAAGTGATCTGTGGGGTGAATGCCTTCTATAGATAGACTTTCATTAAATTTGAGAATGGGTCACTTACTGGTTTTTAAAAAACATTTTGTTAAGAGATCAAGTCAGTCATAACATTTTGACCTTAAAATGGTAACAAAATTTAACAGAACAAAAATCTGCTGGCATGTAGCTTTTTTCTTTTAGCAATTTTATTGTGATATAATTTATATACCATCAATTTATCCAGTTTAAAGTTATGACATACTCAAATGATTTTAAAACCATTTCTGTAATTTTTAGCAATGTATTAGTTATACAACCATCACTATAATCTAGTCTTTGAACATTTTTATCACCCCCCCCAAAATTCCCTTGAACCTGTTTATAGTGTATCCCCTTTTCCTATACCCAGCCCTAGACAACTACTAATCACCTTTTATCTTCTCCTCCCTCCTTTCCTCCCCTCTCCCCTACCCTCTTTCTTCCTTCCTTCCTTCCTTCCTTCCTTCCTTCCTTCCTTCCTTCCTCCCTCTCTCCCTCCCTCCCTCTCTCTTTCTTTTTCCTTCATAGTGCTGGGAATTAAACCCAGGGCCTCCTGTATGTGAGGCCCATACTTTACCAGTGAAACATATGTATACCCACCCACTTCATCTACTTTCTGTCCCCGGGGATTTGACAATTCATATAAGCACCTGATTTTTTCACTTTGTGTAATATTTTGGGGGAGGGGGCATTCACTTCTGTATTGTAGCTTATATAGATCCCTTGTTCCTTTTCTTTGCTAATAGTGATCCATTTTACTGATATTTGTTCCATAACGTAGTATTTTACATTTAGTATTATACATTAATATAATTATACATATTTTACATGTAGTATTATACATTCCATAATGTAATATTTTACATTATAGTCCTTTTTGACAGTATAACTTTTTTTATTCAAAGCTGTTGTATATGACGGTAGAATTGCATTACAATTCATAATACACACACAGAGCACATTTTTACATATCTCTGGTTGTATACAAAATATATTCTTACCATTCTTTCTTATGGTGATGATATCCCTCTCATTGTACTCCCTTACCCCCCTCTCTTCCCCTCCCTCCCCATTGGCCTTTCTAGTGTTCCTCTAATCCTCCTATGCTCCCGAGTCCCAACCCTGCTGTGAATCACCTCCTTATATCAGAGAAAACATTTGGCATTTGGATTTTTGAGATTGGCTAACTTTCACTTAGCATAATATTTCTCCAGTTTTCATCCATTTACCTACAAACTTACTAGTTTTATATAAGCTATCAGATTTTATAAGATTATTTGTAATTTTTCTTACAATAAAAAACTTCAGGAGTATGTCAGAGAGATTGATCTCTTGGTAATTTGATTACTATTTAGTTTGACTATTTTTACTAGTTAATCTTTCTATTAATTTTATATTTTTGTGGTCAACAGTCTTGTTTCCCCTCATGTCTTTTATTTTTTTTCAAATTTTTTTTTTTCTAAGTTGTTAGAAATGACAGCAGAGTATATTACATTTCATATTATACTTCTAGAGCACATTTTTACATAGTCCTTGTAGCTTTTCTTCATCTACCTGGCTCCCAGCCTTCTTGCCTGGTTTCCATGATCAGATGGAACTTTCCTGGATTTGATCTTTTTAGTCTTTCTAATGAGCACTTTGTACTCCCTTGACTTTCATCTCACCTCTTGACTATGGACTTAGGTCCCCGGCCTGGGATTAAACCATTTTTATAGCACAAAGTTGTGATTTTTTAGCCAGTTTATTGAGTTGAATATTTTGACCCCAGGAACTGGTACAAAACTTTTAAGTGTCCAGTAAGGTCTGAAAAATACAATAGAGTTGAAGATTTCTGTGGTTATTATGAAGTCAGCCACTGATGAGAAAACAAATCCTAGTCTTGCTTATAAATTTAAAGTGAGCCCAGTCAGAGCAGTTTTGAGTTTTGAGTTTCACAATGATTCCTTTTTCTTATTGTCCTATTGCATGACAAGGCTTTCTGTTCTCATCCATTGTTCTGAACTAATGATTCTTTTTTTTTTTTTTTGTGGTACCAGGGATTGAACTCAGGGGCACACAACCACTGGGCCACATCCCCAGCCCTTTTTTGTGTTTTTTTTTTTTTATTAGAGACAGGGTCTCCCTGAGTTGCTAAGTGCCTCGCCATTGCTGAGGCTGGCTTTGAACTCGCGATCCTCCTGCCTCAGCCTCCCAAAGTGCTGGGATTACAGGCGTGCGCCACCGCGCCCGGCTGCTCCTCCAAACCTTCTTGCATTGCCTCACGTGTGAGCTTTTCAGGAACACTACATCTAAACCATAACAGTTGTACAACAGATCTCCATTTCTGTTCATCTTGCATAACTGAAACTATGTTCAGTAAACAACTCCCCATTTTCCTCTCCCCCAGCACCTGGCAACCACCATTCTACTTTCTGCTTTTATGAATTTCACTACTATAACTCCTCCTATTGAACATCTTTTCGTATGCCTGTTGGGCATTTTGTATATCTTCATTAGGGAAATGTCTATTCAAGTCACTTTCCCATTTTCAAATTTGGTTAGTTGTTTTGTTGTTAAGTTGTAGGAATTCCTTATATATTCTGGGTATTAACCCCTTATCAAATATATTATTTGCAAATGTTTCCTTCCGTTCTGTAGTTGCCTTTTTACTCAGTTTTTTTTTGTGTGTGTGTCCTTTGATGCACACGTTTTTCATTTTGATGTCCATTTTATTAATTTTTGCTTTTGTTACAGTGTTTGCTAGATGCCTTTTTGAAAGAGCCATTTGAAAACTTGCATTTAACATCTAGCATGACGTTCTTCCTGGCATGCGTGTGGGCATTTCTGCCCTATTCCTTGCATTCTTTAATTTAGTTATCATGGAAATAAAACATTCACTAGAGCATAAAATATAGCAAAAAGAGAAAATACAAAGGCATAAAATAGTGAGCACCATCCAAACCAAGTACAACAGAATGGCATATTAGCACATATAGACTGAGAATGTTTTGATGACCCTCCTCTCTGCTGGTACTGTCTTAAACATGGATGTTAACTCCATGTTTCAGTATTCTAAGTGAATTATGTATATATATATTAAAATATTTATATAATTAATTAATGGCATACAGAGTACAGTATGCTGTCAAAATATCTTGTTTGTTTTTTTTTTTTTTTTTCCAATAATGGTAACTGCACAATACATATGGTGATCCTATTCCTTGTTTTGCCTAACATAATCTGGTCTATACAACATTAAAGGCCCAAAGTGGATAGGAAGAGGATAAAGGCCTAGCCTGTTAATAATTATACCCTAGTTTTTCTCATTCTCAGTGCTTTGTCATCAGGGATCTAACTCTCATAGGCTAAAGAGGTCCTTGTTCTCCAAAAACTTTTTGAAGGCAGATATAGTAAAGAACCACAGATCACAGTTCTGTTCATCAGGGTAGGGGCTTTGGAATAAACTATATAAATTTCCCACATATTCTGCTGAAATATTTCCCAGTTGTATTTGTCTTCTTTTTTATTTTATCATCCAAAAGATGCCTAGTTTAAGAAAAGGCAGTTGAAGGGACAAAATTAAATCCGAGTTAGTGAAATTAGGCTTTCTAAATGGCATTGTCCTTGATGAATGCTACAATGTGAGGATTTTGGTTGTTGGTTTTGGTTTTGTTTTTCCTGCTCTTAGGTTTTTTTTTTGTTTTTTTCTAGGTTTGGACCTTTATTTATTTTTATTTGGTGCTACAAATTGAACTCAGCACCTCACATGTGCTAGGCAAGTGCTGTACTACTGAGCCATAACCCCAGCCCTTCTTCCTTCTCTTGTTGGCAATTTCCAATTCTAAAATCTTTCCTTTATATCCTGTACAGCATTAATAGCATCTAGTGCCTCGGTGAACCATGTGGTAATGGTCTCATGGGCAGGAGTGGTTCATGCATTTTTATAAAACATATAATTTATTACCAGGAAAGGGCTTAGATAGTGGGGGAAGATATCCTTCCAGATTAAGAAGGAAAACACCAGATAATAGGGTTCACGTGTCAAAATCTCATTATCACCCTTTTTCTGCTTTTTATTTGTGAGAATGTTGCTTTTTAAGAGTTTGGGTTTCTAATTATTCCTATGTGAAAGTATATTTGAAAAGCAGAGTGTTTCTTGTCTTGTTGCTGTTACTATTAAACTTACTGGTGGCGCTCCCTTAGTGGGAACCAGGGTTATTTGAGTTGTGCTCCTGCAGTGGTTTCCCTTCATGGCATTTTATTTTCAGGCTCCTTTGTATTAGTAATATAGTTAATAACTGCAGCCATTTCATGACTCTTATTCACAGGAATAGAACGTTGTCCTTTTATCCTCAGTATTGTGTTGTGCTATGAATACTGAAGTGGTGAGAATCTTTCCCAGAATTTTAGAGAGGAGTGAGAGCCCCGTGAATGCAGCCTGGCATGTGTCTGGAATGTTTATAGAGATGTTGAAATGACTGCAGATTTCCAGAATGCTTTTGAGAGATTCTTCAGCTTTTAATTTTTGGTTAATCAATAAGTAGTAGTTTCTTTAACAATAAGGACACATTACCAGGAATGAGACAATGTATCCATTTATAGGTATAGTACTCTCTGTTTACATTGCATCTTCAGAGCAGATTTTTACCAAAATTTAATTGGGACTCTGAAAAGAATACACCACAGTTCATATATTCAGTTGAAACCCCAGGTTAAGTGCAGCATTCCTCTGGAGAACCTGTGGCATCTAGGTATTCATTTAACAACCATGTGAAAAATATCCTGCCCAGGCCATAAAATTGTGTTCAGCTGATAGAGCTAATTTAGTATTTTCTTCTTTTGAGCTTTACACTTTATCTTCATTTATTGCAGGTCATAAACGTTACAGAGTATTGCCTTTTATATGGCATACTGAAAGTGCATTTTTAAAACTAGAGAAAAAATTCCTGTGAGGTAATATTCACAACTATAAAAACCTACATTTAAATTTATGTTCTAAATGTGTTTGTAGTTAGGTGAATAGAGTCAGGATCATCAGTTTGATTGAGCTGCAGTTTGATTTGCAGTTTGTTCATTTAGTCTTTGTTTCCTACATGCACTATTGTTATATCTTATTAAGATACAAATGACAGCTAAAGTATTTATCATTTCTCTTTAGATATAATGAAAACTCATGATTCTGTTCAATTGTTTTTGAATGTCCTAAGTATAATTAATAAGTGCAGGGGCTGGAATGTGGCTCAGTGGTAGGGCACTCACCTAGCACAGGTGCGGCCCTGGTTCGATCCTCAGCACCACATAAAAATAAATGCATTGTGTACAACTAAAGCAAATAAATAAATATTTTTTTTAAAAGTAAGTGCAATGAAATGTCTTTGTTCTTTCAACGAATATCAAGCTATATTTGAATCAGTGGTTCTCAACCTTTTTCTGCTGCAGTACATCCGACAGATATGACCTGTTTCTATAACCCAATACCCTGACTGAGAAGAATACAGTCAAGCTTATATCACTTATTCTGTGGGCTGAAAAGACCTGCCTGGCAGTTCTGTGTGCCCCTCCACTGGTACACCGTCCTTCTCTTCCATCCCACATCATACCTTGCGAACTGCTGACTTAAATGATGTATGTCTCTGTAGTCGGGGGAGAGTGGAAACAGCTGAACTCATTTCAAGTTAAGACTTGATGTTCCTTTAACTCTGCTAATGCTTAGATGACACTGAGACTTGACTGATGCAAAATATCACGAGCTGGATGCCTTAAGGCTCAATGACATGATGTTGATGAGCTTTACAGCTGTTTTCTGCCAATGATGTTAGCTTAAATGAGCCAAGAGTCAATAATTTCAGGCCGTTGTAAGAAGAAAAGTGATCTGTGGGGTGAATGCCTTCTATAGATAGACTTTCATTAAATTTGAGAATGGGTCACTTACTGGTTTTAAAAAACATTTTTGTTAAGAGATCAAGTCAGTCATAACATTTTGACCTTAAAATGGTAACAAAATTTAACAGAACAAAAATCTGCTGGCATGTAGCTTTTTCTTTTAGCAATTTTATTGTGATATAATTTATATACCATCAATTTATCCAGTTTAAAGTTATGACATACTCAAATGATTTTAAAACCATTTCTGTAATTTTTAGCAATGTATTAGTTATACAACCATCACTATAATCTAGTCTTTGAACATTTTTATCACCCCCAAAATTCCCTTGAACCTGTTTATAGTGTATCCCCTTTCCTATACCCAGCCCTAGACAACTACTAATCACCTTTTATCTTCTCCTCCCTCCTTTCCTCCCCTCTCCCCTACCCTCTTTCTTCCTTCCTTCCTTCCTTCCTTCCTTCCTTCCTTCCTTCCTTCCTCCCTCTCTCCCTCCCTCCCTCTCTCTCTTTCTTTTTCCTTCATAGTGCTGGGAATTAAACCCAGGGCCTCCTGTATGTGAGGCCCATACTTTACCAGTGAAACATATGTATACCCACCCACTTCATCTACTTTCTGTCCCCGGGGATTTGACAATTCATATAAGCACCTGATTTTTTCCACTTTGTGTAATATTTTGGGGGAGGGGGCATTCATCTGTATTGTAGCTTATATAGATCCCTTGTTCCTTTTCTTTGCTAAATAGTGATCCATTTTACTGATATTTTGTTCCATAACGTAGTATTTTACATTTAGTATTATACATTAATATAATAATTATACATATTTTACATGTAGTATTATACATTCCATAATGTAATATTTTACATTATAGTCCTTTTTTGACAGTATAACTTTTTTTTATTCAAAGCTGTTGTATATGACGGTAGAATGCATTACAATTCATAATACACACACAGAGCACATTTTTTACATATCTCTGGTTGTATACAAAATATATTCTTACCATTCTTTCTTATGGTGATGATATCCCTCTCATTGTACTCCCTTACCCCCTCTCTTCCCCTCCCTCCCCATTGGCCTTTCTAGTGTTCCTCTAATCCTCCTATGCTCCCAGTCCCAACCCTGCTGTGAATCAGCCTCCTTATATCAGAGAAAACATTTGGCATTTGGATTTTATATTACATTTCATATTATACTTCTAGAGCACATTTTTACATAGTCCTTGTAGCTTTTCTTCATCTACCTGGCTTCCCAGCCTTCTTGCCTGGTTTCCAAGATCAGATGGAGCTTTCCTGTATTTGATCTTTTTAGGCTTCCTAATGAGCACTTTGTACTCCCTTGACTTATTCATCTCACCTCTTGACTATGTATGGACTTAGTTCCCCGCCTGGGAATTAAACTTTTTTATAGCACGAAGTTGTGACTTTTTAGCCAGTTTATTGAGTTGAATATTTTCACCCCAGGAACTGGTACAAACTTTTAAGTGTCCAGTAAGGTCTGAGAAATACAATAGAGTTGAAGATTTCTGTGGTTATTATGAAGTCAGCCACTGATGAGAAACAAATCCTAGTCTTGCTTATAAATTTAAAGTGAGCCCAGTCAGAGCAGTTTTGAGTTTTCACAATGATTCCTTTATCTTATTGTCTTATTGCATGACAAGGCTTTTTTTTTTTTTTTTGTTCTCATCCATTGTTCTAACTAATGATTTTAATACCATTCAATATACTGCAAAGTTGGGATTAATATGCGCCACTCATAAGACTCATTTTGCTTCATTTTACTAGAGATTCTTTTTGTTTCTTTTTGTTTCTTTAAACTTTTTTTAAGCATTTAATTTTGATTCTGACTTCTATTTAGGGAAGTTTGATATATGTCCAGATTAAATCTTCTGAGGTAATAGAAAACAAAAGAAGATTTTATTATTTTAATTACAAATTATCCTCTTCATATAATAAACATTGATTGAATGTCCACAGGACCTTGCATTGGACCTTAGAGATGCAATGGGGAAAAAGATAAAAGTTCATGGTTCTTAGTTTCACAGGGCTTATACTTTAGACTAGAGGTCAGCAATCTGTGGCCCTTCAGCCAAATCCAGCCTACCTCCTGTTTCGTATGGCCTGTAATCTTAAAAAGAAAAAATCAGATATTTTATTTTGAGTAATTACAGAGTCACATGAGGTTATAAGAAGTAATACAGAGAGATCCTATATATCCTTTACCTAGATTTCCCCCAGTCCTAATTTCATGTGAAATTACAGCACATCACATATTTGCACATACATAATGAGATATCTTGGAGAATGGACCCAAGTCTAAACACAAAATATACTTATGTTTCCTGAGGTAAATTGCTGAATTTTTTTAGTGCACTTTTGTTTTGACTGTGACCTGTTAAATAAGGTCATGTGTGGAATTTTCCACTTGTAGCATTATGTTGGTGCTCAAAATGTTTTGGAGATTTTGGATTGGGCAGGCTCGACCTGCATACCATGCAAATAGTAATGAAAAGAATTCAGGAGTAGCTATATTAAGATAAAACAGATTTCAGAGTAAAGAAACCCTTTTCTCAACAATCAATAGAAAAATTAGACTGAAATCATCAAGGATATAAAAAAATTCAACAACTCCCATCAGCCAACAGTATATGCTTGACAATCATAGAACACTTGACACAACTACAGTAGAATACATGCTTTTCTCAAGTGTTGTACTTACCAAGATAGACTAAATCCTTCAACAAGAATTGAAATCATACAATGTGCCAGGCATGGTGGCGCACGCCTGTAATCCCAGCACTTGGGAGGCTGAGGCAGGCAGATCACAAGTTCAAAGCCACCTCAGCAATGGCGAGGCACTTAGCAACTCAGTGAGACCCTGTCTCTAATAAAATACAAAAAAGGTCTGGGGATGTGGTCCAGTGGTCGAGTGCCACTGAGAGTTCAATCTCCAGTACCAAAAAAAAAAAAAAAAAAAAAAAAAAAAAGAAAGTAATTATACAGATTACTTACTCTGAATACAGTGGAATCAAACTAGCAATTAATAACAGGAAATATGAAAATCTCCAAACACTTTATTTTAAATATTTCTTCCACGTACATTTGAAACCATATCAGTATTACAATTTTTTCTTCAACTATGGAATGTAATTTGGAAAACTCAAGAGGAAAAGGTAAGCCTGTTTTATCTATTCATACTTTTGCATGCTGAGTTCTTCCTTCATTTTGCCAGCCTTCCTTTTTATTTCCTTTTTTTTTTTAATTGTTGATGGGCCTTTATTTTATGTACTTATTTATATGTGGTGCTGAGAATCAAACCCAGTGCCTCACACGTGCAGGGCAAGTGCTCTACCACGGAGCCACAACCCCAGCCCCCTTATTTTCTTTCTGTTTAGAGAACTTCCTTCAGGTTCTAGATTCATGGGCAATAACTTCTCTTCATTTTCCTTCATTGGAGAATGTCTTAATTTTTCCTTCAAGGAGACAGTATATTTTCAGTGACTTCTGGGTTGAAATTTTTCTTTCTTTCAGCACTTGCAGGGGTGTCCTTCCTTATGGCTTCCACATTTTCTGATGAGAAATCAACTATCATTCATATTGGTTTTCCCCCATGTTAAGGTGTCATTTTTCTTTCACTGCTTTCAATTCCTTTCTTTGTTTTTAATTTTCAGTGGTTTGATGTGAATTTATGTGAATTGCTCTGGGTTTATTCTGTATGAATTTTGCTCAGCTTCTGCAATCTATAGCTGTGTAGCTTCTGTCAAATTTTGTTAAGTTTTTCAGCCACTGTTTCATCATTTTTTGCCCTCTGTTTTTTTCCTTCTGTGACACCAGTCTTCAGGTCCATGAAACCCCCATTTTTTTGTGGGGTTGGGGGTGTGGTTTGTTTGTTTGTTTGTTTGTTTGTTTTGCTTTTTGTCTGCTTTCTCTGTTATTTGGCTTGGTTCATAGTTTCTACTATTTTATCTTAAAGTTTGTAAACTTTCCTGTGTCCTCAGTTTTTTCTCTTGAAGCTATCCATTGGGTTTTTATTTTTATTTGGGTTATCTTATTTTTCAATTCTAACATCTTGATTTCTTATTCGTGTCTTCTGTTTCTTTGTTGAGAATTATTGTATTCCTGACTCTCCATGAAGTCTCTTCTGACTCTACCCTGATGAGGAAGGGGGAGGGGCCTCATTACTGCTGATGTGGTGGTTCATTGCCTGGTGTCCATGAGAGTACCAGCTCTGTACTGAGAGTACCAGCTTCCCTACTCTGCCTTCTCTGAACCCGTGTGGAGGGCAGGGGAGATAGGGGTTGAAGTACCCAGTACCATATTGCAAATTGCTCGGCCTTAGCTGGAACAGGTAGAGGGTAGGGCCACCAATTTTTCTGTGATATCTGTCTGAAGTAGAGTGGTTAATATCTAATTGTTTTCCATCTTCCAGGCTGCCTCATGTCTCTATTGGCTAAAGAAAGAGGCTTTTGTTGTGATGGGGTTTGGGGTTTGGGGAGGGTTTTGTCTGTGCCCATTAGCATTTCTAGATTGCCTGTTTGTTTCTGCAAGTTGATACATGTGAGACAAAAAGAAAACTCACAGTGGTCCTGGGCTCTAGGAGCCTTAGCCAGACTGCCACCTTCTTTCTGCCATTTGGAGTCTTCTTGTGTTTGTTTTATATAATGTCCAAAATGTTTAGTTGTACTTAGCAGGAGGAGTAGGGAATAACACACCTACTCCATCTCCTGGAAGATAGGGTCTTTAGTTTTCTAGCAGCACGTTTTCCCAGCATCCATGTGCCTTGGTAAACTTGAATTACCTTGTTTGAGAAGACTTTTAAAGTAAGATCCATTTACCAATAGACCAAATTCAAATTCTGTGCAATGAAATGTCAGCATGGCTCACTTAATTTTAACGATCTTATTTATTTTGGCATGATATTGTTCCCCTCTCTTTGTTGAACAGTGTTTAAAAAATATGCAAATCCATTGTAAAGGTAAATAGTTAAATGTAACTGATAGGCATTGAAAAGAAATAACTTGACAATATACACCATAGCTTAGTATGGACAGTACTGTTCTAGTTTCACTACAAGAAGCCTTTTTCTACTGTACATTTTGTAAGATCTTTACCCTACACTTCTTTCCATTCTTTGAAAATTTTTAATATGTTCTATGCAATGTATAGGTACTGTGTTTAAAAAGGAAAACAGCATGTGCTATTGTTGATAGATAAGAATGAAGAAATTCTATTAGTATCATTCTTCCTTTTCCAGTAGTCTGGGAGACAATAGCTTTTAATTATGAAATTTAATGAAGAGATATGTCTATTTTCCCTTTGCTAGGATTTCTTGACTAAAATTTGAGCTTGGGTAATGTTTTTCTTTCTTAGTAACTGGTAGTTTAGAGGCATTTTTCCTCCACTTTTTTTTTTTAAATTGGTGCATTATAGTTGTACATAATAATGGGATTTTTTTTGTTGTTGTTACATATTTGTACTTACAGTGACTGGTAGTTTTGACAAAAGTACTTCTAAACTTACTTCAGAGCGTAACATGGCATGCTCTAAAATGTCAGAATACTTAACCTAGGGACATCTTTCGGGACTCTGTGGATAGAATCCAAAGGGTTCAAGAATTGGTGGGAAAAAATCATATTCATTTTTCTAAAAGTTTTTGAAATTTAACCCAGATATCCTATTGTCCCATTTATGGAACACCTAAAAAATTTAAATTTAGCAATAAATGTATCACTTATGGTAACTTCAAAATAAGTATTTATGGTCGTAGAGTTTTATTCTTTTGCAAAAAGTAATAGATGAATGATTGATTAGTGATGATATTCATTAAAATATTATTAACAATAATAAATTATATAATAAGATCAGATTATGATTTCCAACCTCTATTAATGCACCTATTTCACTGAAATAGTCTCAGAATTGAAAACTTAGAATTTAGTGGGTTAATTTCTACTGGTGACAAAGTCACAGGAACTGCTAATTACAATTTTTATGACATCACAGATATTTTTATAACATATTGCAGTTATTATAAATATTTCAAAATATGTTCATCACTATTTTAGCATAATGGCATTTTGTGTTATTGGGATTTAAAATTAATATGTAATCAGTATGCATTATTAATATTTAATATACATTACCAAGGAAGTACATACAGTACTCATATTACTATATAAGAAATTTGGATTTTTTTTAATAAAAACATTTTGTTCTCTATTTTGAAATCATTGGTACCTTTGTGATTCCATGTATTAATATATCCATTTAAAAATGTTTTTAGGAATCTTGTGCTGTTCCTCATGTGTTCTTTTCTCTGATTATAACATGTTATTCTCCTTTTACAGCATTAGCCACTATGTGATTGTCATGTCCATGACCATCTTTCTGGTGTTTCTCAATGGCCTGGCACAACTGCTCACAACAAAGAAACTCAAACTGTATGGCAAACCCAAACGCCATCTCATATGATGTTATGGAAACCTTCATTTAGCATCTGGATCCTTTCTCCTGCTCATCTAAAATCCCATTAAAGATTCAATAGGAAAATGGGTTTTTATGCCATTTTATATTTCTGTAGAGAAAATAATATTTTGAATTCTGAATTTATAGGATACCTAGGATAAAGGAGCTTCCTTTTCTTTCTTTTTTCTTTTGAGATTTTTCAATCACTGTGAAATAGTAATTATGTCTTTAGAAAAGCATTCTCCATTTTCACTTTGTTTTCTTTTAGCTGGCTGCTCTTCTCAGTGATGTTTCAGAGCACTTGTAACAATCTGATCATCAAGGTACCACTCCCCATATGCCCAAAGAAGAACATGCTTCTTTGAGGGCAGTACTGGTGGCATCCAAAATCACTGGTGTGGCTGAACTTGAAGGGATCACCACATGGCACTGTAAATATTTATCAGCTGTCAGCAATGGTTTTGTAGTAGTTCTAACTGCTCGATAATATCACTCATAAGAAAATTAAGGTATCTTATTTCAAATTGACTAAAGCTCTACTAGAAAAATACTTGCAAGTGCTTGTTATTTTTCTTCAGTCTGCAGTATACTGTCTTATGCTTATTGCCAGGGATTTCATAGTCAATAGTTAGATGCAAGTTTAACCTTGATATTTTTTCCCCCATTTCTGGATTATCATGGAATTTCTAGGGGTGGAAAAGTCGAAAATGCTTGGTATTTGTGTCTTTTCTGTTAAGAAAGTAAAAGGAACGCTTTTTAATTGTAGATGCAACATCTGTTACCTCTAGTTTTTTTTCATATATTGTATCAACAGAATTTTTCAAAATCAGTGGTTTAAACTCTCTGACAATATCATAAGAATTCTTGTTGAAAGTGTTCTTCTGGTTGTGAGATTCTAACCCAAGGGCCTAAAGTAAACTAATTCTAATCGACAAAATGTTTTGAGAGTAACTTTTTATTCAGATTTTTCATAAAGTGACCTTTACATGTCACTGAAGAGTTGGCCTTTTGCCCATAATATGCCAGAAGCATTTGGCTGATGCTAAGCTTTACTGGTATATGTCCCATTTTATAAAAATTGCTTTTGAATTAAGTTATAGCATTACTAATTCATATTAATGACAGGAAAGCCATTTAGAAATTACTAGGTTTTTCACACTTGAAGGTAAATGAATAGATACAATTTTCAAAAGCTCAAGACTCAATTTGTTAAAATATATTTTCTGTATTTTTATTTATGATGAAATATAATTTACTTGTGATGACATGACACTGATCCAGCAGTGAATGCATTATGGTATATTAATAGAGAGTTATTGATGTTAATTTACATAAGACCTCATGCATCAGTCCATAATATAAAATTAAGGTGAACAACTAAGAAGCTACCATAGCAAACAATGATATTGGCAGAAAGAGAATCCATGAGCTTTCATATAACCTCAGAGAGTTTTATATCAGTTGTTTTTTGTTTTTTGGGACTGGAGATTGAACCCAAGAGCACCTACCACTGAGCTACATCCCCAATTCTTTTTATTTTGAGACAGGTTCTCACTAAATTACCCAGGCTGGGCTAGAACTTGCATTCCTCCTGCCTCAGCCTCCAGTCTCTGGATTACAGGTGTGTACCACTGTGCCCAGCTTTTTATCCGTTTTTTCACTAATCAGAGAAGATTGATTTTACATAAATACTTGTCATTAAACTTTTTATATTTAGTTTTGCCTTCCATCTTTTCCCAGATTTTTATACATAAAAACTTAATGGATATTTTATTACAACATTGTAAAAGGTGCTCAGTGCCTTATCTTTCATTATTATGTTCTTTGAAGCCTGCTTTTTTCTTCACGTTGCCTTTTGGGGTCAGTGAGAGCTGGCAGAAGAGGAAGGTGCACCCCCAGCCCCAGGCTTACCTTGCTGCACTATAATTGGACCCCTCAGACTCCCTAAGAAATTGACCTTCTCTATGATATATTTTCTCAGATATCTTAAAGTGTTTGAAGTATATATTTTTGTATTGAATAACAAAAAAGAAGAAATGATATTTAGGCAAAATGTATTTATGTTTAAGACATTTTTTCATTCTATCTATAATGTACTAGATTTCTGAATTCAGGACTTAAAAGACATTTGCTAATCACATGGTTTAAATTAGAAAATGCTATAAAAAGTAAAGTGGACATATCAAGTATAAAAATATTGAACAACAACAAAAACCATGCTATGTCTAATTGATGAAGAATAAATTTGGGGGCTGGAGTTATGGCTTAGTGGTAGAGCGCTCGTCTAGCATGTACGTGGCCTGGGTTCGATCCTCAGTACCACGTAAAAATAAAGGCATTGTGTACAACTAAAGCAAATAAATAAATATTTTTAATAAAGAATAAATTCAGGAGGGAACACTAAGGCTCTAGAAAATGAACTGCAGCCTGTCCATAATTTACCAATAGTCCAATTCTCTATATTATTACAGTTAGTGTGCAACATTGAAAGTACAAAGTTATTTAAAGTTCTTTTTATTTTGGGGTACTGGGGATTGAACCCAGAGGTTCTTAACCACTTAGCTCTATCCTTAGCCCTTTTTGTTTTTTGTTTTATTTTGTTTTGTTTTTCTTTTGAGACAGGGTCTCACTAAGTTGCTGAGGCTGGCCTTGAATTTGTAATCCTTTTGCCTCAGCCTCCTGGGATCCGATTGCTTCTTTTTCATTTCTTTAGGAAAATAATGTATATTTTCAAAATCATACCCTCAAAATTATTTATCAGTGATGGAACTGGATTAGAAAATTATTCATCAGTTACAATATGATTTCTCATGAAAAACCCATTCCAAATTTCAGCCTACTCAGACATTAGGAACATATGTTAAGCCTCCTTCTTCCCAGCCCCTTTACACACTGATTTGGTAGACCAGGGACTCCTTTGCTCCTCCTTTTGACATATTACTGTGCCAATGATGTTCACTCAGGGCAATGAAGGGGTTTGCAGAGTACTGTTTCTAGAGACAGGCAGTAGCTGCTGCAGGATTATCCTGTCCTTGGAGGAAGCAGGTGAGCTCCATATGCACAGTAGATAACATCTTGTCAGCGGGCTGAAGAGAATGACACTAAATTAACTCAGTCGTTTGGAGAGGACCGACGTCAGACTAGGTCTAAGTACTACTTTAAGGGACCAAAGAAAACTTGATAATTTCCCTCCTTTTCACAGTCATTCTTGTTGATAGTCCTCTTCTTTAAAATGCTTAAAAGCATTGTTTTTATTCAAAGTTGTTGTATTTGTAATAGTAGTATGCATTACAGTTCGTAATACACATATAGAGCCTCTTTTTACATAACATTGTATACAAAGTATATTCATACTATTCAAGTCTTCAGTCATGCATTTATTATTGTATGTTTTATGCTTTCAGTACTAAAGTTATGTCTTTGTAGCATTTTTCCATTTTTTTTATCAACATGTGTTGGGTTTTTTGGGTTTTTTTTGGTTCTAGGGATTGAACTCAGTGCCTCACTCATGCCAAGCAGGTGCTCTACCACTGAGCTACATCCCCATCCCACATCAGCATGGTTTTTTTAAAGAGAGTAAAAGTGGGTAGGATTTCTGTATTTGATATTCATTCTATGAAGAAATAAAAAATAACTTGAGATGTATCACATATTAAAATGGATTACAATTGCTGACAACTCACCAATAAGATTGCGGTATTTGTGGGCCACGGAGTAGCATTTCTGAAAACATGTTCCATAGAACATCAGTTCCTTTATATACAAATATAAGTCATAATAAGAAGCATTCCTTGATGAAATATACTTGAGAAACACCTAGTCAATCAAAGTTAAAGAGGTACATTTCCATATTAAGGAAGCTTAATTTATGTGCATTGCAAAAGGAGGAAGATAGCCATGTGCCAGACTTTCTGCTTACTTGATCACAGGCCCCAGGTGAGAGTCTCCCTCCCAGTTGGTGACATACTTTAGAAATGTCCTCATATACTTTTGTACTAAAACCTCAATTTGTCACACTGTTTTGAAAAATAGGGTGTTGTATGTTTAATTGAATATATTTTCCTGAAGACTGCAAAACCATATTTACTTTAGCCTTTAATGTGGGGAAAACGTCAAAATGTACTAGGAATTTTGCCTGCCTCTGTATAAACTGTTTAGTATCATTTAGTTTTTTTATGTAGGAACATGTACTCTACTGGATTGCATCCTGTCTGAGTTTTTTATATTTTACATCCTTTACCTGAAAAATAAATTCACAACAAATATCAGCTTGTTTTCTTGTGATTGGACACTGTAGAAGATGGTACTAGTTAAAATGTTTAATGATGCTTTGTTACAAAAAAAATTTTTTTTAATCAGCTGTCAAGAATTTCTTTAATTGACCTCAAAGGACTAACATTAACATATGAAAACTATTACTCTTGTTTGAACTAGTGAACAGAATTTAATTAGCTTGACTTGCTTCAGATGCCACTTGTAGCAAATATCAGCAATTTATGGATTTTTAGAAGTTTTTCTTTAATGTATTCAATGGACTTGACTAATATGATTGACAAGGATAATTGTCAATTCTGCAGACATTAGCTTTTCCCTGTGACATCCAATATTTCTAGAATATCTAGTAATAGATGGTCAATATTTTAAAAGTTCCTCTGCTTGCTGATAAGAAGTAATGTCCTTAAAGTTTGAAGCCACAAAAATAAAATTCCAATTTGACTAATGCATGTTTGCTTTCCTTCTCCTATCTCTGAAGTTATTGTGATTAGTTTTATCTTATTAAAAACTCATCATACCATTTCAGCCATGTGATCAAGTTCAAACCAACAGTGTTGATAATAAGTATCCTGGACATGCTCTGATGAGAACCCACATTACCTAGATGGTCTTCCTCCCCAGAATTCGTAACTCTGGTCTAATCATGAGAAAAAAAATAAGTCTCAATATAGGGACAGTCTTCAAAGCTGTCAAGGCCATCAAAAACAAGGAAAGGGGGCTGGGGTTGTGGCTCAGCGGTAGAGTGCTCACCTAGCATGTGTGCGGCCTGGGTTTGAGCCTCAGCACCACGTAAAAATAAACGCATTGTGTACAACTAAAAGCAAATAAATAAATATTTTTTAAAATTTTTTAAAAAAAAGGAAAGACTAAGAAACTGATATAGCCAAGAGGAGCCTAAGGAGACATGACTACTAAATGTAATGTGGCATCCTGCATGGGATCCTAAAACAGAAAAGAACATTAGATAAAAAACTAAAGAACTCTGAAAACTAAGAAAGAAATTAAAGGGATCCAGAATAGGAAAAGAAGAGCTCAAATTAGCACTATTTGCTGATGACATGATAATATACCTAGAAGACCCAAAAAACTCTACCAGAAAACTTTTACAACTAGTAAATGAATTCGTCAAAGTTGCAGGATACAAAATCAATACCCATAAGTCAAAGGCATTTTTGTACATCAGTGACAAAGCCTCTGAAAGGGAAATGATGAAAACTACTCCATTTACAATAGCATAAAAAAAAAAAAATACCTGGGAATCAACTTAACGAAAGAGGTGGTCAAAGGGAAGGGAAGGGAAGGGAGGGGAAGGGAGGGAGCAAGGGGGGAAGGGGGAAAAAAGCGGTTGAATAAGACGGATATCATTATTCTAAATGCATGATTGAAGACTTGAATGCTGCGAATATACTTTGTATACAAACTGTTTTGTGTAAAAAGATGCTATATATGTATGGTATGAACTGTAATACATACTATTATAAATAAAAATTAAAAAAAAGAAATTTTCTCTCAATTCAAGTTGAAAATCTTGCAAAAAAACTCAAGAGGGCCTGGCTTGGGACAGATGTGAACCCCTAAACTAAGTCACAAAAAATCCATTTAACTTTGGCCAGAGACTCAAGGCTGGCAATGGAGGCACAACTGCCTCAAAGTGGGAGTGTTATGCAAATACACAGATGCCTGCTACACAGTCACACTTCATTTACAGAAAGTGTACTGACTGATAGGAAGTGTTCATGAAGAAAAAACACATTAGTACACAGGCTGGGCTAACACTCAAATAGCTAAAGATGGGAGTGACATGACCAGAGAAGCAGAAAGTAAGGGAAGAGACAAGTAACATGGAAAAACCAAGGAATGTACAAACAACTCCTTCTACCACCTGCTTATCTGTCATGATACCACATATGCATTTATGTAAAATTATTTCTGCATAGAGTAAAAATTTAAAACCAATGAATCTTTTTATTTTTAGAAGATTTCCACAGAAAATGGTAGTAACCATACACTTCCTTACCCAATTTCTCCTATAATTAACATCTTGCTTTAGTAAGGAAAATCTTTCATAATTAATGCACCAATAGTGATATTTCATTAACTCGTCTGTCTAATTGCTCTGGCTAGAGTTTCAAGTACTATGTTAAATAGCAGTGGTGAGAGGGGACATTCCTGTCTTGTTCCAGTTTTTAGAGGGAATGCTTTCAATTTTTCTCCATTTAAGATAATGTTAGCTTGAGGTTTTGCATAGATAGCTTTTATAATGTTGAGATATGTTCCTGTTATACCTAATTTTTCTAGAGCTTTGAACATAAAGGAGTGTTGTATTTTGTCAAATGCTTTTTCTGCACCTATTGAGATGATCATATGGTTTTTATCTTTAAGTCTATTGATGTGATGTATTATGTTTATTAATTTCCGAATGTTGAACCAGCCTTGCATCCCTGGAATAAACCCCACTTGATCGTGGTGCACTATCTTTTTGATATGTTTTTGAATCCAATTTGCCAGAATTTTGTTGAGGATTTTTGCATCTATGTTCATTAAAGATATTGGCCTGAAGTTTTCTTTTTTGGCTGTGTCTTTGCCTGGCTTTGGAATTAATGTGATATTGGCCTCATAGAAAGTGTCTGGAAGAGCTCCCTCTTTTTCTATTTCTTGAAATAATTTGAAGAGCATCGGTATTAGTTCTTCTTTGAAGGTCTTGTAGAACTCAGCTGTAAACTCATCAGGACCTGGACTTATTCTTGCTGGAAGTTTTTTGATAGAGCCTTCTATTTCTTCACTTGAAATTGATTTATTTAAATTGTGTATAGCCTCCTGTTCCAGTTTGGGCAATTCATACGACTCTAGAAATCTGTCTATGCTTTCAGTATTTTCTATTTTATTAGAGTACAAGTTTTTGAAGTAATTTCTAATTATCTCCTGTATATCTGAGGTGTTTTGTGATATTTCCTTTTTCATCACGGATGCTAGTAATTTGAGTTTTTTCTCTTCTTTTTTTCATTAGCATTGCTAGGGGTCTGTCAATTTTATTTATTTTTTCAAAGAACCAACTTTAATTCTTTGAAAACTAAATTGGTTAAATTAAAATTCTTTTTAACCAACTTTCAAAGAACCAATTCTTTGAATTGTTTCTTTAGTCTCAATTTCATTAATTTCGGCTCTGATTTTAATTATTTCCTGTCTTCTACTGCTCTTAGTGTTGATCTGTTCCTCTTTTTCTAGTGCTTTGAGGTGTGATGTTAAGTCATTTATTTGTTGTATTTTTCTTTTAATGAAGGAATTCAGTGCAATGAATTTTCCTCTTACTACTGCCTTCATAGTGTTCCAGAGATTTCTATAAGATGTATCTGTGTTCTCATTTACCTCTAGGAATTTTTTAATCTCCTTGATGTCTTCTTCAACCCCTTGTTCATTCAGTAGCATGTTGTTTAGCTTCCAGCTGTTGGAGTAGTTTTTTTTTTTTATTATTATCATTGATTTCCAATTTCATCCCATTATGGTCTGATAGAATGCGAGGTAGTATTTCTATTTTTTTATATTTGCTGAGAGTTGCCTTGTGACATAATATATGGTCAATTTTGGAGAAGGAGCCATGTGCTGCTGAGAAGAAAGTGTATTCGCTTACTGAGGGATGAAATATTCTATATATGTCCGTTAGGTCTAAGTTATTAATTGTTTTAATGAGGCCTAATGTTTCTTTATTTAGCTTTTGTTTGGATGATCTATCCGTTGGTGAGAGAGGTGTGTTGAAGTCCCCTAGAATAACTGTGTTGTGGTCTATTTTACTCTTGTACTTGAGAAGGGTTTGTTTGATGAATGTAGGTGCTCCATTATTTGGAGCATATAGATTTATAATTGTTATAGCTTGTTGATGAATGATTCCCTTAAGTAGTAAGAAATATCAATCTTTATCCCTTTTGATTAGCTTTGGCTTGAAGTCCACCTTATTTGATATGAGAATGGAAACCCCTGCCTGCTTCCACAGCCCATGTGCGTGATAAGACTTTCCCAGCCTTTCACCTTCAATCGCTTGATGTCTTTTTCTATGAGGTGTGTTTCTTGTAGACAGCAAATTGTTGGGTTGTTTCTTTTAATCCAGTCTGACATTCTTTGTTTTTTGAATGGTGAGTTTAGACCATTAACATTCAGGGTTATTATTGAGATGTGATTCTTATTTCCATCCATTTTTAAATGTATTATGGCATTTAGCTTGATTTGGATTCTCCTCTGGTTGGTAATTCCTTTAGTTTACTATCTCCCTTTGTTGGTTTTCATTGTTATTTTTCTTTTCTTCTTTGTGGAAAATTTTGCCCAAGATGTTCAGAAGTGCTGGCTTTCAAGTTGTGAAATCTTTTAACTTTTGTTTGTTGTGGAAGGTTTTTATTTCATCTTCGAATCTAAAGCTCAATTTTGCTGGATATAAGATTCTTGGTTGACATCCCTTTTCTTTCAGAGCTTGAAATATGCTATTCCAGGATCTTCTAGCTTTTAAGGTCTGGGTTGAAAAATCTGAGCATAGTCTGATCGGTTTCTCCCTATATGTAATCTGCTTCCTTTCTCTTGTAGTTTTCAGTATTCTCTCCTTGCCTAGTATATTAGGCAATTTCATTATAATGTGCCTTGGTGTGGATCTGTTGTGGTTTTGTACGTTTGGTGTTCGGTAAGCCTCTTGAACTTGGTTTTGCCATTCGTTCCTCATGTTTGGAAATTTTTCTGCTATTATTTCATTGAATAAATTACTTATTCCTTTGGTTTGAAACTCTGCACCTTCTTCAACACCAATCACTCTTACGTTTGGTCTTTTTATGCTGTCCCATAATTCCTGAATGCTCTGTTGAGAGAAAATTTCTAATAATGTAAAGTGTAAGAGCTAGTGGTGGTCATGTTTAATTAATTGAGATACTCCAGTAGCCTTCTAATAAGTACTCTTCTTCCATCAGATACCTTACCCCCACCCCGACAAAAGAGGGATTGTTTTCACTGATATTTCTAAAAACAGTGGGTAGTCCAAAGCTCCATTTAAAATGTTTATTTCTAGATATGCTCAATTCCAACTTAACGAAGTTAAGAATAATTCTGTGAAAACTAGTTGTCTTCATCACCCCAATTTTCATAGTTTTGTGCCTAGTAGTGCAAAGTATGTAGGCACTCCATTTTGATAACATGTATTGAAAACAGTAATATAAAACCTTAGTTGTATATATCCTCCACCTCCAGGAAATGTGAAGGGATCTTTCACATTTATTCCTCCAAAACAAAACAAAAATTATCTCAGTCCTACTGAGTAAACACAAGCATAAATAATCACACCAGAGAGCTTACCACATGCCAAATGTTTGACAACTGCTTTACATTCATTATTTCATTTAATTGAACCATTGTGACTGCTTCAGGGAACTTGGTCTATATTCCATACTCTCAAGAACTTCTGGGATTTGGCTCACTTCTCTTTTTACTTTAGTAAAAAAGTAACTGTATTAGGGTTCTCTAGAGGAAAAGAATCAACAGGAGGTATAAATATAAAAAGGGGACTTATTAGGTAGGCTTATGCAACCAGAAACTGGATAGTCCACAATGGCCGTCTGCAGGCTGGAGAGTCCTAGAGGCTGAAGCCCCAGAACAAGAGGGATCAACAGTGCTACCCTAATCTGAGACCTAAGCCTCCTGGAGAAGCACTGAGAGAGTATACTTTGGAAAAGTGAAGGAGCGAGAGTCTGATATCCCCAGCCACTGGCAGCAGCAATGGCAAAGTCCTTCAAGAATGGAACTTGCGGGCTGGGATTGTGGCTCAGCAGTAGAGCGCTCGCCTAGTACGTGGGCGACCCGGGTTCGATCCTCAGCACCACGTACAAATAAAGTGCATTGAATAAAACACATTGTGTACAACTAAAGCAAATAAATTAAAAAAAAAAAAAAGAATGGAACTTGCATTTGCTGCTGCTGCTGCTTCCAGTTTTTATTCATCCAAGCCATCATCCCATTGGTCAGTGCTACCCATATATAGGGAGGGTCTCCATTTCAGTTGGCTATCCCACATGCCAATCATTCCTAGACACACCATCATTGACACACCCATAATCCTCTTAATCCTTGGTATCTCTTAATCCAATCAAATTGTGGATCCAAATTAATCACTACAGTAACACCTGAAAAATACCAATGGAGGGGGTGGCATAGGTGGTTTTGACCTACACAGATCTCTCCTCTTAGGCTTGCCTTGATTCCCCCCAAAACTGGGGCTCTTGGGAACCTGAGTAGAGGAGCACAGAGTGTGGTCTCACCCATGTTCCCAGCTATGGCAGCATTCTTATAGTTCACCAGAAAAGGTAGTCACCCTACGCAGGAGGGCTAGCCCAACCAGGCCTCAACATCCTGCTGCACCTGCTCCATGGGACTTAGGACTATTCCACCCATGTATAGCTAGGGGCTTTCTGGGGCAGTCCTGGCTGTGGCCCACCCAGTGCTGAGCACAATAGGTATTAGCCTCATATTTCATAGAAGAAATACATTCAAAGAGGTTATGTGAATTTCCTAGAGCCCCCCAACTAGCTAGTCAACCCAGACCTAATTCATTCCACCACACCTGTGGACTCCTTTAGGGATATTCAACTGCATCCTGCGTTGCCAGATAAATGGTCCACACAGGATGGCAATTCTAAAGCCTGAATACATTTAGCCTTCACTCAGTTCCCGTGAGTGGAATGACACAGATGATGACAGCAGTTGCCTTAATTTGCAAGTCAGTGACATGAATTAAAATCACCCTTTCACTTTCAGTCTGTTGATGTCTTTTTCTATGAGGTGTGTTTCTTGGAGACAGCAAATTGTTGGGTCATTTCTTTTAATCCATTCTGATAATCTGTGTCTTTTGATTGGCGAGTTTAGGCCATTAACATTCAGGGTTATTATTGAGATGTGATTTTTATTCCCATCCATTTTTATTTGAATTATGGTCTTTAGCTTAATTTGGTTTCTCTTCTGGTTGGTATTTCCTTTAGTTTAATATCTCCCTTTGGTGATTTTCGTTATCATCTTTCTCTTCTTCTTCATGAAAAATGTTGCCCAGGATGCTCTGAAGTGCTGGCTTTCGAGTTGTGAAATCTTTTAACTTTTGCTTGTCATGGAAGGTTTTTATTTCATCTTCGAATCTAAAGCTTAATTTTGCTGGATATAAGATTCTTGGTTGACATCCCTTTTCTTTCAGAGCTTGAAATATGCTATTCCAGGATCTTCTTGCTTTTAAGGTCTGGGTGGAAAAATCTGAACATAGTCTGATTGGTTTCCCCCTATATGTAATTTGCTTCCTTTCTCTTGTGGCTTTTAGTATTCTCTCCTTGCTCAGTGTATTAGGCATTTTCATTATAATGTGTCTAGGTGTGGATCTGTTGAGATTTTGTTTGTTTGGTGTTCGGTATGCCTCTTGAACTTGGTTTTCCATTTCATTCCTCAAGCTTGGAAAATTTTCTGTAATTATTTCGTTAAATAGATTACTCATTCCTTTGGCTTGAAACTCTGCCCCTTCCTCTACACCGATCACTCTTAAGTTTGGTCTTTTTATGCTGTCCCATAATTCTTGGATGTTATGTTCTTGATTTCTTTTTTTTTTTTTTTTTTTTTGTGGTACCGGGGATTGAACTCAGGGGCACTCGTCCACTGGGTCACATCCCCAGCCCTTTTTTGTATTTTATTTAGAGACAGGGTCTCACTGAGTTGCTAAGTGCCTCGCCACTGCTGAGACTGGCTTTGAACTCGCGATCCTCCTGCCTCAGCCTCCCAAAGTGCTAGGATTACAGGCGTGAGCCACCACGCCCGGCTTATGTTCTTGATTTCTAACAAGTTTTGCTGTATGTTCTAAATTCTTCTCTAGGACATATATTTTGTCTTCATTGTCTGAGGTTCTTTCCTCCAAGTGGTCTACTCTGTTGGAGATGCTTTCAATTGAACTTTTATTTTGGTTTATTGCTTCTTTCATTTCTGGAATTTCTATTTGGTTTCTCTTTAGAGCCTCTATTTCCCTATTGAAGTAATCTTTTACTTCCTGTATTTGTTTTTGGAGTTCTTTGTCAAAATGATCTTTTGCCTCCTGTACTTGCTCCCTCATCTCATTTTTGAGTTCATTCTTAAGTTCCATAAACATTTGACATATGTAATTTCTAAATTCCATCTCTGGCATTTGACCAACTGTGCTTGCCATGACATCTACCGATGAGGTATCTTGATTTGTTTGTGTCATTTTCTTTCCTTGTTTTTTCATGTTGCTTGTGTGTCTATTCTTCCTGCACTGTGGGACCTTGACTATTTCGATTTTACCTTAAAGCCTTATGTTGTTCCTGTAGTACAATGCTATCAGATCACCTTATAATTCCTTTACACTTTTAAAACCTAACACTTTCTATTCAGAAAATCCAAGTTAGATCACAATGTACAGATTTTGTTAACCCAGATATTATTTCCAATTTACTCTGTACGCTTCTGATAGGGTTTTATAGCTTCAAGTATTGGATACAGAGGTGTTATGTTTAGGAAGAAGGAAGTGTCTTGAATTGTTCTTTCTTGGAAAGTATGAAAGGAGATATCTATTGAAGTGGTTTAGTGGAAGTGGTTTAGTATCAGTAGACGATGGAAGAAAGAGAATGGGGTTGACAATTAGGTGAAAAGATCAATTTATATATAAAGTAAGTTGGAAAAGAAAAAAAATGATGAAAGAGTAGGATTTGGTGTAAGAGAGAGGAGAGAGAGAATCAAGGAAATAGAGAGTAAACTATATATAACACCACTTTGCTACCCAGTTCAATTGCGCCGGTTCTAGAAATCCCAAGTTCTGCGTATAACTTGTTTTTGCCTCTGTTTAGTATGCACTGGCAGGATGTAAACATGAAAGATGAAGGAGGAAGAAAAGATACAAGAGTGAGAAGGAAGAAAAGAAGGAAAGAAAAAAGGAGCGGAAGCTCCAAAATAGACCATATATTATGTCACAAGGCAACTCTCAGCAAATATAAAAAAATAGAGATACTACCCTACATGCTATCGGACCATAAAGGGATGAAATTGGAAATTAACGACAAAACAAGGAATAAGAAAAACTACTCCATCAACTGGAAGCTAAACAACATGCTACTGAATGAACAAGGGGTTGAAGAAGACATCAAAGAGGAGATCAAAAAATTCCTAGAGGTAAATGAGAACACAGATACATCATATAGAAATCTCTGGGACACTATGAAGGCAGTAGTAAGAGGAAAATTCATTGCACTGAGTTCATTCCTTAAGAGGAAAAAAACCAACAAATAAATGACTTAACATCACACCTCAAAGCATTAGAAAAAGAAGAATAGACCAACACCAAGAGCAGTAGAAGACAGGAAATAATTAAAATCAGAGCAGAAATTAATGAAATTGAGACTAAGGAAACCAAAGAATTGACAAAACTAAAAGTTGGTTCTTTGAAAAAATAAACAAAATTGACAGACCCTTAGTGATGCTAACGAAAAGAAGAGAAAAAACTCAAATTACTAACATTCGTGATGAAAAAGGGAATATCACAACAAACACCTCAGATATACAGAATATAATTAGAAATTACTTTGAAAACTTGTACTCTAATAAAATAGAAAATACTGAATGCATTGACAGATTTCTAGAGTCATATGATTTGCCTAAACTGGATGTGGAGGCTATACACAATTTAAACAGATCAATTACAAGCGAAGAAATAGAAGATGTCATCAAAAAGCTACCAACAAGGAAAAGTCCAGGACCTGATGGGTTTACAGCCGAGTTCTATAAGACTTTCAAAGAAGAACTAATACCAATGCTCTTCAAACTATTTCAAGAAATAGAAAAAGAGGGAGCTCTTCCAGACTCTTTCTATGAGGCCAATATCACATTAATTCCAAAGCCAGGCAAAGACACATCCAAAAAAGAAAACTTCAGGCCCATATCTTTAATGAACATAGATGCAAAAATCCTACAAAATCCTGGCAAATCGGATACAAAAACATATCAAAAAGATAGTGCACCACGATCAAGCGGGGTTTATCCCAGGGATGCAAGGCTGGTTCAACATTCGGAAATCAATAAATATAATACACCACATCAATAGACTTAAAGACAAAAATCATATGATCATCTCAATAGACGCAGAAAAAGCATTTGACAAAATACAACACCCCTTTATGTTCAAAACACTGGAAAAACTAGGAATATCAGGAACATATCTTAACATTATTAAAGCTATTTATGCAAGGCCCCGAGCTAACATTATCTTAAATGGAGAAAAATTGAAAGCATTCCCTCTAAAAACTGGAACAAGACAGGGATGCCCCCTTTCACCACTGCTATTTAACATAGTACTGGAAACTCTGGCCAGAGCAATTAGACAGACGAAAGAAATTAAAGGGATCAAGATAGGAAAAGAAGAGCTCAAATTAGCACTATTTGCTGATGACATGATAATCTACCTAGAAGACCCAAAAAACTCTACCAGAAAACTTTTACAACTAATAAACGAATTTGGCAAAGTTGCAGGATACAAAATCAATACACATAAGTCAAAGGCATTTGTGTACATCAGCAACAAAGACTCTGAAAGGGAAATGTTGAAAAATACCCCATTTGCAATAGCATCAAAAAAATAAAATACCTGGGAATCAACCTAACGAAAGAGGTGAAAGACCTCTATAACGAAAATTATAGAACACTAAAGAAAGAAATTATAGATGAACTCAGAAGATGGAAAGACCTACCTTGCTCTTGGATAGGTAGAATTAATATTGTCAAAATGTCCATACTACCAAAAGCATTATACAGATTTAATGCAATTCCAATCAAAATCCCAATGTCATTCTTCAAAGAAATTGAAATAGCAGTCATGAAATTCATCTGGAAAAATAAGAGACCCAGAATAGCCAAAGCAATCCTGAGCAAGAAAAGTGAAGCAGGGGGCATCACCATACCAGACTTTAAATTATACTATAGAGCAATAGTAACAAAAACAGCATGGTATTGGCACCAAAACAGACTGGTGGACCAATGGTACAGAATTGAGGATACAGAGACTAATACATATGATTACAGCTATCTTATATTAGACAAAGGTGCCAAAAATGTACAATGGAGAAAGGATAGCCTCTTCAACAAATGGTGCTGGGAAAACTGGAAATCCATATGCAACAAAATGAAATTAAACCTTTATCTCTCACCATGCACAAAACTCAATTCAAAGTGGATCAAGGACCTAGGAATTAGACCAGAGACAATACACCTAATAGAAGAAAAAGTAAGCTCCAATTTCCAACATGTTGGATTAGGCCCCAAGTTCCTTAATAAGAATCCTGTAGCGCAAGAATTACTACCAAGAATTAATGAATGGGATAGATTTAAACTAAAAAGCTTCTTTTCAGCAAAAGAAACAATCAGTGAGGTGAATAGAGAGCCAACTAATTGGGAACAAATATTTAATACATGCACATCAGATAGAGCACTAATCTCTAGAATATATAAAGAACTCAAAAAGCTTTACACTAAAAAAACAAATAACCCAATCAATAAATGGGCTAAGGAATTGAGAAGACACCTCTCAGAAGAAGATACATGATTAATCAACAAATACATGAAAAAATGTTCAACATCGCTGGCAATTAGAGAAATGCAAATCAAAACTACTCTTAGATTTCACTTCACTCCAGTCAGAATGGCAGCCATCAAGAACACAAGCAACAATAAATGTTGGAGAGGATGTGGGGAAAATGGCACACTCATACATTGCTGGTGGGACTGCAAAATGGTGCAACCGTTATGGAAAGCAGTATGGAGATTTCTTGGAAAACTGGGAATGGAACCATCCTATGACCCAGCCATCCCACTCCTGGGTCTATTCCCAAAGGACTGAAAAACAGCATATTACAGTGACACAGCTATCTCAATGTTTGTAGCTGCACAATTCACAATAGCTAGGTTGTGGAACCAACCTAGATGTCCCTCAGTAAATGAGTGGATTAAGAAAATGTGGTATATACGCACAATGGAATTTTACTCAGCAATAAAAGAAAACAAATTAATGGCATTTGCAGGTAAATGGATGAAGTTGGAAGACATAATGCTAAGTGAAGTTAGTCAGTCTCAAAAATCCAAGTACCAAATGTTCTCTCTTATATAAGGAGGCTATTTCAAAGTATTGTTGGATGGGGGTACTTAGGAGGATTAGAGGAACACTAGAATGGTCAAGGGAAGGGAGGGTAAGGGAGGGAGCAAGAGGGGAGGGAGGGGGAGAAAAAAAAAGGTGGTTGAATGAGATGGATATAATTTTCCTTAATGCATGATTGAAGACCTGAATTGTACGAATATACTTTGTATACAAATAGTTGTATGTAAAAAGATACTAAATATATGCACTATGAGTTGTGCATATTAAAAATTATAAAATAAAAAAAAAATCACCCATTGCATTAATCAGCAAATACTTCAGTATCCTTACCAGAGTGGGGCTACCAAATATAAGACATCAGCCCTGCCCTTGAAGAGCTTGCAGTGTGATTGAGGAGATAATAATTGTGCTTGTGTATACCATTTACTGGGTGCTCCCTCTGTGCCAGACCTTTGTGCTCAAGTTCCTCCTGTGTCCTACCTCAAAGACCCACAGTACAATACTAAGCAAATGCTAAGCAAATGTTCAGACATGGGCAAAAAGAACTCTTAGTGAAGGGTTAACATCAACTAAAGAGGATTTTTTAAGGGCATGTGGCAATAATGTGCTCTGCCTGAACTGCCAAGGTTCTAACTAGCAGCTGATAGAGGAGGAAAGAACAGTGTAGTCATTGAGAAGCTGGCTGCAGAATGAAACTAAATCTGTGCTCAGCTTCTTGGGTCCTAGTTTAGAATCTCTCCAATGTTTCCCTCCTCCATAACCATATCTCACATAAGAAGATCAAGTACTGAAATGTCCAGAGGATGGAAAAACAATACACCAGTGTTGCTGCCTGAAGCGATTGCCGCTTGGAGCAACAATGCCGCGGGAGAAAATTCGGAGACAGGATGGATGAAAATGAAAAAGGGTCTTTTATTCTTCTTCTCTCTCCGGCTTCAGCAACCTCTCCAACTCCAACCTCTCTAACTCCAACCAGCTCCAACTACTTCCAACCATCCACCCTCAACTACAAACCCTCACCCGGTTATATACATTTTGCTTTAACAAGGACAAGTGCTTACAGCTCGAGCTTACAGGTACGTTACACAGTGTTCACAGGCATACAAAGATTCTTTGAATAATGTATTAATATCAGGTGGAACTTGAACATCTTTTATGGCTCTCAGCTAACCGCAATCTTAGCTATCTCCTTGATTAGGGCTCCATCATTTCCCCCCCTTTTGTTTTAAAAGAGGGGATGTTCTAGGATGTCCATGTGCAACCAACATTCTTACCCATCATTGGATAATCAAGGCTGTGCCCTTGACTCCTGTCTTAGGTTGATATGTTGGCCACATGAGACTGTCCCGTGAGACTGTGCCTGTCTTAGGTTGTCCCCCTCTGGGGATCTTACCCATCATAGGCTAACCAGCCATCCAATCGAGCCCTACGGGATCAACTGTATGTGTTGACTAACAGCCGTCCGATTGTGAGGAGATGCTGTGGCTTTAAGGTGACAAGCCTACTGCTGACGAGCCAAGTTTCCATAGCGTATCAAGTTCTTTAAACAAATCAGTTGCCCTAAGTTTCGTCAAGTAACGCACTGAGTTCACTAGACAAAATACCCACAAGGCATTGTCCCGAAATGTCCCAAACAATGAAAAATCAAAATGTCCATTAGTTATAACACGTTGATCCAGGAAGCCCCATGCATGCAGAGCAGAGGCCACACTGCTGGTGAGGTTGTTTGATGCTTGAGCAGCAGGGATGCTTGCAGCGACCGCGATCCCTGCAGTTGTAGCAGCAGCCATCTTTTTTATGTCTAGACAATGCGACCAGCAAATCTTCAGGGCCCGCTACCTAGAGACTCAAGCATCCATTATTAAGGGAAAGGCAGTGCTATTCTAGCACTGAGTCAAGAGGTGAGCCGTCAAACTAAAAAAAATAGAATTATTAGAGTAGAAAATTAAAGTTGATCTCTGCTCACACACATTGCTGCTTGCGCTTCCACAAACATAAACTGGTAAAATATCACATTCAAAATAAGTCAAAGAAAAACTGAGGGTGTTTACTGCATTAAAGATAGATTAAGGAAAAACTAAAGGCACTTTGGAGAAATAATTTGTTAGCTGGAAACCTCGAGTCTCTGCATACACAGCAATCCTTTACCTGTTGAACATAATTCAAATTAATCAGCTATTAAACAAATAAAGTCAATTTACAAATAAACAATCCCATGTCAAATACCAAAATATCAGATTATATAGCATTAGTCATATTCATAGCTGAAGAGAAGTCCCGGAGACACCTATAATTCAAAATTGATTATCACTTTAATTGATTATCTAATTAGAATATTCTAAACTTAAATGAATTAACGTTATTTGGATCCATATCTATCTATCTATATATCTATATATTTTTTTTTAATCTATTTTTTTCATAAGCGCTTAGTTATTTGTAACGTCACACTGGACAGATGCACATATAAACATATGTTTGTGACATCACATTAACATGAAATTTAGACAAATGCACAGACATAAAGACATATATAAAAGAAAAAAAATACAATTGTGTACACACTAAAGAGAGATCTTCTTGTCCCGGCCGGGAAGAATGAAACTTAAGTTGTGAATTTATTGGAGGACTCTTTTAAGGGAATCATTCCATACCTTCATCTTGGTCCTCTTGATTTTGTACTTGTTTATTTAATCTTGATTCCTCACCAACTTCATCTTGATCCCTTTGATTTGGTACCTGTTTTATTAATCTAGATGGTATCCATATTGGGGAGGATTCGTGCTTTGGAAAAACGCACACAGATCTTCTCCCCCAAATTAATACTGGGTCTGGACCCTTCCATGTACCTGAAAGAACATCCTTCCAGTAAACCAAAGGTTTATGTTGTTGGTGTGGGTTCCAGTGTCTATCTCCAGCCGAATATCCATTAGAATCTAAAGTTAAGAAATTTAGGTTAAACAGGGCAACTGCCAATCTGTCCTTAGGATTTTTCCAGTTTCCTTCTTTTTGCTTTAATAACGTATTTTTGAGTGCCCAATTGCTCTTTCAATTATTCCTTGTCCCTGAGGATTATAAGTGATAGCTGTTTTGTGGATTATATTGAATTTTATACAAAATTGTTTGAAGGATGTGGATGTATATGCAGGGCCATTATCTGTTTTAAGCATTTTGGGGATGCCCAATGCAGCAAAAGCTTGCAGACAATGAGATGTAACATCTTTAACTTTTCCTCCAGAATGTAAGGAAGCAAAAATCATGCCTGAGCATGTATCTATGGTGACATGAATAAATCGCAATTTTCCAAAACTTGGCTCATGAGTGACATCCATCTGCCACAAATGATTGGGCATCAAACCTCGTGGGTTAACCCCATAATGTGGATTGGGCAAATGTGTTACACAAGATGGACAATCCTTCACAATTCTACGAGCTTACTCCTTTGTGATTTTAAACATTTGTCTTAAGGTAGTGCTATTGACATGGAACTGGGAATGAAATAAGGTAGCTTGTTGTACTGTAGTAAATATAAATATTGTTTTAGTGAGGGCGTCAGCCTTTTGATTACCTTCATGGAGAGGACCAGGCAGATTAGTGTGAGCTCTTATGTGACCTATAAATAAAGTTTCTTTTCATTGCCATAGGAGATTTTGGATTTGAGAAAACAATTTAAAAGCTGGAGTATGTGGTGCTATTGGACCTGCTAGCTCCAATTTAGGGACAGCATGTACAATATAGTGTCTGTCTACAAAAATATTCATAGGCTGTTCTTTAAAATTTTCTAGAGCTATTATAATAGCTTTGAGTTCCACTAATTGAGCTGATTTTTGACCAGTAATATGAATCATATTTTCATTTTGAGTGACTACTGCAGAGGTACTGTTAGAGGATCCATCTGTAAATACATTAAATGCTTTAGGAATAGGTTGATTTTTTATTACCTGTGGAAATATAATAGGATGGTTGATACAAAAAGATAGTATAGGAGACTTAGGAAGATGGTTATCAAAATTTGCAGAAGTAGAGCATCTAGCTATAGCCCAATCATTGTCATTGAAGCACAAATATTCAACCTGTGACGATGAATAGGGAGTAATAATAGTAGCGGGATGAATTCCAAATATTTTAGTAGAAGTCTTAAGCCCTTGAAGAATAAGTTTAGCCACCATGGAGGTATAAGACTCAATTGTACTTTTAGGAGAGACAGGCAAATGTATCCATAATAAAGGTCCCTGTTGCCAAAATACTCCTGTGGGTGTATATTGTGAAGGAATAATAATCAATATTAGTGGTTGAGCAAAATCAAATCTATCACAATGGGATCTTTCAATGGCCTGTTCTACTAATTTTAAAGCTTCCCTAGCATCAGGAGTTAATGTTCGCGGTGAAGATGGATCAGGGTTCCTGCGAAGGATATCAAATAAGGGTTTTAATTGTCCAGTAGTGAGGCTTAGCGTAGGGCAAAGCCAATTAATGTCTCCCAGTAGTTTTTGGAAATCATTGAGGGTGGTCAAATGTTCTTTATTAATTAAAATTTTTTGAGGTTTAATGAAGGTGTCCATAATTTTAAATCCTAAATATAATATGGATGATCTGCTTTGAACTTTTTCTTCTGCTATATATAATCCATATTTTTTAAAATTTTCTGTTATCTCACTAAATATAGTAAATAAGATTTCTTGATTAGGGTGAGCAAGTAAAACATCATCCATGTAGTGTAGACACATGAGGTTTTGATATTTGTTTTTAATGGGCTGGATAGCTCTGTCCACATATATTTGACATATAGTAGGGCTATTAGCCATTCCCTGCGGCAACACTTTCCATTGATATCTATTATCAGGGCCATTATTATTGATAGAAGGAATTGAAAAAGCAAACCCGGGGGCATCCAGAGGGTGTAGGGGAATGGAAAAGAAACAATCCTTTATATCAAGAGTTATAAGATGGAAATTTTTTGGGATAGCTAAAGGATTAGGAAGTCCAGGTTGGGTAGGGCCCATAATTTGCATGGTTTTGTTAATTTCTCTAAGGTCCTGTAATAGTCTCCATTTTCCAGATTTTTTCTTGATTACAAATATGGGGGAATTCCAGGGAAAGGTGGAAGGCTCTATGTGTCCTGCTTCTAATTGTTCTTTAATTAATAGGTGGGCCGCTTGTAATTTCTCTTTAAATAAGGGCCACTGAGGGACCCAAACTGGCTTATCAGAAAACCATGGTATTTTTAAAATTGTTTTCTCAGTGGCCCCTAGAAAAAATATCCTTTGCCCTTTTTGTAATGATTTTTATTTTTATTTTTAACACCTGCAGGCTTGGTTGCTAGGTGTAGCCCCATTTGATGTAGAATATCTTTTTCCCATAGGGTAACTGGCAAGCTGGTCAAAACATAAGGTTGGAATGTTCCTTTATGCCCTTCATATCTTCCCAATTTAAGACTACAGCACTTTGTACTGGGGTGTTACTATATCCCAAGCCTCTTAAACTGGTTGAAGCTTTCTGCAGAGGCCAGTGCTTGGGCCATTGTTGTAGATTTATGATGGAAGAGTCAGTTCCTGTATCAATCAGCCCCTCCATCTCTACACCTTGAATTTTTATTTTGCACATAGGCCTCTGTGAACAATCCTGAACCCAGCAGGCCATAGGTCCTGAGCCAGTGGAACCAAATCCTCTCTTATTTCTATTTTGTGGCATGCTTTTGAAAGAATTGTGGAAATTGGGAAGGAAAATCAGCTGAGCAATTCTATCTCCTTGGTTAACTGAGATAATGCCTCTAGGTGAACTTAGCATTATTTTTATCTCTCCTTGGTAATCGGAGTCAATAACACCTGGTGTTACTTGAAAACCTAATAAGCTTTTAGAACTTCGCCCAAGGATTAGTCCCATAGTCCCTGAGGGAAGAGGTCCTCTGAATCCCGTAGGAATCAGCTGAACCCCCATTTCAGGTGTTAGCACTATCCAGGCGGTGGAACAGAGGTCTAGTCCTGCACTTCCTCTTGTCCCTCTGACAAGGGAGTTAATGGGTAGGAGGGATTGTGACAAGGAACTATCTGGATTTGAGGACATTCCTCCTCTAATGCCTCGTACATTTGTGGGCCCCAGAGCATTGGGACCCATGCCCCGTTTTTTGAAATCCTGGACAAATCATTTCCATAAATATCATATCTGGAATGGCATTGATTGGCCCAATGTGTACCCTTTTTATACCTGGGGCATTGGCCTGAGGCATGGTATGAGCTTGATCTTATTTCCCTTGGGGGATATTGCTTAGAATGTCCTGGTTGATTATGATAATTTTGTCTGGAATATCCTGTTTGATTTCTAGGTTGAGCCCTTGTGGAATTTTGAGGGGATGAACCTCTCATTGCTGCAGCAATTGCGTTGCCTGTAATAAAGACCTCATTAATGTCTTTACACAGTCTGATATAAATTGATGTCTTTTTTATTTCTCCACGGCCTTATTGCATCCTGGCAATATTTATTAGTGTTCTCGTATGCGAATTGGACGACTAGGGGCATTGCTTGTTCAACTTCCCCGAAAACTCTTTCCTGCCGTTCTTAAGAGTCTATCTGCAAAATCAGCATATGGTTCATTAGGCCCCTATATAACTTTTGATAGGCTGCCCTGCAAATCACCTGTTCCTGATAAGGTCTTCCAGGCTTTAACAGCGGCTGTGTGTATCTGGGCATACACACTGGGGTCGTATGTTAGCTGGTTTTGTAGTTCAGGAAACTGACCTTCACCTGTTAGCATATCTACATTACGTTCTGGAAAACTGCTTCAGCATTTCTCTTTGCTGCTTCTGAACAAAGTTCCTGGAATTGAGTCTTCCAGATTAGGTATTGTCCTCCACTTAATTCCGCTTTGCATAACCACTTCCAGTCTGAGGGGGCTAAGATTAGAGTGTTAAGGGACTCTAGCATACTTAATGTGAATGGAGCTTGAGGCCCATAGGTCATTACCACCTTTTTAAAATTCTTTATTGTCTTAAAATCTAGGGATTGGTGGTAACTTTGCCCATTTTCATTTTCAAATACTGGCAGGTCCCAATGTTCCTGTGGTTTTTGGTGTTCAAGGGCGCATAAGCGCTCAGAAAGGCCGCCAATCTCTGCCTCAAGGGCACACATACACCCTGAAATACTCCTCATTGTTTCTGTAAGGGATTCTACCCATGAGAGAGCAGAGGGCACTAGTGGTTCCTCTACTTGACAGTCCTTTCTCCTTTTTAATTTCTTTTTGTTCTTTTTATTGGAGACTGAGCTCCCGGAATCACTTTTTGATTCCTCTTCGCTACTACTTTCATAGTTCCTAACTGGCTTAGTGGAAGAGGCCTTACTTTCACGGTTATTTGGCTCCTTCTTGTTACTATCACTTTTACCGGTATCCTGAGTTTCAGCTTTCTAAGGAGAGTACATACTCTTCGGCTAATTTTAATAAGTTTCTGATGGCTTTTGCAGCTCTTACTTTTGAATTTACATCACTACTCTCCTTGCTGGTCTTAACTGAGTCAGAGGCTATGCTTTCTTGTTCACTTTCCTCACTATCCACTGAGTCTGCAATGTCGAAAAATTCATCCATGGCTTTTATTATCTGACCTTTTGTTATTTTCGCTCCCATTTTTAAAATTTTCTTATTTCTTACCTGCTGACTGAATTGCCCTGTATGGGCCACCACTTGTTGCTGCCTGAAGCGATTGCCGCTTGGAGCAACAACGCCACGGGAGAAAATTCGGAGACAGGATGAAAATGAAAAAGGGTCTTTTATTCTTCTTCCTCTCCGGCTTCAGCAACCTCTCCAACTCCAACTGCTCTAACTCCAACCAGCTCCAACTACTTCCAACCATCCACCCTCAACTACAAACCCTCACCCAGTTATATACATTTTGCTTTAACAAGGACAAGTGCTTACAGCTCGAGCTTACAGGTGCGTTACACAGTGTTCACAGGCATAGAAAGATTCTTTGAATAATGTATTAATATCAGATGGAACTTGAACATCTTTTATGGCTCTCAGCTAACCGCAATCTTGCTATCTCCTTGATTAGGGCTCCTTCACACCAGTTCTTCAGACTTACACTTCTACTTTAGTTGTGGCAAGCATTGCTGGTTTCCTACCCAACATCCATTCTCGCCTTCTTTTCTATAATCAGAACACTGATTTTGTTTATAGCAAAAATATGCATGGATTTTTTTTTTAAAAACCCCATACTCCCTTACGATGAGGATTGCCAATGCAACTCAATGTAGCTCTGGCCAGTGAGATGTAAACAGATACAGAAGTCTCTGGGTAGGACTTCTGGAAAGCTCTAACTCAGCTGGTATGCCCCCTTTTGCCTGTTGCCTTTTGACCTTTCCATTTGCGGGGGGGGGGGGGGGGGATTGAACTGGAGGGCACTTTACCAATGAGTTACACCCCCAGTCCTTTTTCTTTTTTATTTTGAGACACTAAGTTGCTGAGGCTGGCCTTGAACTTGCCATCCTCCTGCCTCAGCCTCCCAAATCACTGGGATTACATGTGTACAATACCATGCCTGCCTGACATTTCCACTTCTGAAATGTAGGCAGACTGCTGGAGCTGGAACAGTTATTTTGCAACCTTACAACATGAAAAATGAAAATACCTGAAAAGGGGCTAAGCTAGTAGGTGGACAATGACTGGCTTCCATGATAGAACCCTCAGCCACTGGCCATCCCTGCCTAGGACAGCCCAACTCCAGCTTCCTGATACACGAGAAACACAAAACCTCTTTAAGCACCCTAAATTTTGTGATCTATATGTTCCTGACACATGTTTTGAAATTAGAAATATAAGCACATAACTTATTAAAAATAATTTTTTAAAAAATTTAGCCTTCTATGAATAAATGTGATTTAACTCTCAATCCCAAGAAAAACAAATAAATGCGGGAATTTATTATGACACTGGGTTCTGTTTCTTGCAGTAGAATGAAGACATTGGTTCAAGGTCTTAGTTGAACTTTAGATAACTACACAAAATTCAGTTGATTTTCTAATTAATTACCATTGTATGCATTTTCTTTTCAGATTATATATTTACACATGATATATAACACAATATACAGTCCTATTAAATATGTTACCTAACTATCAGATTCAGATTGATTTTTCTTCTACAATTTATTGATTATTATGTTAACTGAATTGACTGGTTAGTTAAGACAAACAATCAAACAGACTTTAAGTATAAAACTTCATACTAGACATTTTGCTCATGCAGACAAAATTTATTAGATTCAGAAAATAAAACAACAAAAACAAAGCAAGACAACCTTGGCTTTCTAGCTGTTCACCAGAAGGTTGTATGGGTTTAAAATGTTTGTCATCTGCATTTCATTTTTTGTCCCCAAACCTAGACCCTTGCCTCATCCAAGATTTTCCATATGATAAGGGTACATACACAAAGACATATTCCACCTGATTCTTGCCCTGAAGAAACTTATCTGAACTGGGAGACAGGACTTTGTGTCCCTTGGTTATAAGCATTGTGTACACTCTTGGATCATACAGAGGTCTCTGCTTCTTATTAGCATATGACCTCAGGCAAGCTTCTCTGAGTCTGAACTGACTTATCTGTAAAACAGTGGTGACATTGCCCAGCCCATGGCATGTTTTTTTTGGTCTTGTTTTGCTTATCACAAATTAGATTAAAACATTGAATGTATTGAGTTATTTGTGTGCAAGCTTTACAACGCAGTAAGAGTATTAGTTGCTTGGTGGCCTTGCAGACTCAAAGTTTGTGCATAGATTAAAGTTGTTAAGCAAAGGCAGCATATGGTATCTGCCCTGTCAGCAATGTATGCAATAAATGTTTAAAGAGTTTTTTATTGGAGTCCTATTCAAAATATTGTTGCCTGGCCAATATCTTGAAGAATTTCCCATTTTCTTCTAGTCATTTCAGAGTATCGTGTCTTACATTAAGTTATTTGATCCATTTTGAGTTTATTTTTGCACAAGGTCTGAGACATGGGTCTAGTTTAAATCTTTTACATGTGAATATCCAATTTTTCCGGTACAGTTTGTTGAAGAAGTCTGTCTTTTCTGTGACATATGGTTTGGGGCTGTAGGTATGTGGGTTAATTTTGGGGTTCTCTAATCTAGTCCATTAGTCTGTCTGTTTTTATGCCCATACCATGCTGCTTTTGTTAGTATGGCTCTGCAGTGTATTTTGAAACCAGGTATTATGATGCCTCCTGTTAGATAAAATCGGGCTGACAGACCATACCCCCCAGGTGCCCTAAATTAGCCATGTCCCAGATGCATTAGGTTATCCTGTAAGCCTGAGCTTTGCCTTCCTGGAAGTGTCCATCTCTCTCGTGAGAATCCACCTTTGACGGGCTCCGAGTTCCCGCCCTTAGTCCCAATAATACCCACCTGTCGGGGAATTCACCCCAGGGCAGGCTCTCCCTTTCTGAGCCAGTCTCCAGTGCACAAGTCTCACTTCCGACCCCCGCAGGCTATGGAGTCAGGGGTCCTTTGGAACACCCAAGTTACTATTTAAACCCCCACCAGGTAGGAACTCGTCCCTTTTTCCCCTTCGCCTTCTTCTTTTCACCAGCTTCCCCTTCCCTTTCCCCTTCTTTCCTTCCCCTTTTTCTTTCTCCCCTTCTTCCCTTCCCCCTTCTTCCCTTGCCCTTTTTCCCTTCCCTTCTCCCCTTCCCCTTTTTCCTTTTCCCCCCTTTTCATCCCCTTTTCACCCTTTCTTTCCTTCTTCGCCCCATGCACGCCCGTGTCCTTACCACAGGTCCTCCTCTCTTCACATGTCCCTGTAGTGTCTCCTCCAGCCAGAGAGGCCAGTTAATAAATCCCTTTTACTACACAGCGGTTCCAGTGTGGGTTTTTGCCCTTCACCTCCAACATCAGTACTCTCTGTGTAAATTGCTTTGGCTATTCAAGCTCTTTGTGTCTTCATATGAATTTTAGGATTTTAAAAAATTTTTTTATTTTTAGTTTTGTGAAGAATATCATCAGTATTTTTGTGGGATTATATTGACTCTATAGAATATTGCTTTTGGTAGTAAGGCCATTTTAACAATATTAATTCTGCTAATCCATGAACTTGGGAGGTCCTTCCATCTTTTAGTGTGTTCTTCAATTTCTTTCTTTAATATTTTGTAATTTTCATGATAGAGGACTTTTACCTCCTTGGTTAGGTTTACTCCTGTTTTTTTTGTTTTGTTTCATTTCTTTCTTTCTTTTTTGAGGCTATTGTGAATGGGATTGTTTTCCTCGTTTCTTTCTCAATGAGTTCATTATTGGTATATAGAAAAGCTATTGATTAGTATACATTGATTTTGTATCATGCTACTCTGCTGATTGTGTTTATCAGTTCCAAGAGTCTTTTGATGGAGGGGTTGAGATCTTCTAAATATAGAATTATATGACCTATGAATAGGGATAGTTTAACTTCCTCATTTCCTATTTGTATCTCTTTTTTAAAGACTTTATTATAGTTGAAGCCAGGCATGGTGGCACATGCCTGTAATCCCAGTGGCTATGGAGGCTAAGACAGGAAGATCTCAAGTTCAAAGCCAGCCTCAGCAATGGGGAGGGCACTAAGCAAGTCAGTGAGGCCCTGTCTCTAAATACAAACTAGGGCTGGGGGTGTGACTCAGTGGTCAAGCGCCCAAGTTCAATCCCCAGTACCAAAAAAAAAAAAAAAAAAAAAATTATTGAGGTAAACAAAATACTTTTATTTATTTATTTATGCAGTGCTGATGATTGGACCCAGTGCCTTATGCTAGGCAAGCGCTCTACCACTGAGCCACAACCCCAATCCCTTTTATCTCTTTTATTTCTTTCTCTTGCCTAATTTTTCTGGCTAAAATTTTAAGTACTACATTGAATAAGAGGGGTGAGAATGGACACCCTTGACTTGGTCCTGATTTTAGAAGAAATGTTTTTAGTTTTTTTCCCCATTTAGTATAATATTGGCTATGGGTTTGTCATATATAGCCTTATATTAAGTTGCAGTATGATCCTTCTATACTTAATTATTCAGGCCTTTTATCATGAAGGCATATTGAATTTTATCAAAGGCCTTTTATGCATCCATTGAGGTGATTTTTTTTTTTTTTTTTTTGTACTGGGGATTGAACTCAGGGGCACTGGACCACTGAGCCACATCCCCCAGCTCTGTTTTGTATTTTATTTAAAGACAGGTCTTACTGAGTTGCTTAGTGCCTCACTGTTGCTGGCTTTGAACTCGTGATCCTCCTGTCTCAGCCTAACAAGCCACTGGGATTACAGGCGTGCACCACGATTTTATTTTTTAATATTTTTTTTAGTTATACAAGGACATAATATCTTCATTTTGCTTATTTATTTTCATGTGGTGCTTTATTTTCATGTGGTGCTGAGGATCGAACCCAGTGCCTCACATGTGTGAGGCAAGCACTCTGCCACTGAGCCACAACCCCACTCCATGATTTCACAGTTTTTATCCTTGATTTTATTTATGTGCTGTATTATGTTTATTGATTAGCATATATGTTGAATCATCCTTGCATCCCTGGAATGCAACCAAGTTGATCATGGTGCATAATCTTTTCTAATTTGCTATTTAATTTGATTTGAAAGTACTTTACTGAGGATTTTCGTATCTATACTCGTCAAGGATATTGATCTGTTGTTTTCTGCTTTGATTGTGTCCTTACCACATTTCAGTATCAGTAATACTGGCTTCATAGAATGAGTTGGAAAGCTTTCCTCCCTTTCTATGGAATAGTTTGGGGAACATTGGCATTGACTCTTTAAAAGCCTGGTAAAACTAGCACTGAATCCATCAGTCCTGGGCTTTTCTTTTTGGGGAATTTTTTATTATTTTATTTTAATCTCATTACTTATTTATATGTATATATATATGAATTATATATATATATACATATATATATCATATATATCTCCTCTTGGTTCAATTTTGATAGGCCATATGTGTCCAGAAATTATTCCATTTCTTCTAGGTTTTCCAATTTATTGGCATATAGTTTTTCAAAATATTCCCTAATTATCCTATAAACTTTAGTGGTATTGTTACCAAATCAAAGTCCAGACACTGATCCCATAAAAACCTAATGTCCAAGAGATAAGTGTGGGGAGAAAGAAAGACTTTATTCAGTGGTCAAAGTTTTGTTTCATAAATCAGCTTCTCAACCCCAGGGGGTTAGAGGTTACAGATACAGAGTAGGAATAATGAGGGAGCGAGAGAGACTAATGAAGAGAAGGGATGTTCATGTCTTTTCTGGAAATAGGCAAAGATCTTCCAAGAACTCAGGCACCACCTCTTTTCACTCCTTTTATGGTTTGGTGTTTGCAGTCATGGTCACCTGTCCCTACACTAGAGACTAGACAGTGTTTAGGTCAAGTTAACCCTATGTTATAGTTTTGAACAAAACATTTATCAAATGATCAACATAGGCACATGCCGGGGCTGCTGAGTTATGAATGGGGCCGTGGTCTAAAGCTATCCCCCTTTTGGGCCCTAAAGGGGGTTTCTTTCTGCCCCAGAAAGAAAGTAACTTACCGGGCGAAGATGGGCTTAAGGACAAAAATAGCTGAGTGTCTCCTATCCGTCTGCTGGACAGATACCACGCCACACCCAGGGAGTTTTGTATAGCAAGCGAGAAGCCAAAAACTCAACTTTATTGGCAAGGTGCTGAACTTAAATAGGCCTAGAACTAACCAATCAGCCAGCAGGGCGGTTCGGTCTCTCACGCTACGTCATAGCCACACCCCTTTGCTTAGCCCCAGTCCTACTAGGGCGTGGTAAGCAGCCAAAGTCCTTCCCCTTGGCAGACATGAGTCCCAACAGGCACATGCAGAGCTGAGTAGGATCTGACCCTAAGGTTGAAGCAACGAAGGAAACAAACATGATATTAAGGCAGAGAGGCTGAGCCTTTTCATTCAGTTCCTGTCACTCATCAGACACGGTAGGCCCAAGTAAAGAGTCAGTGTTTTCAGCAAAATCTGCCTTCAAGCCTGAAAAGTAACTTCGGCTACTGTTCTCATTACAACCCACATCAGGGGTCTTCTCTTCAGCAAAACCATTGGGAAACTAATAATGCCTTGCCCAGCTCTATGACCTCCCAAACTAGTAATTTTCAAGTGAACTTAAGAGCAAGTGAGGCCTGAGGGTTTATTGAGGTTTTCCCAAGTGACAGTATCTGCTGTAACATTCCCCTTTTTCCTCTCTAATTTTATTTACTTAGATCTTCTGTTTCTTTTGGTTTAGTTAAGGGTTTGTCAGTTTTATCTATCTTTTCAAAGAACCAACTCTTTGTTTCATTCATCCACTGTATTGTTTCTTTTGTCTCTATTTTATTTATGCCCTGATCTTGATTGTTTCCTTCCTTCTACTGATTTGGGGTTTGATATGTTCTTGCTTTTCTAAGACCTCGAGATGCATCATTAGGCTATTTAATTGAGATGTCTCTGTCTTTTTAATGTAGGCACTCATAGCTATAAATTTCATGAAACAGCCTTTTAAATCACTCCTCTTTCTTCTCAATCTAACTCCTCACCAATCAAGGAACTTTATGCACACAAGCCATACTGTAGAGATCTTATTTTGGTGGCTCTGCATTCAGACCTATTCCTGTTTTGGGTGGCTCTCCATTATGGGACACTTTGGGGATGCAGTGTTCTTCTTCCACTATTTAGAAGATGAAGGTGGCCTCCATACTGCTATTGGCAGCTTAGCCATTGGATACTAGCCATGGCATCCAAGGCCATAGCAGTGGCCATGGCTCCAGTGAGGTTCTTGGTGGGTCCTCTTGGCTGTGCCCTCTGTTGCCCAGCTTCCTTGCACCCCAACCAATTTTTAAGCCTTCTCAAGTATTCTACAAGTCATTTTTCTCATAAAAATTTTGAAAAAAAAATATTATGAATATATTATAGCTTTGAAAAAAATTGACGACATCTGTTACTTGAAACCAAGAACTTTGATATGCATACTTTTTGTGTGTAAATGTATGTCATCAATGTTTAGGGGGATTTCTTTTTTCTTTTTTCTTTTCTTTTTTTTTTTTTTTTTTTGGTACTGGGGTTTGAACTCAGGGGCACTCGACCACTGGGCCACATCCCAGCCCTTTTTTGTGTTTTATTTAGAGTATGTTGTCAGTGTTTAGGGGGATTTCTAATATAGCTTTAAAAATATTTAGTAAACACTTATATAGTCCTTACAGTGTGCCAGATATGGTTACAACTGCTTTACAAATACTAACATATTTAATCTTCATATTCCTGTGAGGTATATATTATTAAGCCACTTTACAGATTGGAAAACTGAAACATAGAATAACTATAAGTAGCTTTCCCAAGATCTCACAGCTAAGCAAACAATGAGATTTTAATTTTTTTCATTCTAAATGGTTAGTTTCCCCAAAACATTCTATCCTATAATGTGCAAAAGAGCATTTGTAGATATTTTACTTCTAGAGATGTGGTCACTGTACATAAGCAGACAGTGTGAGAACTAGACATTCCCCTATGTACAGATAATCCAGTGTATAACCAGCACACTTAGGAAAAGGCACTTTGAAGCTTTACTCCACGTGTGCAGTTGATGTGGTGCATGCTGGCGTCAGATTCTTAACATTTGCCTTTGAGGTATAGTCCAGCTATTTTCCAAATGGTATGTATATGCAGCAAGCAATAATTTTTTTTTTCACTTTTCCTTTTATCAGCATTAAAGGGTTGGAGTAAATATTAGTTGTCTCTTTTTAAGCAATTAAAGTTTTATAAAGACCTGGAAACCCACAGTATACATACTTCAAGTCATAACACTTATGTGGCTAACTCAAGCAATTTACTAATTTGAATACAGTAGTTCACCATGAAATATGAATACACAAAGATCTGCGTGTAAATCTGAGGGTAGAGTTAATTACTCTTTAATGTCAAGATGGCTTATGGTTTGACTTTTCTGGAACATTCCAGGCATATTTTTTTAAGTATTTATTTGCTTTAGTTGTACACAATGCCTTTATTTTTACATGGTGCTGAGGATCGAACCCAGGCCACGCACATACTAGGCGAGTGCTCTACCACTGAGCCACAACCCCAGCTCTCCAGTCATATTTTTCTGAGAGTGGTAAAGATATCCTGAAACTCTCCTTGACCCTTTGATAATTTTGGTGTGTACCTGGATCCATCTGAAACCAGAAAGTCAAAAGCTAATGATAAAATGGTTTTCCTTTAAGCCTTTGCCCTCAGGGATTAACTTAGAAGAGGGTTTTCTGGGTAGTTCTGTGGCATACATGACCCAATCTAGGATACAGGAGGGAATTTCCCCCCAGGAGTCCTACACACAAGTCTCCTTAGTTTTCATCCGGATTTGGCATAGGTTAGACATTCTACCACACAACCCCTTAACAGCGCCTGGCACCATAATAAGAACATTCTCTGAATTTCAGAGTGAAGACTTTGAGTGCCATTTCGTTTGTAAAGCCCCAAGTCTTGTGTAATGCTAACTGACATTCTGGTTTATAAGATCTTATCTCATGTCAGTCTGATGGCTGGAGCTGCTATTCCAGGGCCTCCAAGGCTGACTGAACTCAGTGGAGTCTGAGACGAGAGAATAATGAGGTGAGGACCTGCTATCCATCCCCTGGGCCTGCGCATTTGAGAGCCTGTGTGGCCAGGGGCTCACTCACAGTTGCCTTATTTTATCTGGTAGACTTGCTCCTCCTGGATGCTACTGACGTCCAGAGCAAAGTCAATGTGTCTGTATCTGGCTTTATGAGTTTGTCCCAGTACAATGAATGCGTCAATGTGAACTGCGTGTGTTTGTGCCTCCTGTTGCCATAGAAGGGGAGGCTTAGTAAAAGGCCAATACTTTGTTCTACTAGAAGCCCTGTTCTGCTCTCTTCCCCTATTTCTAGTCACTCTTCCTGTCCCCATCTGGCAGCTTTTAGTGTTTCTTTGCTGACTGGCACTTTGATATTCTGGGCTTGCTCCTGAATATACCTTAGGGCGTAGCAATCACCAGTACTAACCCCCATCCCCTGTGCATTAAATTCGGCTTTTTTAGATTGAGCCAGTTCCACTGGCTGTCAAGCAATCCTGCAAGAAGGAGTGTCACATCCTGGCATGTATCCGTCTACCCATCCACCCCGCTGTCCTCTTTCCTTGTCTCCCTTCAGAAACCCTGGCTGGGCCCTTGTGCGTCAGCTGTGAGGTTGGATCAGGGCAGCGGAAGTGGTTAAACACTCTCTTTGACCTTGCAATAACCTTCTCCTCAGGCTTTGCAGGTGGAGGTCAGAGAAAATAAGGGGGCAGAAAGGAGATGGAGAGATCCAGATAGTTTTCTGGATCAGTTTGTCCAAAAGGGGCAGGAAAAAAATGTGGTATAAAGTCATGAGGGGAATGAGACCATACTTCTCCTCCCCATGCCCAGTCAAACCTGAGACTACACGGGACTCCTCGGGAGGCACACGGAAGGGTCTCAGTCACCAGTAGCCTCCATGTCCCCAATCCCATGGCTTGTTCCTTCTGGGTGGTACTGGAGTCCTCTGTGGCCTTTGACTCTGGTGACCATTTTATAGCCCTACAATGTCTGTGCTGTTTTTCACATGGAGAAGTGGTGATCCTGATCTCCTGACCCAAAGGACAATCATGTTGCATTGCCTTGGGGGACTCGGGTTGTGTTTCTATGGGTAAAGACTGTTTCCCTTCCTACCTTTGCTGGTAACTTCCTTACTTGGGGAGTAACCCCTACACCTTGTCCTTATTAGCTCTGCTATCAAAGGAAGAGCAACCCCTCTTTTTCAGGGCTTTGATCTACATGAAAATCTGAGCTTTTTCAAAATGGCACCTTGTTCAGCACTGTTGTCCTTACAGCACATTGCTTTTCAGTTTGACTAGTTTGAATCACAACATGAGGCCTGGTAGACACTGTGGTGCACACTTGCAACCCCAGGTTCTCTGGAGGCTGAGGCAGGTGGGTCATAGGTTCAAAGCCAGCTACAGCAATTTAGCAAGACCCTGTCTCAAAAGCCTAAAGCGGGGTGGGTAATATAGCTTAGTGGTTTCCCCTGGGTTCAAGCCCAACTTAAAAAAAATCATAACATTGGGCTGGGGTTGTGGCTCAGCGGTAGAGTGCTTGCCTAGCACATGCATGGCCCGGGTTCGATCCTCAGCACCACATAAAAATAAAGGCATTGTGTACAACTAAAACAAATTTTTAAAAAACATCATAACATAGACAAGGAGTTTCTAAAAGAAACTCGCTTCTAAACATTTTAAGCAGAAAATTCTTGAGGTTTTATCAAAAGGATAATGATGATGATGATTTGCCTGCATAATGGCCATCCCTTCAACCATAATATGTTTTAAAAATATTTTAGTTGTTAATAGACCTTGATTTGATTTATTTATATGTGGTGCTGAGAATTGAACCCAGTGCCTCACACATGCCAGGCAAGTGTGCTACTGCTGAGCCCTAGCCCCAGCCCTCAACCAAAATATTTTTAAAGTCTTCCTGCTTTAATTTCTATTTCTTTTTAGAGCAAATGGTCTAAAGGACTTCTAAGCCTATCCAAGATGACTCAATTGATTCTTGCAGAGGAACTTTGGAAGGATGAACAACTGAATTGCCCAAGAGAATAAAGCCAGCAGAATTCCTTTGCTATATTGATGCTATTGCAGATTTTCTTGTCACAGTTGGCAAGGAGAGACTTCCCCAGGAGGAGTGGATAGACAAAAGCATGAAGCACCTGAAAACTATCAGACGGCCTCATCATCACCACCATCATCATTATTAGGAGCAAGGGGGGAGTTGGAAGTGACTTTGCCAGACTGAGGTAGGAGATGTCTGTGGAACGTGGAACAGAGTACCAGCAGCCGCCCTGCTACAGTACTATGCACGGATGGGAGAAAGGTGCATTAATATAGAAATAAGTATTTATCACCTGTCTTCATACAAGCTTGTCCCTTGGGGGAACATTTCTTCATCAGTCCCTCGTATTTGCACATTTGCAATATTTATGGCTCTAAGTTGTTCTTTGATGACAAAAGCATCACCTTTTTCCTCCTTCCCTGGCAGCTTCTGATGTGTCTGTCAAATCCCCAAAGCAAATCCATTCTGGAATATCTTCTGACAGCCACGGCAGTAGCAGACCCAGAGCTGTGAGGCTATTAGGATTCCCCATGTGAAGAAAACTTATTGAGCACATTTTAAGCAATAACAGGCATCAAACTTTACAGAACTCTTACCCAAGACCTTTTTAAAGTTGATTACTCTCCAGTGAAAAAGTTTGGCTTTTAAAGAGGGCCTGTGGGCCACTATTTATCTCTGTTCTTGTGCCAGTATTAATATAGTTTGCCATTGGTTAGTTCTTGGGTGGTGGTTTGTCAGAATCGTATACATACTGAAACTTTTCAGTTGTTTTTGATGTTCAAGGAGGGCTAAGATGGCTTAAATGTGTACCACACTTTAGAATTTGTTCTTGTTCAAATTGGCTCCTCAGGTCTTTTTTAGTTTTTCTTCCTACCAATTTTTTTTTTATTATTATCTGTTGAAAAGGGACACAATAGCATTAACTTTATCCTATCATTTAAATCTCAGCATTCACATTTCTGGAAGCTATAAAACTTTCTTATGAGGGAAGCATTCTGTGAGATTGTTTTGTTCATTCCTTTACTAAGCTTTTACTATGTGCTGCTGCCATTCCGGTGAATGAAAGAGCTACATAAACAGGTAACTGGGCTATCATGATATGAGTGACCTAACAAATATATGTCCTAAGCTATGTGGGATCCCAGAGGGCAATTCAACAACTTCTGAAAAGGTAGAGGGATTGGAGAGATTTCACATACGAAATAATTCTTGTTGAGATGCTTGTCATTATCTTGGAGGAGTTTAGGACAAGATAAATGGATAGCAATACATTAGGTAAAAGACAAATGGAACTTGAACTTCAGATGGAGGTATTTGGTGGGAGGTATCTTTGAAATTTTTTGCAGGCTTGTCAAACTGACAGGATGGAGTGACTCATGTGGATGGAGGAGTCACAAATGGTGGCTGTTTCTCTTAGGGTACTAAGATATGATATAAGATACTGAATATGGGTGCCTGGACTTAGGTAAGAAACTCAGGAAGAAAAGGTATTTTTAAGGAAAAGATAAAAAAAATAGTTTTATTTTAGACATGCTCCATGTGAGGTGGCCATAGGTAATCCTGGGGGAATACCCAATGGAGGTTTGCATAATCGAGACTTGTATTTAAATTATGGGCAAAATATGTACGTCCGGGAATTTCCACAAGTGTACCATGTAAAGTCTTTAGTGAACTAGTCCCTGCCTGTGTTTCCAGCTTTATCTTGTGCAGCTCACTTCTTTCATTATGTTTTCCGGGCAGCTTCTTCTTTCTCTTGCCTCTGGTCTTCGTATATATCCTTCATTGTTCCTGAAACACCTTTCTCTGTAGTTGGGGAAAATATCAAAAAACAAAAAGAAAATAACTGTCTCTCAGTAAGGACATAACATGTGTACTGGTTTATTCATATAATGGAATATTGTGCAATAATTATAGTAGATGGATTAGACCTACATTTATCAATGTGAATATACACAAAGCCTAATGTTTACTAAAAACATCCAAGTTAAGCTGGATAGGCACAGCATGATGTCCTTCTTATGGTCTCACCTTCCACATGTATGTAGCAAATATGTAGATAAGCAAAAGAACTAACAACTTGAACATGGCAACTTGATGAACGTGATGCGTGTCTCCATTTATCTGGGCCTAGGTTTATATTTTTCAATAGATGACATTGTGGCATAGTTACTGTGTACGATTTTGTTACTGTCCATTCTCAGTCACTGTCCTGCTCATCCATCATAGACTTGGATCAATGTTTCTTCCTCTGAAAAAGCCTCTCCCAGCAGGTATTCAGAAAGGTAGTCAAGGTTTCCTTTTCCAGCACTTCCATGGCATTGTTAAGTGTTGGGACAATGTCTTATTCATTGTAGCATTTCTGACACTTAGCCAGGGCTCTGGTATAGTGATCATTATCAATATTTAATGACAAATTAAAGGGTGAGAGTTGAACCATAAGAGTTAAATACTGTAGGAGCCCTAATTAAGGAGATAGCTAAGATTGCAGTTAGCTGTGAGCCATAAAGATGTTCAAGCATTACCACCTTCCATGGTCTCGGAAGACTTGGCCCGGGACATTGTGGATCAGGTCGGCGCCATTGTGTGGTGGTTGCAGGAGTGTGGGTGGTGTTGGAGTTGTTGTTGGAGCCGGAGAGAGAAGCTAGCAGAATAAAGAGCTGTTTGTTTCCAGTCTGCCTCTGAACTTATTCCCGTGGCGTCGTTGCTCCAAGCGGCAATCGCTTCAGGCGGCGACAAAACACTCTTCCTGTAGATGCATTTAAAGATAGTAAGAAATGGGGGGGAAGCCCCAATGCATCTAAAAATGTAAGGGGCTAAGGTTGGAGTTGTAGAGGAAAAACAAGAAAGTGATGAAAAGGACTGAGGAGGACTATAAAGAGGAGGAAGAGGAGGAGAATCAGGACAGGGAGGAGAAATTTTCTAGAAGATTATAGTAAATTGTATTAGATGTTCCAGAGAGGCCAAGATATGGAGTTCCCACTTCTTGAAGAAATTTATGGAGAGAGTGAGAGAAGTGAAGGAACTGGGAGAGGCCCTGACTGGGCACAGAAAGATGGTGCCCTGTCTCTTCCCGTGTCACTTAGCAGCCATAAAAACCTAGAGGTTTTCTCCCTTGTAAGGAACCTTGTGGCTTTGGGGTTGTTGTTATCATTGAACCTCATTCTCTTCAGGCCACCTCCATGAGTACCTCTATCATGAACTTAAGTGTAGGTCTGATTTACTTGTTTGCAGGGTTTTAAAAATCCAACATATATCCAAAAGAAGGGAATTAATTAACATACACCTCATTCCACTTAGTTTCTAATTATCAACTTTTTGTATTCTAGTTTCTTATGGCGGGCGGGGGGGGGGGGGGCTATTTTAGCTGCCCTGTAAAAGAATACAGGCAGTCTTCACATTACTAGTTTTAGCATGCACAGCTTTTAGTTACTACACTTTAAATAACACCAGCCCCACAGCAGAATGATTAGAATTTCAGTTACTGTGGCATACTGGCTTTAAGTATGCATAAGGTACAAACTGCATTACTAAATCCTCAGTCCACAATTTGCTGTGTAAATAGCAGGTGCACATCACAATCAGTAACCAATCATGTTATTTCTTTCAAAGTCTCTCAGTGATTGGAAACCATGCAGCTGTCATTCATTTCATGAAGAACTGCCAAGTATGTAGTTGTGTGCTACCTAGTCTCTCAGTGGCAAAACCACATTACACTTTATAATAATGAATAATTGAAAGAGGGAATTGATCAACAAAGGTGAAATTGCAGCAAGAAAGAAAGCCAAAGTGATAATGCTGTGAGTGAAACTTGATTCAAACATAAAGGAAACTAGAAGAGAACGAGCTCCCAGTGGGACTGTTCACATTCTCCTGTGAGAGACCCTCCATGTGCCCCTAGCAAAACTCAACGAAAGTGAATTTGTGGACAGAAATGAGGAAAGTGGCTGTGATAAATATCTGTTGACTAACAAATGGTAAAACAAGATGTGCTATATCCATGCAATGGAAATTTTATTCAGCAATGAAAAGAACTGAAATACTGATACATGCTATAACATGCGTGAACCTTGAAAACATTAGGCTAAGTGGAAGAAGCTGCTCACAAAAGACCACAGGTGGTATAGACTGACCAGACAAACCCATAGAGATAGACAGTGGATGATGGTAACTTGGGACTGGATGGAGTGGGGAATGAGAAATGATTGCCAATTGGTATGGGACTCTGGGACAGGGGCAAAATATTTTGAAATTAGGTTGTGGTGATGGTTACAATGTGACTATGCTAAAAATTAGAGTTGTGCGTTTTTTAATGATTTAGGAATTATATCTTAAAGCTGTTGATAATGAATTATAAAGTGCCAAATAAATTAGTTTTATTATTTTTTAAAATTTCCCTGTACATTTCTAACCAAAAGTAAGAGAGTTTTTAATGCTCTGACTTAAATTCTAAAGGCCACACAGATTGATCATTTTTCCCATGATGTTAAGATTGCTTAACATAGTTTCAGCTTGCTCAGTCAGTTTTATTGCCCTGCACTACTATGTAGACTTTCCAGATCAGCTTAGCAGAAAATTCGGGAGCAATTCAGGGCCATTGCTTATTGGCCAATTCCTTTTAAATATCAATGTGGCTTAACAAAGATGGCTTCTACTAGCACTGTGTGTAAGAATACAGAGAATTAGTACTTTCAGTGTGAATCCTCCTAATCTATTTATTCACTTTGGTTAAAACAGTTCTAATCAGTGAAGCAAATATTCAAGCTTGATCATGACTTTTAAATAGCTCTCTAGTTAGGCTCTAAGATGGCCCTCAACATTTTTGCCCTGTAGTGCAGATACTCTGGGGAATCCCCTGCCCTTGACGACCTGAACTTGCCAGTATTACAGACTACTTGTTTCCTTAGGTTATCTCAGACTCAGTCATGGCTGACCGCAAGGGGAATCTTCTGCTGCCCTGCAAGAAGTAAACTGTCAAGCCGTGAAAGGTCCTCGTGACTAGGGCCCAGGGCAGTTTCTAGATTGAGAGCAAACTCTAGATGATAACTGGCAGGAAAACAGGACTCCGCCCTATTGCCATAGGAACTCAATCTGCCCAAAACCTGAACAAACTTGGAAGAGGACCTGTCACATCACAGGACTAAAAGGGTCAGGGTCACTCCAAGTGAATTTGGGGACTAAATAAAGACACAGACACAGAAAGTACCTTTTCTTTGGGTCAGTGACCGCTCCCCAGCTGCAACTCCCATAAGGGGGTCAGGCAGGCGAGAAAGAGAACGGGGAGCACGTGCTGAGCCCTCTTATTGGGGAGAAGCCATTCAAATGAGGCAAGGGGTCAGGTTTCAGGGGGTTGAGTCTAGCTTCATGATGTCTTGCAGGTCAGCACGTTGACTGACATCTCGGAAGGCCATGCCCATCTCATGTGCAGTGCGGGGATCATAGGCAGAGCAAGCGAAAAGACACATCTGTCCCCCAACCAAACAGGGGCAACGTCGGTTCAGTCCACTTCGTGTGCTCAATGCTCATAGTTCACACACACAGCCCATGGCTGGCTTGCCACATATTCACATTCTTTTTTTTCCTTTTTTTTTTTTTTTTTTTGGTACCAGGGATTGAACTCAGGGGCACTCGACCACTGGGCCACATCCCCAGCCCTTTTTTGTAATTTATTAGAGACAGGGTCTCACTGAGTTGCTAAGTGCCTCACCATTGCTGAGGCTGGCTTTGAACTCTTGATCCTCCTGCCTCAGCCTCCCAAGTGCTGGGATTACAGGCGTGCGCCACTGCGCCAGGCCACATCTCCACATTCTTATGACTCAAGGCTAAGGAGTGCTCGGTTCCTAGATGGCAGCTCCTGATAAGGACCCCAGGCTCTAGATGAGAATGCTGCTCAGCAGACATCTTGATTTCTTAGAGGACCTATAGAGATTGTAGCTCAGATTTCTGACCTATGGAAGCTATGAGATAATAAGTGAGTATTGTTTAAGCTTCTAAATTTATGACCATTTGTTATGCAGGTAACTTATACATTTGATGACAGTTAATAGTACAGAGTTGACCTGGTTTTCTTCATAGAAATCCTGGTGGGTATACCTCTCTCCTGAGGGAAGCGTGGGTGGGCTTGCCAATACCCCCTACATAAAGTCAGGGTTTCTGAAAGTTAATGTTTCTTCTCTTATAATTTATTCGCTGTATGTACAGGTAATGTGTGGCTCTCTTTATGTCACCTAGAGGGATTGCAGCTCAAGAGAAATGATACAGTGATGTTATTCTGGCTACCACTACTGCTGTGAGTAATGAACTATCTTTTGTCTCTGACCCAGAATCCTGTGTCTTCTGCCTGTATCTGTGAAACTAGAACAAGATATTTGTTAGCTTGCAAGCAGGTGAAATCTTAAACCCCTTTCAGTACCTGACTTAACATGAAATCATAAATTATTTATCTGTATATTAATGGGCTTTTAGGTTGTTTCCAGTTTCGAGGTTGTTATAAGTAAAGCTGCTATAACAGCCATGCATAATTCTTTGCATGAACATCTGTTTCCCTTTCTCTTGGATAAATACCTAGTGGTGGAATGACTGCATTACATAGTAGGTATATGCTTATTTTTTAATTTTTAATTTTATTATTTTTTTTTTGGTACCAGGGATTGAACTCAGGGGCACTCAACCACTGGGCCACATCCCCAGCCCTTTTTTGTATTTTATTTAGAGACAGGGTCTCACTGAGTTGCAAAGTGCCTCGTCATTGCTGAGGCTGGGTTTGAACTTTCGATCCTCCTGCCTCAGCCTCCCAAGTTGCTGGGATTACAGGCGTGCGCCACCACACCTGGCTATGTTTACTTTTTTTTTTAAAGAAATTTCCAGGAGCTAGGGTTGTGGCTCAGTGGTAGAGTGCTTGCCTAGCACATGTGAGACATGGGGTTTGATTCTCAGCACCACATGTAAATAAATAAAAAAAAAAAAGGTCCGTCAACAACTAAAAATATATTTTAAAAAACGAAATTTCAAAACTACATTTCAGAGTGCTTGTATTATATTTTTATTTCCACCAAAAGAATATGATTGTCCCAGGTGCTCTGCATCCTTGCCAACACTTGATATGTTCTGTTTATGTATTTATTTTTTAAATTTTAGCCCTTGTACTAGGTGTATGGTGGTATCTAGTTGTGATTTTAGTTTGCATTTCCCTAATGACTAATGTGCTAATGTCCATACGTCTTCTTTGGTGAAGATGCATTCAAGGATTGTTAGCACAGGTCTGGAGGAGGCTTTCGGGGCTCTCTATTGAGCCAGGAGTCAACACCATCTCTGCACTCTGGCTGGACACTACTTAGCCTCTCCAGTCATATTTAGACTCTGGTAGTTCCACCCTCAGCTCACCAGTGTTCTCTGAACAGCCACAGGAGTCTTGTCCTTGGTAATCAGCCAAAGCCTCAAGGAGAGTCCTACGCAGATATCTGGAACCTCCCCCCATACAGCTCCTTCCCCTATGGAACCCCCTGCACATTCCAACTGTCTCAGTGGCCCAGAATTCCAGTTTGTCTCCTCAGCTCAGCAGGAACACTGTGCTGTTTAGCTTCCTCCCTGTGCCACAATCTGGAAAGTGCCCGAAGTCAGAAAGGGTAGCTTAGGACTTAACTCACAGGGCTCACAGTTTTGAGCTGCTTTTTGCCCAGGGTCTGAAAACTCTGAGGTGAGGTCACATAGTTTGTCCAGTGTTGTTCACTGTCCAGTGTTGTTCCTGTCCCAGGTAATCTCTCCTGGCCAGAAGCAGAATTCTAAGTGTGCTGTGTTGGGAGTTTCCTTGAGAGGAGTAGGTCAAGGAAGGCTTCTGTGAGGAACAGATGATAGTTGGGATGAAATGCTACCTCTCACCTCCTAATGAGTTCCTCTGACATTATTAGAAAAAAGGTTATTAGGATGGATTTGGAGCCATTTTGACTTAACTTTGGTATTCAACTAACTAGCAAAATTAAAATATGTCTATATCTAGTTTCTGGTAGTTTCCCTTCACTCTTCAAAAAATTAATCATAGATTCAGGGTATAATTTTTTTAATTTTTTAAGTATTTATTTATTTACTTTAGTTGTACACAATACAAAGCATTTTACGTTTACATGGGCCGCGCACGTGCAAGGCGAGCGCTCTGCCGCTGAGCCACAACCCCAGCCCCAGGGTGTAATTTTTATTTAAAAACTTTTGTTAGTCTAAGAAGATGTTAAAGTGATGAAATATCTTTAAAGAACATTAAAGCCTGATATTGTATTTATTTAACATTGTTAAATAATGATATTTTGACTGATATTTTATTTATTTAACATTGTTAAATAATGATATTTCTGTCAAAAAGTAGAATTGAGGGCTGGGGTTGTGGCTCAGTGGTAGAGCGCTCACCTAGCATGTGCGCAGCCTGGGTTTGATCCTCAGCACCACATAAAGACAAATGCATTGTGTACAACTAAAGCAAATAAATAAATAAATAAATAAAAGTAGAATTGAGACCCTCCACAAAACTAACAGCATCAGTTACGTAGGCTCTAAGTTCATGTCAGAGAAGCATGACAAATGGGCCCTGGAGACTGGACTCAAATTCTATGCTTTTCATGACTGTCAACCTTGGACATGTCCTTTGACACCTCTAGGCCTTGTGTGGGTTTTCTTCTGTAAATGAGGAAGTAAGATTGGCTCCTTTCTGCCTTCAGGGCAACAAGCAAAGAGCTTTTGTTCCACATATGGCTTCAGAATCAGACTTTAGACGAGAACCTTGAGTCTGCCAGCCACAATCTGGGAGGCCTTGAAAAAAAGCCCCGCTCCCTCTGGAACCCCGGGTTTCTCATCTTTAAAACTGGAATCGTGAGAAGGTTATTATGAGGATGAATGATATAAAAAGCAGTGTGCTCAGCTCAGAGCCTGGCACAAGGTAAAAACATGTGATAGGCCACAATAAAAATGAACCGCCTAGACCAGCGTGTGGCAAGTCGGTGCCACTTGCTGTCTGCAGGAGGGAAGTCACACAAGTGCACACTGATGTGCCCTGTGTTGCCCTGATGAGTGGAAATCTTAAATAGGAAAGAATAACCCAAGTACCTGAAAAGAGAAGGGCACTCAACGTTTACATGGTGGAACAAGTGGGGTTGTTCCACCAACTATGCGTACGTGACCCCCTGCCTGGCAAAGGCAGTCCACGGCTGCTTCTGTTCAGGTCTTCAGTTTGACCTCACCCTCTCCCAGCCTCCCTGCTCTACCAGACCAGCTGGAGGAGCTCCTGGATTCCCTCATTAAGCTTCGCTTTCAAGGGGAAGGAGCCAGCTCTGCTTTCCCTGTACCTTCCCCATCATTCCTCCAGTTTTGACTTTATCCCCTGAGCCTGTTAGTTCCTGGGACACCCAGAACCAGCCCTCCGAGGCCTTGCCGAGCCCTTTGACTGCGCCTCTCCCAAGGTTTGGGAAGATGGGGTAAGCTTTCATGGGACACAGGTTACAAGTCTCAAATCCACCTTTCCAAGGACAGAGTTTGGGTGTATTTACTGGATGAAGAAATGGGGTGGTCTGAGGCATGGGGACAGGGGGTTGGAGGTAGGGAAGTGAAGCAATTTGTGACTGCACACGTGATCAAACGACCTGGCTCTTTACAGTGCCCGTGTTCTGCAAATAGAGAAGCAGGATCTCGGGGGTGACATTTTCAGTCCTATGACCCCAAAGGGGCACCCTGCATGGGCTCAGGCGAAGGGCAGGTGGTTTGGGCTAAACAGAAATGGCCTCCAGGCTCCTGAAAAACAATTCAGGCAGCTGGTCCCATCGTGACCCCCATGTCACAGGTGTCATCCACAGCACAGCTGAAGTGGGCATTGCTTCTCTCTGTGCCCTCTAAAATTGTTGATGAAAGCAATAAAGTAAAAGCAGGTGATGCCAGAGAGATTATTCAGATTTTCCCTAGGCCTCGGATGCTATTGGCTGCCATCCCAGATTGTTACCTTTTTTTTTTTTTTTTTCCTCAAGGATACCAGAGATTGAACTCAGGGGCACTCCACCACTGAGCCACATTCCTAGCCCTATTTTGTATTTTATTTAGAGACAGGGTCTCACTGAGTTGCTTAGCGCCTTGCTTTTGCTGAGGCTGGCTTTGAACTCACGATCCTCCTGCCTTTGCCTCCCAGGCTGCTGGGAATACAGGCATGCACCGCCAAGCCCGGTTACCTTTGTCTTTTTTTGATAGTAGAATCTGAATTTTTTTTTTCCAGAGGGGCAAAAAGCCTGATAAAAACATTGTTTTAAACTCTAGATGTGGCCAAGGATTTAGAGTCTGGCTAATGAGAGGTAAGAGGAAATTGCTGGGTGGGACTGTTGGGAAAGCTCGTCCTAAAGGGGTGACTCCTTTACCATGACTGGACTTGGAAGCATAGTCTGAAGGTGTAGACACCTCACAAACATGAGGCTGAAGGCCACGGTGTGAGGTGAAAGAGCAGAGAGCTACTAATGGGGCAAGTTACCCGTGGCCCCCTGAAGCTGCCCCATCAACCCTGGGTGACTGACTTCTCCTGTAACGTGAAAAGTAGGAAACTCTTGTTTAGTTGATTTCATGTTATTTGCAGTATAATGCAAATCTCATTCATACTCCTCTGTGTGTGAGATGAAGATAAATATTTGTTTCTGTCCATGACAAAAGTAATAAATTCACCAGCAATAGGTGGGATTCAAGCAAAAGTTAGGTAGTTATTACTCAGGGATGTTTAAGGAGATTCCTGCATTAGAAGGGAAGTTGAACTTGTCAGAAAAGCCAAATGTTAATTTATTAAGAAAATCATTTGAGATAAAAGTTGTCTATGGCATCTTAAAAATGCAATTTCAATTACTGTGATGTAAAATTTCTTTATTTTAGCACGTAAGGAAGCTACAATTTTAAACATATCTCTGTTTTCCACATTTTTTTCAAATCTATTTTACAAATCTGCCAGTTTAGGAAGCAGGATTTTTTTTTCTTATGTATCAAGTTTACCTTCGTTAAAAATGAATGATTGCAGAAAATCCCATCATTTGTAACACTTGGTGAACCGAGAGGACAGTATGCTAAGTTAAATAAGCCAGGCTCAAAAACACAAATACCGCAAAATAACACTTAAATGTGGAATCTAAAAATTCAAATTTATGGAAGTAGAAAGTAGAATGGCCTTTACCAGGGGACAGGGATGAGGAGGAGGATTTGGAAGATGTTCTTCAAAGTATACAAAATTTCACTTAGGAGGAATAAGCTCAGGAGATCTATTGTTCAGTATGGTGAGTAAAGTTAATAATATATATACTTGAAAACCTCCAAGAAATATTTTAAATGTTCTCTCTACACATACAAAAAACATATGTGAGGTCATGCATGTGTAAATTACCTTCTCTGACTTCCTTTTCAAAATAACCAACCTCCAAACACACCCCTACATTTCCTAGCCTTTCCCTTTTCACTTCCTCCATGGTACATACTGAATTCTGTCATATATATTTTTTGCCAGTGTTTTAATTGTCTTCTTGCATTAGGATGTAAATTCCATGAGGCAGGGAGAGCTGTCTGTCTTTTTTACTTCTGTTTCCTATGTCTAGAAAGAGCTATGGTACATAAGGAATACTGGATAATATTTGTTAAATGAGTAAGTTATCTAAGAATGCCAAGCCAGTTTTATGACAAACATTTCACTCCATTAAAAGGTCATGCATTGAGTTGTCATAGAAGCAGAAAATACCACCCAACTCATTCCTTGGTTTCATTAATAGTCTTTGGAGACAGGATGCTTCCACTTTTCAAAAGGTCACTCTGGTCAGCTGCTGAACCACACATTGGGTCCAGTTGTTGTGTAAATAGTGGGGTATCATGCATTCTAGAAATGAACACTTGGTCTCCATTTCTGTGGATTTTCCCATTCTCTGCTCTAACATGGAAGGACGTAGTCAAGTGGGAATCTGGTATCTTCTTCTAAAGGACTTTTCCAATGTGATAGATTCTGATCCCTCTTTAGGTTTAATAAGTAGCACACCATGTCTGTCACCAGCCCACCCACCTCTGTGGTCCCTCTTTTCTAATTCTTCCTCTCCCCGGTCATTTCCTGTTACAGTAACAGTTTCAAAATTAAACTCCAATTCTAAAACAAATGAAGCAGAGGCAGGAAGGGGGAAATGAATCATAAGCATATGGGAAGAGGTTTGTTTGAAAGCATGATCAGCATTCTTTGCAAACAAGCTGTGGCCATATGTGGCAGGGTGGGTGTAAAAGTTTTAAAAATATGTGTGATAAACTGTGATTAATGTCTGAGACATGAAGAGAAAGCTCGTTAATGGCTTATTTGATAGTAAGAAGAAAGCCTCTAAGGAGACAGGTATTTCTGTGTCTTTAAATTTTTTATTCAAAAAATTTTTGGTGCTGGGGACTGAACTTGGGCCTTCTGCATGCTAAGAATGTGCTCTATCGCCAAGCTACACTCCAGCCCCTATATCTTTTTTATTTTTTAAATCAAAAGATCTTTAAGGAGGGGCTGGGGTTGTGGCTCAGCAGCAGAGCGCTGGCCTAGCACATGCGCGGCCCGGGTTCGATCCTCAGCACCACGTAAAAACGAGGGCATTGTATACAACTAAAACAAATAAATATTTTTTTTTAAAAAAGATCTTTAAGGAGTAAGCTGTAGAAAGTGAAAATTCTTGCCATGCATTATGCAAAGAAACTGTGGGCAATTGATTGGGACTTGTTCCTTGGGTTGATATGTGGGTCACTTGAATTTAAATGTATTGATATATCAGCCAGGTACAATTGCACATGCCTGTAATCCCAGTGACTCAGGAGGCTGAGGCAGAAGGATCTCAAGTTCAAAGCCAACCTCAGCAGTTTAGCAAAGCCCTCAGCAACTTAGTGAGACTCTGTCTCAAAATAAAAAGGGTTGGGGATGTGGCTCAGTGGTTAAGAGCCCCTGGGTTCAATGCCTGGTACCAAACAAACAAACAAACAAAAAGTATTACTTTATCAACAGAGAGTTAGTTGTAGAACCATATCTATTGCCTTTGGATACTCATCCCCATGGGGCAGAGAGGAAGAGATATAAGAGATTTGTGTATATGTATTTGATTTATTGATCAGTTCATTCAATAAATATTGAGTTCTGACCAAATACCAGCTGCAATGCTAAACTCTGGATATAATCGTATTAATAGCTCTGGAATAATAGCAAAAATCATGGATGTGACATGGTAAGCAAAATTGTCATATTTCCTGCCTTTCTGAGCATGTGTTTTCCCACACTTGCTCCTGCACCCCTCTATTCTGGGATCTAGAGAAGGTTCTGTAGGGATGCAGGTGGTAAACATGGGTTACACTGTCTCAATCTTTCACCTGACAAATGTGCCAGGACCTGTTCTAGGTTCACGAATGCGTGAGCTAGATCAGAAGCACATGGGTCTCCCCGCAGAGGGCTGCCTGTCTGGGTAGGATACAACATGCATTCCAGGATAGTCACTTGAACAAAGAATACATTGAAATTGACACCATGCTGCAAAAGAACAGTGTAGGATGCTCTGTGGTCACCTGACAGGGGTCCTAACCTTGGGTGGGAGAAGTTGGTCCTCAAGGAAGTTCTCCACGGAAGGTGAGGTTGACCAAGAGTTATTGGTACGATTAGTGAAAGTTACTAGAAACTTCAATTAGCTCTTCTGTGTCTAACCGCCACCCATCCTTATTTCATGAGGTGACCTTGACTTTCAGGCTTTCTCTCTCTGCACATAAGTGGCAGTGAGCGGGTAGCAAGGCACCAGTATTTCTGGTAGGAATGCAAAAGCTTATTCCCGAGTGCCCTGTCTGTGAGACATACATAGTGGCAGAGGAAACAGTAAACTATCAGATGGTTGGAGAGCTCCGATTCTGTTCTCTTTCTTCTATATTAATCCACCAGGAGGGTAGTAGTATTGATATTTCTAAATTAACACCCTTTTCCTTACTAAACCAATTACTTCCAACATGTTATAGTTCATCACCTCAAACTAGTCTTTTTACAATCAGACCAAGACAGAAAATCCATAAGCAGTTTTTCAGTGTGTGAGGCTGTTTGCATTTCAGTGCTGCCACCAATTTGGATTTTCATCATTCTTTGTACGCTCAGCCCAATCACTTCACAAATTAATGTATTTATCTTAAAACAAGCAGTGACGTATGTTTATATGTGTAGCCTAGCAACCAGCCAGAGGTAATGTCCCCAACACTTGGGGCATGGCCAGTTTTTCCTAAAGTCCAACATCAGTTGTTCTAAAGTGACCTAGCTCTTTCCTGAAGACATGCAAATGCTGTGCTTATGGTGGAAGTGTGTGCTGTCATTCACAAAGAACTCTTGGAATGTGGGTTTGAATCTCCATCACTCATCTCACGTGCTTATCAGTATACATCTTCGGTTTCTTAAATTCTCTGTTTCCCTTTTTTTCTTTGGTAAAATAGGAATAATTACATCTGCTCTGCCTTTCTCATTGAGTTGTGTACATCAAATGAGAAAATACTTATGAATATACTTTGTCAACTCTGAGTCGAGATTTTTTTTTATTTCTTAATTTTTTGTTACCAGAAATTGAACCCAGGGGTGCTTAACCAGTGAGCCACCTTCCTAGCCCCTTTTTAGTTCTTTTTGTTTGTTTGTTTGTTTGTTTTTTGAGACAGGGTTCCACTAAGTTGATTAGGGCCTCACTAAATTGCTGAGGCTGGCTTTGAACTTGAGATCCTCCTGCCTTAGCCTCCCAAGCCACTGGAATTACAGGTGTGTACCATCATGCCCAACTCTAAGTCAAGAGTCGTGGGTAGGAGGCCATTATTACCATACATGCTAGGATTGTGACACTGACCTCAGTTCTTCACCCTGCCTGCAACTATGCTCTTGGCCATGTGACTTTGCAAGTCCTCTCCTAAAGAGGCAAAGTCTGCTTCCTGGTAGATTTCCTTGTCTCTTGACTCTACTTTGACTTTATTGTTTGCTTTAGTCAATAGGATGAGGCAAAAGTGGCAGCTTGCAGTTCTGAAGCTAACCTTGGCCTTGAGCAGCCTGGCATGTTTCCGCTTGTTCTTGTATACTCTGCCAATTGCTGTGAGCATGTTGAGGCTAGGTCTTTGGTCCCAGGAAGAGGATGAGAAACTTGTGGAGCAGAGCAGCTCCAGCCTAGCTGCCCCAATGAGCCCAGCCCAGACCAGCCAGCCTGCATATACATAAAGAGGTCCAGCCAAGGTCTATAGATCACCAGCCAAACCATGCAACTAAATAAATGTGAATTTTTGTGTGGCACTGAGCTTTTGTTATTTGTTATCCAGCATTATTATACTATCAGTTGAATAAGTCTACTCTCTCCCCACCCAGTCAAACATCCCTTGGTCCACTAAGACTCTGTATCTTCCAAGGACAAAGACAAGAGATTTTGGTTTTGAATGGGCCTTTGCTTCTCTCCCTATGCTCTTCCATGCTCTTCACTGCTTGGCCGAATTTTCAAAAGCAAATTGTTCAAGGGTTACAAATAAAAAATTCTCTGAACAGCACTCCATATTACCTGAATAAAAAGTTGCAAGAGAAATCTAACAAATAATTTTATTAATGTTTACTTCTGATAGTAGAAGAAAAGTCTGTTGGGATGACACACTTTGTTCTTCTTTGTCTAATTGATAGATGGGATGTATCTATAAGTGTATGAAGAAGATGGAAACAGATTGGGAGCTTTAATGTCAGCCAGTTTGGGGAATCTTTGTGATAGTTTTAAGCCAACAATGCAATATTGAATCTATACCACATGTAAGGCATAGTGTAGACTTCTGAGAAAATAAAGACACAATGGCTGCATATTAAAGATATAAGGAAAATGAAATGCAAACTACTCACCATATTTTATTTCATCAATTGTGTAATCACAATGTTTGTAAGTTTTCACATTTTGAAATCAAGATGGGAGCTGGAAGTGTAGCTTAGTGGTAGAGCACCCAGTGCAATCCTCAGTACAAACAAGAAAAAAAAAAAAAAAGGAAGAAAGAAGGAAAAAAAGAAAATAAATCAAGATGATATGCCATAGTTTAGTGGGTAGAGGTTTTTCTTTCTTTACTATTTATAATGATGCAGATTATCATTATTATGTTGTTATTACATTATTGATTATTGATTATATCATATTATTATTGATAAATATCTTAGAGCCAACAAAATAAAGAAATATATTGCTATGAGAACAGCGTATGTATCATGCTATAGAATCAAAAAGCAAGGAGGGATTACTTCTCTCTGATAATGCAGGGGGAGACTTCATGGAGGAAGAGATGCCAAAACATGAAGAATTTCAATAAGGGTGAGGCTAGAAAAAAGACCACTGTAGGTCAACTGGTTCCTAAACTTTTGTATTACCAAGGAGTGATTTTGTTGCTGTTCCCTACTCCATCCCATACTATTGTTTAAAAGTTGATCAATATAAATAAATTTGCATTTATCAAGAGGTACTCTGGCCGGGTGTGGTGGTGCATGCCTGTAATCCCAACACTTGGGAGGCTGAGGCAGGAGGATCGCAAGTTCAAAGCCAGCCTCAGCAATGGTGAGGCACTTAGCAGCTCAGTGAGACCCTGTTTCTAAATAAAATACAAAAAGGGGCTGGGGATATGGCCCAGTGGTCGAGTGCCCCCGAGTTCAATCCCCAGTACCAAAAAAAAAAAAAAAAAAGAGGTACTCTGCTTATCAATTTGATAGCAAAAGCCACATATCACTGTTAATCAGAGTTTCTCATCAGATGAGATAATCACTATTTCACATTGATTTAGCATTTTTGACCAAAAGCCAAGAGACTTCTTTGGTTGGCCTATGATGTTGTTATTCCAGGTAACTGTTGAATTTCTGTCAGGATTTTTGAACTATTGACAAGAATTAATCCTAGATGCAAATCGTCATTCTACATAGGAACCACATCACAAGAAAATACGCAGCTTGTGATTCTTAATATGCTTTCCCAGTGCTTTGAGCAAATAAAGAAAAATGAAAAGTGAGATAGGGAAGTCCGAGGCTTGTGAAGAGTCTTGCTGTCAGACTTCAGGGCTTCAACTGTCACTGAAGAAATCATTATTGAATATAGTACGACTCATAGTATGAATTTGGTTATTTCAAAAAAGTAAGCAGCCATATATATCATAGCTAAAAAGAAAAACACAGGATGACTAAATTTCCACGGAAGACCATGGACGTGCCACTGCTTGCGTTCCATCTGCAGTGAGGGAGGAACGTGGAGGCTTCCCTGTCAGGCCTCCACTTCTAACATGAGGGCTCCAAGGTTAGTATTGTGAAGCAGCAAGAGCTTGAATTCTAGAGTCAGACCACCTGGCTTCATGAGCTGGCTCTGTGTGTTTAGCTTGGTAGCTTTAGGTAAGTAACTAAAGATCTCTCTCTCTCTCTCTCTTTGTTTTTTTTTTTTTTTTACTTGACAATATCTTTTTTTTTCCTTTCATATTAATACAGCCTTTTTTTCTTTTTTGGTGCTGGGGATTGAACCCAGGGCCTTGCGCATGCGGGAAAAGCACTCTACCAACTGAGCTATATCCCCAGCCCTCATAATAATACAGCTTTTGATAGTCAACAAAACAATCACTCTTTACATTGCTGGTGAAAGAGGATATTATATGGCTCTTTAAGGAATCTCTTTGACAACATTATGTAAGATCTTTGAAAACTTTTCTACCATTTGATCAAATATTGCACTTCTAGGATTTGATCATAAGGATATAATCTTTTTTATATACCTTTTAAAATTTTTTTTTAATTTTTATGTGGTGTCAGGGATTGAGCCCAGTGCCTCACACATGCTAGGCAAGCGCTCTACCACTAAGCCACAACCCCAGTCCCAGTAAGGATATAATCTTAAATGTGGAAAACTCTTAATATGGAAGATGGTTATTGCTTCACTTTACGAAGTCACTCTTTTCTGTGTTCTTCACCATTCTTTACTGTGTTCATCTCCTCTTTTTTCCATTTATTACTTGCCTCAGGAGCCCAAAACTCTGAAGCCATACAAATTGATTCCGAATAGGATTGTCATGTGGGCTTGAGGTAACTGAAGATCTTTTTTTAAAAAATTTATTTATTTTTTAGTCTAAGATGTTATAAATGACAGCAGAATGCATTACATTTCATATTACACATATAGAGCACTTTTTTACAAATCTCTGGTTGTATGCAAAGTATATTTACACCATTCGTGACTTCATACATGCACTTAGGGTAATGATATCCATCTCATTCTACCATCTTTTTTTTTTCCTTCACCCTTTTGCCCCCTTCTTTCCCCTCCCTCCCCATTGGCCATTTTAGTGTTCCTCTAATCCTCCTATGTTCCCCATCCCAACCCGACTGTGAATTGGCCTCCTTGTATCAGAGAAAACATTTGGCATTTGGCTTTTTGGGATTGGCTAACTTCAGTTAGCATTATATTCTCTAACTCCATCCATTTTCCTGCAAATGCCATGATTTTATTCTCTCTTATTGCTGAGTAATATTCCATTGTGTGTATATACCACATTTTCTTTATCCATTCATCTACTGAAGGGCATCTAGGTTGGTTCCACAGTTTAGCTATTGTGAATTGTGCTGCTATAAACATTGATGTGGCTGTGTCCCTGTAGTATGCTGTTTTCAGGTCTTTTGGGTAAAGACCAAGGAGTGGGATAGCTGGGTCATAAGGTGGTTCCATTCCAAGTTTTCCAAGGTATATCCATACTGCTTTCCATATTGGCTGCACCATTTTGCAGTCCCACCAACAATGTATGAGTGTGCCTTTTTTTCCCACATCCTCTCCAACATTTATTGTTGTTTGTGTTCTTAATAGCTGCCATTCTGACAGGTGAGAGATGAAATCTTAAAGTGATTTTGATTTGCATTTCTCTAACTGCCAGAGAGGTTGAGCATTTTTTCATGTATTTGTTGATTGATTGTATATCTTCTTCTGAGAAGTATCTGTTCAGTTCTTTGGCCCATTTATTGATTGGGTTATTTGTTTTTTTGGTGTTAAGATTTTTGAGTTCTTTATATATTCTAGAGATTAGTGCTCTATCTGACGTGCATGTGGTAAAAATTTGTTCCCAATTAGTAGGCTCTTTGTTCACCTCACTGATTGTTTCTTTTGCTGAGAAGAAGCTTTGTAATTTGAGTCTATCCCATTTATTGATTCTTGGTATTAATTCTTGTGCTACAGGATTCTTATTAAGGAACTTGGGGCCCAATCCAACATGTTGGAGATTAGAGCTTACTTTTTCCTCTATTAGGTGTAGTGTCTCTGGTCTAATTCCTAGATCCTTGATCCACTTTGTAACTGAAGATCTTTTACTTTTAATTTTCAAATTCATAAATGGAGGAAATAGCAGTATCAATATTAGAAGATATATATAAGGATGACATTAATTTTTATAAGTTGTCCCATATGTGGTTAGCAGGACTTAGTTTATTTTCAGTTTGCTTTGAAACGTAGGTATCAAGAGACTTCAGAGTGATGTAAAACAATAAATTGTTGTCTCTCTTTCCATCATTTCCTATGATGCCAAACTGGCTGGCAATCAAGACTCTAAGGAGAAAACATATGGTCTAGGAACCAGCTTTGCCTTGGCAATGGTCTGAGTTTGACTTAACAATAAATAGGAGGTGACAGCTGAATCTGTGGAGATTCAAGGAGGGTGGACTTCACTGGAAGTCATCTATTGCAAATAATTATCGTCGTTGTTAATACACAAGGGTAGGAGATAGAGAAAACATCTAGCATGAGAAAGTCCTAGAATTCTTGGACAGGCCTGAAAATGGGAAGTCAGAATTACTAAAGGAATTACTGGAAATATAAAGACCTATTAATGAGATGGTAATTGCTTCAGTACTACTTTTCCAAAAGTTTCTCCAGCAATTCAGCCATATTTGAAGTTGGCACTATAGGAAATACATTTCCAGTAAAAAATGCCTAAATATGTGCTGAATAATAATAATAATAATAATAAAACCTTGTATGTGTCATATACTTGTCATGTACTTGTGTGTGTGGCAGGGGTGGTACTTGGGATTGAACTCATGGGAACTCTACCACTGAGCTACATCCTCAGCCCTTTTTTATTTTATATTTTAAGATGAAATTTTGCTAAGTTGCCCAGGCTGATCTTGAACTTGAGATTCTCCTGCTTCAACCTTCCAAGTAGCTAGAGTCATGTACTTTTCAACTGCCCAAAGTGCTTTCATATTTATAATTTTATTTGCTTTGCACAGTGACCTTTCAAGGGAAGTTGGGTACTATTATCCTCCTTTTCCAAATGAGGAATCTGAAACCCCAAACGACATGTGGAACTTACCTAGGATTGGGGAGGGAAATGGACCTCTATCTTTTGACCTAAACTTAAGTCTACTAGGTCCTTATATTTCCAGTAGGCTATGCTAGTCACAACAATCCATCTTCTGGTTTTTTTCCCCCCCAAGACTTTTTTTCTCATTTTATATTTTCTCATGTAACAGTTTTATATCAGGCCACACTCTTTCTGGGTCACAAAAGACTAATATTTACCATTTCTAATCCTGCACATTTCTTGGAGATTGTTATGGAAAATTGGCAACTTACCACATTCTTTATCCAGTTTGATCCAAGCCTTCTAGAAGATGGAGACATGAACTCATCTGTCTAAAATGAGATGAGGGTTGAATTATTGGACATCTGGTCATGACCAGATCTCTCTTGCTTGTTTGTTTAGTTCACATCTCAGTCAGTTCACCTTCTCATCTTTGCAGACTAAGATGTCACATAACCTGACCCACCACTGCCCTTTTCTTGTCCAGGGGTGATCATACATAATGCAATCTGCTGTCCTTCACAAGAGACCAAGCTTTCTTATCTGGTTCAGAGCACTTCACATTCTTTCCATGTTGCTCAGTCTTGCCATTTTGAGGGCTAATCCCTTCCCCTTTATTTTCTTTTTCATTTTAAACAGGAAATTGGCCCTAGGAAACCCAGGGTAAAGAAATACAATTTAATGAAATGATGTGTAGGACTTTTCTGAAAAGGTTTTTTGTTTGTTTGCTTTTTTCAAAAAACTCAGTGTTCCCATTCTTTACTTGGAATTTTATTTTATTTATATTTAATTTTTAGTTTTGGTTGGACACAATACCTTTATTTTATCTATTTCTATGTGGCGCTGAGATTTGAACCCAGGGCCTCACACGTGCTAGGTGAGCGCTCTATGGCTAAGCCACAACACTAGCTCAGAAATTTTATTTTTATATGAAAGCATTTTATTCAAATCAGTGATTAATTGAATCACCTCTCCAGTGTTTCAAAGGACTATTTTGGTTGTCCCTACTCTGTAACAAACCAGCTCAAAATTTAGTGGCTCCAAATTACAACCATTTATTTGCTTATGATTTTGCAGTGTGTGTAGTTACTCTGCTCATTGCTCTTGTAGTCTCAGATAGCTGCAGAGTCTGGGGGTTTGACAAGGGCAGGGATGTTCAAGATGGCTCTGTTCTAGGTTGAATAGGGACTCCCAACAGTTTGTGTTTATCTCAGAAGTAGTAGTATTTGGGAAAAGAGTCTTTGCAAACATAGTTTAGCTAAGATGAGTTCATGCTGGATTAGGTTGAACCCTAATTTAATATGACAGGTGTCCTTATAAGAAGAGGAGATTAAGACAAGACACACAGGGAAAACATCATGTGTCAGTGGAGAAAGGCTCGAGTGATGTAGCTGCAAGCCAAGGACTGCCAAGGACTGCTGGCAACCGCCAGAAACTGGAAAAAGCAAGGGACAGATTCTCCCCGAGGACCTCAGAAGGAACTTAAGCTTGCTAATACACCTTGATCTCAGACTTCTAGCCTCCAGAACTTGGAGAGAATAAACTTTCTGTTTTAAACACCCAGTTTGTGGTGCTTTGTTAGTGGCAGCCCTAGGAAACAAGTCCAGATCTACTCACAAGTCGAGCTCCCTGGTTGGAATGGCAGGAAGAGCTGGATTCTAACCAACCCTGCCCACCTCGCTTTCCTTCCACATGGTCTCTCCAGCTGAGTGCCCTGGGCATTGTTTATATGGAAGCTTAGGATTCTAAGAGAGCACAAGTTGAAGTTGCCAGAACTCTGATGGGTTAAGCCCAAGGCTATCACTGATTTACTTCCACCAGATTATATTGGCTAAGGCAAATTACAGGGCCAGGTCAGACTGAGGAGAGGAAATGGGCTCCACCTGTTGATGGGGGAGTCGTACATGCCCAGAGGGTTGGGAGGAACCTTGGTATCCTGTCTTTGCCATCAGTCTGTGGTGATCATGGCTACTGAGCTTGAATGAACGTTTTATTTACATTATAGAACCTCTTACTGTGAGTCACTCTACAGGCTTAACAGGATTGTTTTCTCTGACAATTGTGAACTGTCAGGTCATGTTTTGAACATCAACCAGTGCAATCCTTCCACCTTGCCGCCTCCCCTGGGCGTGGTGGTACACGCCTGTAATCCCAGCACTTGGGAGGCTGAGGCAGGAAGATCGCGAGTTCAAAGCCAGCCTCAGCAATGGCGAGGCACTTAGCAACTCAGTGAGACCCTGTCTCTAAATAAAATACAAAAAAGGGCTGGGGATGTGGCCCAGTGGTCAAGTGCCCCTTGAGTTCAATCCCCCGTACCAAAAAAAAAAAAAAAAAAAAAAAAAAATCCCACATTGCCACCTCCTAGCTGGACAAGTAGTAGTCCAGGAAGCAGCCAGTGCTGAGCTCCTGGGTCTAGGATGAAGTGTGGAAGTGCATGCAGTGGCCTATAGGAAAGATGCAGTGGTGTTCCTTATGGAGGGCCTTGTTTCTGTGAGATCGGTTCTGACTGCAGTCCACGCCAGTCTCCCAATTGGAGTCCACAGGATGATGGTGCCTTTCTGTGAAAGGTAGCAACTGTGGGTCCATTTGAGGGAATGCATGTGAGCAAGTGCAATAGGAAAGAAGTGGCCGAGATGATACAGGTTAAAGCTGGAACCTGACTTGCATGTCTGCAGGTGATAGGCATTGAACGTGAGTTGGTTTCACCCTACATCTTTGTTCTTCCCACTGTAACCTGTGCAGTATGTTTTGAAGCACTGAAATACTTGTGGAAGAACATGGAAGATGGATTTTAAAAATAAAGGAAGCTATAATTTAATGTGTTCACCTTTGTCTAATATAAGATAGCTGAAATTATATGTATTAGTTTCTGTGTCCTCAATTCTGTACCATTGGTCCACCAGTCTGTTTTGGTGCCAATACCATGCTGTTTTTGTTACTATTGCTCTATAGTATAATTTAAGGTCCGGTATGGTGATGCCCCCTGCATCACTTTTCTTGCTCAGGATTGCTTTGGCTATTCTGGGTCTCTTATTTTTCCAGATGAATTTCATGACTGCTATTTCTATTTCTTTGAAGAATGACATTGGGATTTTGATTGGAATTGCATTAAATCTGTATAGTGCTTTTGGTAGTATGGACATTTTGACAATATTAATTCTACCTATCCAAGAGCAAGGTAGGTCTTTCCATCTTCTGAGTTCATCTATAATTTCTTTCTTTAGTGTTCTATAATTTTCGTTATACAGGTCTTTCACCTCTTTCGTTAGGTTGATTCCCAGGTATTTTATTTTTTTTGATGCTATTGTAAATGGGGTAGTAGTATTGAGGTAATGGAATGACATTTCAGGGTAGTGAATTGTTTCTACTACTCAAGATATTTGATATTTTCTCCTTAAAAATATTTTTATTGATATCTAATAAATACAAAAGAATAGATTGTATACAGAGGCATTGTAACTCTATATACTGGTAATATACATTCCGGAGAACCCACCAGAAAACTTAAGAACTAGATCATTGACAAGATCATTGCATCAACCTTATTCTCCACACTCTATCTCCATCTAAAAGATCTCCACCTGTTCTTTCCTAACCATAGTGCTGAAGTTTGTATTTATCATTCTGCTGCTTATTCAACAGAACTTCAGCTTTGAATCAAAAGGGAAATCCAGCTCAACTACTAGTTAATTCTGAAGCAGTTTTCTGGTTAAGTGTTAACACATCAACTCCTCTGCTTTTTTTTGGTTTGAAGTCTACCTTATTTGTGTACTCTATAAAGTATGGCCCTCTCTGATGACAGCCTCTGAGTGATGACACTCAGCCTTCCTGAGTGTGGAGGGTTTAGGAGATAATGCCACAGAATTGATCAAATGTAGTGGCTTCTTTGTTATGATCCTAAATAGACACTGGTATTCCAGGGGACTTTCAAAACACTGTTTTCTTCTCCTGCTCTTAATTTGCAGCTCTTTATCTTTTTCTTCTAGGATGTCTGCAGCAGCTGCACTAGGACTTCAATCCATGGTTTCTGGAGCTCTGGAGAGTCTAATTCTTTCAGGGCAGAAAAGCAGTTGTGAAGTTGTACCAGCTCAAGTGTGTGAACTACTCTGCATAATCTGTTTCCCAAGAACACAGCAGAAGTACGGAAAAACTCTTTCAGTGAAATGTAAAATCTCAAAGGTTGGAGAGTCCACCTGGGGCCTATTTACTGTTGAATTACTTCAGGGGCATATAAATCATGCAAATTATGTCATGTTCACTATCATTGCAGAAAATATATTTTCCCAGTTGGAGAAGTTTTAATTTAATTTCCCTTTGCCATAGTAAAATGAGCTGCACATGGATTTTTTTTTTTTTTTTTTTTTTTGGTGCTGCTGTTATATAGAAGATTTTCTAATAAAAAGCAACAGTACTTCCACTCTTTTCCCAGTCCAATTCCCTAGAGTGTACCACATTCAATGGTTCCCATTTTTAATTCTCCTTGTGGCTACTTAAAGTCCTTAAATAATATGCTACTTCTCAATGTATCAATAACATTGTTCATTCATTCATTCCTCTCTATTTTTTTTTTTTTTTTTGATACCGAGGATTGAACTTGGGGGCACTTGACCACTGGGCCACATCCCCAGCCCCTTTATGTATTTTATTAGAGACAGGGTCTCACTGAGTTGCTAAGTGCCTCACCATTGCTGAGGCTGGCTTTGAACTCGCAATCCTCCTGCCTCAGCCTCCCAAATGCTGGGATTACAGGCGTGTGCCACTGTGCCGACCCCAATTTTTTAATATATATATTTTTTAGTTGTAGATGGACATAATACCTTCATTTATCTATTTATATGTGGTGCTGAAGATTGAACCCAGTGCTTCACACATGCTTAGGCTAGTGCTCTTCCACTGGGCCCCAGCCCCAGCCCCATCCTCTCCAAGTTTGATGTCACTTTTGTTTTCCTAAAGGCTGTAAGAACCTTAAGAGATGAATACAAGTTTCCTCACTGTTTGTACCTCAACCTCTGACCTCTGAACGTGGGTATGGCCATGGCTCCTGTATCTGAAAGCAAGGCCTCTGTCTTCTTGTACATCCAGCATTTGACTTCTGACATCACCCACCTCTGCCTCTGAGTCCCCACCACCAACTGCTCTCTCTGGGATCATTGCAGTAGCCTCCTAACTCACATCCTGCTTGTCACCTTCAGTCACTTTTTGATTACCTGTAATCCCTTCCCAACACAGCAGCCAGAGTGACCAGTGAACACCTAAGTTATCTCAAGTCTTCTTCTATCTAAATCCCTCTAGTAGCTTATCATCTCTCTCAGAATAAGAGCTCAAATCTTTGCTATGCCCTACATGGTCCTACATGACCCGATTTCTTCCCTCTGAGAGTTTAGCCGACTGTGCGGTAAAAAGGGGCTGGGGATATAGCTCAGTTGGTAGAGTGCTTGCCTCCCGTGCACAAGGTTCAAACCCCAGCACTACACACACAAAATAATAATATGTACCTTGTAAGACTGGTGTAAAGAGCTGTGTATATCACATAGGAGGTGCTCAATAAATACTTAAAACTTAAAAAGAAAAGGGAAACAGTCTATATAATATTATTCTCATGACACTAATTGCAAGGTTGGGAAGTTCCCCTAAATCACCCTCAGTTTTGATAATTCACTAGAACTAGAACGCACCAAAACCTCACATTCGAGGTTAGGGTTTGTTACAGAGAAAATATGGTCAGAATTAGCCAAAAGAAGACACAAATGGGGAAGAATCCAGGAGGCTACCTAACAGAGCTTCCAGTTGTCCCCTCCTGATGGAGTCAGGAGAGCGTCACCCTCCAGGTGCATGACCGTAGGCCCACAGTATCGCCAGCCCCGATGCTCACCTCCAGTGTGGCCCCGAGTCTTTCTTCACTGGTGCTCTACCACATAGGCCCAAGTGGCCGCCCCTGTAGCTCATCTGTCTTCAGCCTTCAGAAGGCTGGAGTGGCACCTCATGACACAATGCCCCTCCACTGCCGTGTTACGGTCTGCTTGACCCAAGACCTGAGGCAAACAGACTCTACTGACCCACCTGGCATTCCAAGGGCTTACAGACCTGAGGCCAAAGATAAAGCCAGGCCTCTTTTTGGGACAAGGTTAGATACTTTGCTGCACACTCTTTGATCTCACATCTTATCCTGTCTGCCCCTGAGGGACAGTCCTGCTCCCTGAACACTCCAGGATTCTCCCTGCCTCGAGTTCCTTGCACTTCCTGTTCCCACTGCCAGGAATGCATTTCTTCTCACTATGCACAGAGCCCCTCCCTCCAGTGTCAGAGGTCACCTCAGGGGAGACGGAGCTGAGCCCCCACTATTAATTAATGTACCATCGACTTCAAGTTAATTTGATAAAATTACATTGTAATTATATTGAAATCTCCCATGAGTGGATTCTTAAAGTTTGGATACCAATGATCTGTTTTTACAGTGTCTGTTAGGATTACTGTCCCTTTTGGCAGGGTTGATGTCGTGACATATGGGCCAATCAGAGAAGACTTCCCATCCAACTCCTCCCTTTGCGTGCCCTTTGTTGGTGGCCCACTCTCCCTTTTCTGCTCCATCAGCCTGATGAGGCTGGAGTGAGTTGGAGCTGATCTTTCCTCTGTTGTAGCATCAGTGGTGGTCCCTCTGCATCCTGTTTGCTGCTGGGATTTCCTACCCCTTTTATATATATATATATATATATATTTTTTTTTTTTAATTAATTTTTTTTTTTTTTTTTTTTTTTGCGGGGGCGAGAGTACTGGGGATTGAACTCAGGAGCACTCGACCACTGACTGAGTCATATCCCCAGCCTTATTTTGTATTTTATTTAGATGGGTCTCACTGAATTGCTTAGCACCTTGCTTTTGCTGAGGCTGGCTTTGAACTCCTCTGCCTCAGCCTTCCAAGCCTCTGGGATCACAGGCGTACACCCCCATGCCTAGATTTTCCTACCCTTTGATTGGGTCTCAAGTATCTTGAGAGGTATGGAAAAAAAGCTGCAGAATAAGGGAGGGTGAGCAAATTCCAATCTCAAGCCCTCAATCTTGAACTGGAAGCTCCAACAAATATACTTTTTGAACTTTAATTTTTAAAGTAAGAATCTAGAAGAAAAGAAAAGAGGAAAGGAATTAACATTTAGTAAGAGGTTTACCATGTGCCAGAAATTTTAATAAGTATTTCTCACACATCATCTGATTGAATCTTTGTGTCCTCTATTGTATGTAGATGCATCATATGCAAAGACGCTAGTTTCTATTTTATAGATGAGGAAACTGAGGCTTACTTAGGGTAAGAAACTTATAGGAGCGATATTGGTCAAATTATATTGTTATTTTGTGGCATGTATGAATGATGTATAACAACAAATCCCACCATTATTCACAACTATAATGCTATATGCACCAATTTAAAAAAATGGGAAAAAAAACTTGCCCCAGGCTATGGTCTAGCAATGGAAAGAGAGGGGGATTTTAGGGGCCTGGACCTTTTTCGCTTTCCACTCATCACATGCTCTGTGGGACCCACTGCTCTCTAACAAGAGTGACTCGGGCCAGAAGACAGGATAAATGCAGCTCATAGATGGTGTAAGCACATGGACTGCTTGAGGGAGGCCTTGGATCTTGCTTTCAGCCTTTGGAACATCATCAGCACACAAGCAAGCAGTGGCTTTGTTGCTCCCTCTGTTGGAACACCAATCAAAAGATGAACACCTGGGGGCTGGGGTTGTGGCTCAGTGGTGGAGCACTCACCTAGCACGTGAGCGGCCCGGGTTCGATCCTCAGCACCACGTAAAAATAAAGGCATTGTGTACAAATAAAGCAAATAAATAAATAGTTTAAGGGGCTGGGGTTGTGGCTCAGCAGTAGAGCGCTCACCTCGCACGTGCGCGGCCTGGGCTCAATCCTCAGCACCACATAAACGTGAAAGCATTGTGTACAACTAAATAAATAAATATTTTAAAAATAAATAAATAAATAGTTTAAAATAAAAAAGATGAAAACCCGTTGTCTTCAAGAGAGATTTTTTTATTTTTGAGGAGTAGAAAAAAGTAAATGATGTTAGAATCAATTTTATTTGATTTATTTTTTATTTGTCTTAATTAGCTATACGTGACAGCAGAATGCATTTTGACTCTCTGTGCACAAATGGAGCACACCTTCTCATTTCTTTGGCTGTACACGATGCAGAGTCACACTGTTTGTGCAATCATACATGTACATAGGGTAATAATGTCCATCTCATTCCAACATCCTTCTCACCCCCATACTCCCTCCCTTCCCCTCACTCCCCTCTGCCCAGTCCAAAGTTCCTCCATTCTTCCCCAGCTCCCCACCCCCATCATTATGGATCAGCATCCACATATCAGAGAAAATATTTGGCCTTTGTTTTTTTTTTTCTGGGATTGACTTATTTGCTTAGCATGATATTTTCCAACTCCATCCATTTACCCACAAATGCCATATTCCATTCTTCTTTAAGGCTGAGTAATATTCCATTGTGTATATATACCACAGTTTCTCTATCTATTCATCTATTGAAGGGCACCTGGGTTGGTTCCACACTTTAGCTATTGTGAATTGAGCTACTATAAACATTGATATGGCTGCATCATTGTAGTATGCTGATTTTAAGTCCTTTGGGTATAAACCGAGGAGTGGGGTAGCTGGGTCAAATGGTGGCTCCATTCCAGGTTTTCTGAGGTATCTCCATACTGCTTTCCAGAGTGGTTGAATCAATTTGCAGTCTCACCAGCAAAGTATGAGTGTACCTTTTCCCCCACATCCTTGCCAATGCTTATTATTGCTTGTATTCTTGATAACTGCCATTCTGACTGGGGTGTGAGATGAAATCTTGCATTTCTCTAATTGCTAGAGATATTGAACATTTTTTTCATATATTTGTTGATTGATTGTATATCTTCTTCTATGAAGTGTCTGTTCAGTTCCTTAGCCCATTTGTTGATTGTGATATTTGGCATTAAGTTTTTTCCCCAATATTTTATTTATTTATTTTTACATGGTGCTGAGGATTGAACCCAGGCCTGTGCACACGCTAGGTGAGCACTCTACTGCTGAGCCACAACCCCAGCCCCATATTTGGTATTAAGTTTTTTTTGTTCTTTGTATATCCTGGAGATTAGTGTTCTATCTGAGATTCAAGTTGTAAAGATTTTCTCCCATTCTGTAGGCTTTCTCTTCATGTTATTGATTGTTTCTTTTGCTGAAAAAAAAGCTTCTTAGTTTGACTCCATCCCATTTATTGATTTTTTATTTTATTTCTTATGCTTTAGGAGTTGTGTTAAGGAAGTCAGGTCCTGTGATGACATGATGAAAACTTGGGCCTACTTTTTCTTCTTTTAGGCACAGGGTCTCTGGTCTCATTTCTATGTCTTTTATCCATTGTTTGCAGGGTGAGAGACAAAGGTTTAATTTTATTTGCTACATATGGATTTCCAGTTTTCCCAGCACCATTTGTTGAAGAGGCTATCTTTTCTCCAATGTATGTTTTTGGTGCCTTTGTCTAGTATCAGATAACAGTATTTATGTGGGTTTGTCTCTTTGTCTTCTATTCTGTGCCATTAGTCTACAGGTCTATTTACTATGCTGGTTTTGTTACTATAACTCTGTAGTATAGTTTAAGGTCTGGTATTGTGATGCCTCCTGCTTCACTCTTCTTGCTAAGGATTGTTTTGTTTATGATGGGTCTCTTATTTTTCCAAATGAATTTCATGAATGCTTTTTCTATTTCTTTGAATAATGACATTGGGATTTTAATAGGAATTGCATTAAATCTATATAGCACATTTGATAGTATGGCCATTTTGACAATATTAATTCTGCCTATCCAAGAACATGGGAGATCTTTCCATCTTCTAAGATCTTCTTCCATTACTTTCTTCAGTGTTCTGTAGTTTTCATTTTACAGGTCTTTTACTCTTTTGTTAGATTGATTCCCAAGTATTTAATTTTTTTTGAGGCTATTTCGAATGGGGTAGTTTTCCTAATTTTTCTTTCAGAAAATTCATCACTGATGTATACAAATGTATTTGATTTATGGGTGTTGATTTTATATCCTGCTACTTTGCTGAAATCATTTATGAGCTCTAGAATTTTCTGGTGGAATTTATTTTTTATCTTCTAAATATAGAATCATGTGATTAGCAAATAGGGATAGTTTGAGCTCATCTTTTCCTATTCATATCCCTTTCATTTCTTTTGTCTGTCTAGTTGCTCTGGCTAGTTTCCACGACTATGATGAATAGAAGTGGTGAAAGAGGACATCCCTGTTTGTTCCAGTTTTTAGAGGGAATGCTTTCAATTTTTCTCCATTTAGGATGATGTTGGCCTTGGGCTTAGCCTAGATAGCTTTTACAGTGTTGAGGTATATTCCTACTATCCCTACTTTTTCTACTGTTTTGAACAAGAAGGGGTGCTGTATTTTGTCAAATACTTTCTCTGAATCTATTGAGATAATCATATGATTCTTGTCTTTAAGTCTATTGATGTGATGAATTACATTTATTGATTTCTGTATGTTGAACCAACCTTGCATCCCTGGGATGAACCCCATTTGATCGTGGTGCACTATCTTTTAAAAATGTTTTTGTATGTGATTTGCCAGAATTTTATTGAGAATTTTTGCATCTATGTTCATCAGGGATATTGGTCTGAAGTTTTCTTTCCTTGATGTTTTTTTTTTTCCCCTCTGGTCTTGGTATCAGGGTGATACTAGACTCATAGAATGGGTTTGGAAGGGTTCCCTCCTTTTCACTTTCATGGAATAATTTGAGGAGTATTGGTGTTAGTTCTTCTTTGAAGGTCTTGTGGAATTGACCTGAGAATCTGTCTCATCCTGGGCTTTTCTTGGTGGGTAGGTTTTTAATATTATCTTCTATGTCATTGCTTGAGATTGATCTGTTTAAATTGTGTATGTCCTCCTGATTTAGTTTGAGTAGATCATATGTCTCTAGAAATTTTTGATGTCTTTGAGATTTTCTATTTTATTGGAGTATAAATTTTCAAAATAGTTTCTGATTATCTTCTGTTTTTCAGTAGTGTCCATCATTATGTTTCCTTTTCCATCACAAATTTTAGTAATTTGAGTTTTCTCTCTCCTTCTCTTTGTTAGCGTGGCTAAGGGTTTGTCAGTTTTATTTATTTTTTCAAAGAACCAACTTTTTGTTTTGTCAATTTTTTGAATTGTTTCTTTTGCTTCAATTTCATTGATTTCAACTATTTTCTGGCTTCTACTACTTTTGGTGTTGATTTGTTCCTTTTCTAGAGCTTTGAGATGTAATATTAGGTCATTTATTTGTTGACTTTTTATTCTTTTAACAAATGAGCCCAGTGCAATAAACTTTCCTCTTAGCACTGCCTTCATAGTGTAGCAGAGATTTTGATAAATTGTATCGGTGTTCTCATTTACCTCTAAGAATTTTTTTATTTCCTCCCTGGTTCATTCTTCTATCCATTCCTTGGCATATTGTTTAGTCTCTAGGTGTTTCTATTTTTTATTTTATCGTTCATTCCTAATTTCATTCTATTATGATCTGATAGAAGGCAGCTAGTATCTCTACTTTTTTGTATTTTCTAAGAGTTGCTTTGTGGAATAACATATGGTATATTTTAGAGGAAGATCCATGTGCTGCTGAGTAGAAAGCGAATTTGCTTTTTGATGGATGAAATATTCTATATATGTCTGTTGAGTCTAAATCATTGATTATATTATTTAGTTCTATAGTTTATTTGTTTAGTATCTGTTTGGAAGATCTATTCAGTGGTGAGAGAGGTGTAGAATCTATTTTAAAGATGATGAAAATTGGTAGACTACACAATTGTACTTCCAAACCATGATGTGAAATAATTCCATAAAATGATTAATTTATGTCTAAAGAAGCCTGAGGGTATCTACTGACACACTCACGATTTAGTGTTCATTGAGTTAGACTGTTGTTCAGGCAGTCATAGAGTAAATTAAAGAAGTCTGGAAATCCCTAAAAATAAGACCAGCTCTGTGGTCCCTCATGATATTCTGACAAGTTCCTGAAAGTAGCTGTGCTGAATTCTGGGCCTTGGGAGAAACAGTGACACTGTCAGACTCCTGCTTTCCAATGGGACCAGTTGAACTGGGAGCAGTCTTACCTACCACACAGCTGCAACCACAGGAACAAAAACAGGTGGGTTTGATAAAACCCTTCAGGCAACTGCAGAATTAAATTTCATAGTATTGCAGGGTGACCAGCACCCCGCCAGGGTAGGTTCCTGCTCAGGAGGTGTGAGCTGCCTGGGGAAATAACAAGTCTGAAATAACTAGTGAGAAATAAGAGACAGAGCCAGAAATTAGATAAAAAGGGGAGTGCAGCTGGGTATGGTGGTCCATGCCTGGAATCCCAGTGGCTCTGAGGCTGAGGCAGGAGGATCATGAGTTCAAAACCAGCCTCAGCAAAGATGAGGTGCTAAGCAACTCACTGAGATCCTGTCTCTAAATAAAATACAGGGTTGGGGTTGTGGCTCAGCGGTAGAGTGCTCGTCTAGCATGTGTGCGGCCTGGGTTCGATCCCCAGCACCACGTAAAAATTAAAAAAAAAATGCATTGTGCACAACTAAATAAAATACAGAATAGGGCTGGAGATGTGGCTCAGTGGTTGAGTGCCCCTGAGTTCAATCCTGGCATCCTCCCATCCAGAAAAGGGGAGCATCTTATTGGTCTTCAAGTCCTAATAGGAGCTGGAACAGAACAACTAAAAAATGGCTCCAATTCCTTATTTAAGGGGGAATACATCAAAGGCAGGAACAAGGTTTCAGCAGGAGGAGTCTCGCTTCTCCCTGTGGCAGGGGTCTTGCAGTCAACAGGTTGTCTGGCATTTTGGCAAGCCACACCCATCTCCAAGAGGCCTTGTGGCTCCAGCTGGTCTCCCCATCTCTGATGCTGTCCCGAATTTGTTGATGGAGCCGCACATGAACCAGGCGCTCTCAAACCATCAGGGTTGCTGCTGGGAGTGCCCAGTAACAGACTTTCCTGCCCAGTGGCTTCAACATCGTTCTAGTTCACGGATGGCTCCCTGCATCATAGCAGATGCAATTAAGTAGCTTCCAATCCAAGTTTTATGGGGAAAATGAATTGCCCCTGTGCTGTCTTCAGAAATTCAAATTAAATCCTTTTATAAAGGGAAAAGAAGTTGAATAAATGCTAAGGTTGACTACTTCCTGATGAACTGCATTTCCAAGCAGACAAGTATATTGGAATTACTTTAGGGAGGCTGGTAGACAGCTTTTCTGTGTTTTGGTCTAAATGAACTCCTAATCTAAAAATGTTCCTGACTTAGACCTTGGCAGTCCCCAGTTTACAGATGAATTGAGTTCCCTAAATTGGATTCTAATCCGGTTGTTTGGAATGCATTTCCCCAGTGAAACAATGTTATAAATGATGGTTAGAGCCCCAGGCCAGTACACAGAGCTCTAAATAGTGATGTTCTAAAAAGAACATCATAGATCAGTGTTTTTCAGATTGAAGGCCATAACCAAAAGGTGGGCCAATTTTATGGATTGAACATTTATATCCCCCCAAATTTATATGTTGAAGCCTAATCTCCAATGTAATGGTATTTGAAAGTGGGGCTTTTGAAAGGTGATTAGGTCACGAACGGAACTAGTGCCCTTATGAAAGAGACACCAGAGAGCTCCCTTGTGCCTCCTTCCATGTGATGACAGGGCCAGAAGACTGTTGACTATGAACCAGCGACTGGGCCCTTACCAGACACTGGCTGCCAGCACCCTGAGCTGGGACTTCCAGATTCCAGAACCACAAAAAATAAATCTCTGCTGTTTCAAAGGCACCCAGTCTATGTTTTTTAAAATATCAGCCAGAATAAACTAATACAATCATAGAAGCAATTTAGAGAGTAAAGATAGGTTTTTAAAAATAATGAGATTGGTGGGCATGGTGGCACACACCTGTAATCCCGGTGGCTTGGGAGGCTGAGGCAGGAGGATTGCAAGTTCAAAGCCAGCCTCAGTGGGAATGGGAAAGATAGTGGAATGAAACAGACATTATTACTGTATGTGTATATGTGACTACATGACCAATATGATTCTGCAGCATGTACACTTTGAAAAATGAGAAGTTATATCCTATCTATGTATGATATATCATACTGCATATATGCATTCTACTGTCATGTACAACTGATTAAAACAAATTTAAAAATTAATTTAAAAAAAGCCAGTCTCAGCAATTTATCAAAGCCCTAAGAAACTCAATGAGACTCTGTCTCTAAATAAAATACAAAAAAGGGATGGGAATGTGGCTCAGTGGTTAAATGCTCCTGAGTTCAATCCCTGGTACAAAAATAAGTAAATAAATAAATATACTAGAATGAAAGAAAAAAAAAACAATCAGTGCATTGCACAAAGTAAGTGTACGAACTGTTTTGTGGAATTTGGCATCAGATGTGTGTATATATGGGGAAACATTGCAATAGGCCAAGATTATCTCCACTGAGAAAAATGTCTCCTTGCAGGGCTCTTCCAGAACCTCATCTAGGTGACAGGGTTGTATCTCTGCAGATACTCTGGGTTTCAAATGATTTGAACTGGTGATTGGGCTGGGGATATAGCTCAGTTGGTAGAGTGCCTACCTCACATGCACAAGGCCCTGGGTTCAATCCCCAGCCACACATACACACACACACACACACACACACACACACACACACACACACACACAAGTTTGAACTGGTTATGATGTGGTTTGTAGAATTGCAGAGATGCTGTGTGTACATGTTTGTGTGTGTCTGTCTGTCTGCCTGTCTGTCTTGAGTGAAAAGATGGGTTGACCTGGAAGGAGATTGAGCCTAGGAATAATGTGTACCTGTGACTGAAGTAACACCTAGAATTCTAGAGTGAGAGTCAGCAAACTATTCTACAACTTGTGAGCTAAAAAAATCTTTTTAACTTTTAAAAATTATTTTAAAAAATCAGAAAGAGAAGAATATGTGATAAAGACTGTGTATATCCTATAAAGCCTAAAATATTTGCCCTCCAACCCTTTATAGGAAAAGTGTACAGAATTTCTTTTCTAGGGGAACAAGCAAGTAACCACTAGGATACTGAATAAAAATAAGGACAATTCAAAGTTCACTTTAAACACCAAGCCAGAAGGATAATCACAAATCCTCACCCAGTGAAATCATGAAGGGTCAAGAGTAAGAATGGATCTTAAATGTTCTCAATGAGAGAATACGGGTAGCTAAGAGGACATGACCCAGGTTGACCCCCAACTTCTGGTAAGTAACAGGAAACCCCAGGAGCAAAAGTAAGGGGTCAAGTGAAGACATTTTATGACATAAAAAGTTTATAAATTTTCTACTCATAATTCCTCAACAAAAATAACTATTAAAATAAGGACTCAGCAAGAAGAAATAAGAACACCAGGAGAAGTTGGGATAAAAGAAATAATGGGAAATCTAAAAAATTGTTTAAATGTGTCATAAAATTGAGCTATTTAAAATAACCTTTAGCTAGGTCTGGTGGTACATGCCTGCAATTCCTGTGACTTGGGAGGTTAAGGCAGGAGGGTCACAGATTCAAGGTCAGCCTCAGCAACTTAGCAAGACCCTGTCTCAAAAGAAAAATATAAATAAAATAGGTCTGGGAATATAGCTCAGTGGTAAAGCATCCCTGGATTCAAACCCCAGTACCAATAAAATAAAATACTTTTAAAATATTTTAAAACAGGTAAAACTGTAAGGCCAGGAAACAATTACATGAGCACAAGTGTTCAGTGCTAAAGCCCTTGTGGTATTTTAAAGGATTAAAATATTGAATAATTTTGATTATGTTAGAAAATCATATGGTCAAATATGTATGTTTTTAAACAAACAAACAAAAAAATTGAAACAATCTCCCAGTTAGAAGCTGTTGGAGAAAAAGAAAGAAAGAAAGATGCCTTTAAGCCGGGCGCAGTGGTGCATGCCTGTAATCCCAGCACTTGGGTGGCTGAGGCAGGAGGATCGCGAGTTCAAAGCCAGCCTCAGCAATGGTGAGGCACTTAGCAACTCAATGAGACCCTGTCTCTAATAAAATACAAAAAAGGGCTGGGGATGTGGCCCAGTGGCCGAGTGCCCCTGAGTTCAATCCCTGGTACAAAAAAAAAAAAAAAAAAAAAAAAAAGATGCCTTAAGCCCAGGTCCAGGTCCAGTGGGGCTGGGTTCAAAGGTGAACATCAGGAACACTGACCAGTTCTGCAGGAGGTGCGTCAGGAGGGAGTGGTTGCAGGACATGTCTGAGGGAATGTGGCTTCTCATTAGCCACAGGAGACCCCAGGACCAAAGTGTTGGAGAAAAATACTTAAGGCTGGGAATTTTATGCCCAGTTTATAAATTATCTTCTCAGAGTTGGGGTCAAGTAAAGATATTTTCTGACATAAAAGGTTTATAATTTTTTCAGTCTCCTTATGCTGAAAGAGAAGTGCATGGAGGCCGTCCTGGGGAGGTGCAACCATCACCAAGGCCGGGGGTGTTTGAGAAAGTGCAAGGTTTATTTGTTTCCTTTCCCCTTTGGGTAGGCATGGATCCACACGATGCTGCAGTTCAGCAAGCATATTTCTCAGGCTTGATGTAGGTTCTAGAAACTGAAAGTCTTGCTGAGTTGTACTTACACAATCTCTCTCTCTCTCTCTCTCACACACACACACACACACACACACACACACACACACACACTCCTGCCCACACACCACTGGAGATTTTGCAACCTACTGTATCCGCCCCTAGGAGGCAGGATCTAGGTCATTTTCATGCCTACAGTGTAGGGGCTTTCCACGGGCAGGCTTGGGCATGGCCCTCCATGTGGAAAAACAACAAGAGGTGGGAAAGAACTGAAAAAGAAGTAGAGAAAACTATTCCTGAGCGGAAAACCTCAGATGGTAGAAGACTGCTAAAAGCAACTGGAGGTGGCAGGGATGGGGGAAAAACTAAAAATTAGCTTCAAAGCAGGATAAACAAGAGACTTCCCAGCAGAGATAACAAGTCAGAAGATAACAATGCTTTCTGCGTATTGAAAGAGAATAATCTCCAATCTTGTATTCTATACCTAGCAAAAATATCCTTTGAAAATGAGGATGATGATGATGATGATTAAGACATTGTCATAGTTTTATGCTGCTATAACAGAATACCACTGATTGGGAGTCCAAGATCAAGGAGCTGCTTTAGTGAGGCCCTAGTTGCCATGTTGTAACACCATAGAAGGCATCATGTGGTCAAGAGAAGAGGGACCAAACTCATTCTTTTATAAGGGACCCCAATTCTGTGATAACAGCCTGATCTACTCTGCCTTCAGGACCTCATCCACTCTTAAAGGTACCACCTCTCAACACGTTTGCATTGGAGATTAAGTTTTCAACACATAATCTCAGGGACACACTAAAACCATAGCAGAATATTTAGAGCAAACACAAACTGAATGAAATCATCCTGACGGAAGTACTAAAAATCATTTTTTGAATATAGAAATATGATCCCAAAGTACAGCTCAGAGATGCAAAACAGAATGACGAGCCATAAAAAGGCAAATATATAGGGAAAGCTAAATAGATTTTTTTTTTTTTTGTACCAGGGATTGAACTCAGGGGCACTCGACCACTGGGCCACATCCCCAGCCCTTTTTGGTATTTTATTAGAGACAGGGTCTCACTGAGTTGCTAAAATGCCTCGCCATCGCTGAGGCTGGCTTTGAACTGGCAATCCTCCTGCCTCAGCCTCCCAAGTGCTGGGATTACAGGCGTGTGCCACCGCGCCCCTTTTAAATAGATTTTGATTATATAAAATAATAATTATAACATTCGTGGAGTTTAAAGTGCATGTAGAATTAAAATGTACAACAATAATAGCATAAGAAGGTAGGTAAGAGGAGTTAAAGTGTTTCAAGGTGTTTGTATTATCCAGGAACAGGGTATGAGTATCAATTAACATCAGATTTTGATAGATCAAGGCACATGCTACAGAGCTTAAGATAATTATAATTATTAGATTAATAAGAGTGTATAGTTTTCAAACTAACCAAAAGATAACAGAATAAAAAAATCAATAGTTTCTGTTTGAGATAATATGAAAGTTCTGGAAATGGATAGTGGTGGTGGTTGAACAATATTGTGCAGGTACTTAATACCACTGTGGCACATTTTATGTTATGTGCATTTTATTACAATAAGTAAATAAATGTAAAAAATCAAGCAGAGGCAGAATCAATCATAAGCACATAATAAAGGGAGATTTAAATCTCTCAGTAATCAGTACATAGAATGAAATAAATGTTTCAATTTAAAAAATTATCAAAGAAGGCTATAAAAGATAATTCAACCACAAGCTATTTTCAAGAGACCCTAGAGAATATAGATGGAAAATGTACCATGCAAATCCTAGACAAAACAACCCTGGCCAGGAGTGGTGGTGCACACTTGTAATCCCAGCTACTCAATGGTAAAGCATGTTTGAGACCCTAGGTTCAATCCCTAGCACTGGGAAAAGCAAAGCAAAACAAGTAAGATAGTAAATTAAAACACTGCTATTACAGGAATAGCTATGTGAATATTATACAAAGTAAACTTTAAAGCAAAAAAAAATTATTAGCGAGATAAAGAGGAATACTTTATAATGATAAAGACTTAATTCATTTCAAGGATATGCTCACTCTAAATTTGTATATACCTATTAATGAGGCATAATATACAAAGTAAAATTTGAAAAAAATTTAAGAATATATCCACAGTTGCAGTGTTCACTTTAAATTTACCTATTTTTGTAATTGATAGAACAAGCAAACCAAATTGAAAACCCAATCAATAACCACACAGAATATTTGAAACATACTATTAATAAGTTCAATAAGTTTGCAACATAATGGGCAGACATATAGTAAATTGCTCTCAACAACTACAGGATGTTCACATTCTTTTAAAGTGCATAAAACATTTATAAGAAACAAATTACATTTTTTTTCTCTGGTGTTGCTGGGGATTGAACCCAGAGCATTTTGCATGCAAGGCAAAGCACTCTCTGTTAACTGAGCTATATCCCCAACCCCAAATATACATTTGATCATAAAGCAAGGATAAAGAAAATGTCAAAAGACTAAATCTCTTACAGTATGTTCTTTAGCTACCTTGGAATTAAGCTGGAAATAAACGATCACTAGGAAATCCCCGCCTGTTTAGTTGCAATAGACTTATAAGTAATCTATTGGTCAAAGAAGAAATATTTTGATAACGATGATAATGAAAAATATGACACATCAAAACTTGCAGGTGCAGGTCTAAATCTTTAGGGTGAAGTTTATAACATTGAAAGCATGTGTGGGAAGAGAAGGCTGAAAACTGAAGAGTTAATTGTCTATCTCAAGAAGTTTAAAAGTATAAAGCAGAAAATAATAAAAATAAAAGCAACAAAAGCAGAAATCGATGTAAAAACAAATATATAATAAAGGAGATCAACAAAGTCAAGTGTTGATTCTCTGAAAAGACTCATAAAATTTAAATCCCCTGCTAACACAAATCTATTAAAAGAAAGAAGGAACACAAAGGCAACCTTCAAAATAAAAAAAGGGGGGGCCATCAATACCGATCTAATAGTTGTTCAAATGATGAGATTATTGTGAACAATGGCCTATATATAATAAGCTAGAACATTTAGATGAAGTGGAAACGTTCCTAGAAATATACAGCTTTCAAAAACTGACAGGATAATATAGAAAACCTAAATGTTTCTGAACATAAAAGAAATTGAACCAGTTATTAAAAAGCTCACCACAAAGAAAATGCCAGGCTCAAGTGGATTTACTTGTGATTCTATCAACTACTAAGGTAGAAATAAAAACAATCTTATGCTTTTCTAAAAAATAGAAAAAGTGGGAACACACCCCAATGTTTTATGAGGCAAGTGTAACTGTAATATCAAAACTTTACAGGCTCAATGAGAAAGGAAAATTACAGACCCATTTCACTGTGAGCATACATGTAAATGTCCCAGATAAAATCCTGCTAACCAAGTCTAGCAACATAGAAACAATGTCTAGCAACACAGTAACGAATCATGGCACGGTAGGGTCCATTCCATGACTGCAAAGTTGGTTTACCAAACAAAATTAACAATGTATATTATCCATTAACAGAATAAAGGAGAAAAAAATATGATCATCTAGATACAGGCAGAAATGGTGTTGGATAAAAGATCCATTCACAAGCTGGGTGTGGTGGCACACACCTGCAATACCAGCAGCTCTGGAGACTAAGGCTGGAGGATAGTGAGTTCAAAGCCAGCCTCAGCAAAAGGGAGGCGCTAAGCAGCTCAGTGAGACCCTGCCTCTAAATAAAATACAGAATAGGGCTGGGGATGTGACTTAGTGGTTGAGTGCCCATAAGTTCAATCCCTAGTACACCAGTACACCCCCTCCCCCCCCCCCCCCCAAATTCATTCATGATAAAAACTCATCTCTGGGCATTGTCCAGTTGGAGAAGTAATATTTTTGAAATTCACGTTGCATTCTGTTTCCTTTTCTGTCATCTTCCATCAGGTTGGTCTAAGCTGAGTCCCTGTGTTGCACCACTTTTAAGCCTTATCCAGTCTGTTTGTTCTTATCTATGGATAAGCCCCAGGCTTCATGGTTCCCTAAAGGACTCACTATGGCCTTGACCAAAAGTTCCTCTCTGCGTTCGCCCTGCGTGGTCATCTAAGAACACTTTTCTTGATTCTTGTGTCTTCCTTCCTCCCTTCCTTCCTTCCTTCCTTCCTCCCTCCCTTCCTTCCTTCCTTCCCTCTCTTTCTCTCTGTCTGTCTTTCTTTCTTTTGTGTTGTCTGTGTTTAGTTCACCACAGGCTGGAGGGGCTACCTATGCTGCCTCCCTTGCTTTAGGCAAAGAGCAACAGCTGATAGCCAAAGTGCTGCTAGAAGAACTTCCCACCGGGAGCCACAGCCCCTTTCTCTGGCCCAGGATCTTTCTCTCCAAAGTTCTGCTTCTCCTACAGCTGCTGGGCCAGGAACAAAATGACCGTATTTAATATGCAGATGCTATAGGTCACCCCTCTAATGGCAGCTATCCCAGCAGAAAAGCCCTTTTTAGCCCCATTAAATGGTTTGGCTCCTTTCCTTCTCACTATGTGTGGATTACTTCTGTGCTTCCAAAAATCCTTAATGAAAACACTCTTAGCCTTGGTAACAAAAGTCAACACAATTGATCATTTTGGCAGATTTTATAGGCCGACTTTTAAAGTTCAAATACTTCTGATGGGAGAAGCATCCTTCAGCTGAAAAAAAAATATATACAAATCATTAAGAATTCAAGTTATCAAAATGAGCAATCTCCTCAATTTTTGTCCAATGATTCTCAAACTTTAATGAGCATCCCAAAGGCCTGGAGGGCTTGCTAACACATAGTTTTAGCTGGGCCCCTCCCTCAGTGTTTCTGATTCCATAGGTGCTATGGACTGGATTGTGTCCCCCCTCCCATTCTTATGTTGAAACCCTAACCCCCAATGTGACAGTGTTTGACCTTTTGGGGGGTAATGTAGGTTAAATGAGGTCAGGGGGGCCCTCATCTGGTAAGAATCCTGTCCTTATAAAAAGAGAGAAAAACACGGGAGATCTCTCTCCAAAAACACGGGAGATCTCTCTCCAAGTGCTCACAGAATAAAGGCCATGTGAGGCCACCATGGAAGATGACTGTCTTCAAGCCAGGAACAGAACCCTCACCAGAAGCCATCCCAGATGGCACCTTGACCTTGGACTTCCAGTCCCCAGAACTGTGAGAAAATTAATTTTGTTGTTGCAATGCCTGTATATGGGATTGTTATGGCAGCCCCAGGTGACTAAACAGTGTAGGGTGGAGCCTGAGAATTTGCATTTGTAACAGATTCCTCGGTGATGTTGCTGGGCTGTGACTGTGGCTATGGCTGGTCCAGGGACCACACTTTGAGAGTCACCGCTTCAGATGTTGCTGGCCATCCGCCTTCAGTTGTGATTTAAATGTCTTTTTTTGGGGGGGGAGAGGGGCTCTTATTTCATCTTTTTAAAATTTGTATGCTGAATTTGGGCTTAGGAAAGAACAGATTCTAGCTCAGCATGGTGGATCCCAAGTTCAGCAACTTAGGGAGACCCTATCTCAAAATAAAAAAAAATAATAATAAGGACTGGGGATGTATCTCACTGGTAAAGCAGCCCTGGGTTCAATCCCCAGCACCAAAAAAGTAAAACGAACAGATTCTTCTGTTTGCCCCCATACTCGGTCCCTTCACACTATGACCTTCTATCTCTCCGTTCCTTTCCCCTGGGTGTTAGGAGAAAAGCCCTTAGGAATTTGGTGTTAAGTTGAGGAGCTACAGAGTTACCAATGACAAGAGCAAAAATGGATCCTGTATCTTTTTTCTGATCAGCAGTAGAGAATTTTGGTTTATCTGGACGTGGGCCAGAGGTGATTTTTAAATCATATAAAATCACACACGCATATTTTGCCAATAGAAAAGAAAATTTCTACTCAGGGATAGAGCAGGGCATTAGATTATAATCCATGCCTGATCGTTATGTCTGACTTTATTTTTGGATTTTGTTCTGTCAAATGAATGCACCTGTTTAAATCCTGCCATCTCTAATGTCCATCTTTACTCAGTGACCGTTTTACCCATAGCTTGGTTCTTTGTCTCTCATGATCTTAGAAGGAAGAGAAAAGGAAGGAAATTTGACTAGAGAAGGGACATGATAGGTGTCAGGAGGCATTGTACTCAAAGTTTTTCTGGACAGAATGCAGACTGAATTGCTTAAATATGTTGGGCCCTCCTGATTTTCTACCCCAAAGAAGTACTTTCACAGATGTTTTGAAAAATTTGGAGGTGCAGGAATGGGTTCAGTAATACACATGTTAGTAGGAAGAAGTAAAGCATATAGTTGTCCCCCTCTTTGTGTGTTTTCCCTCGTCTCATCTTTTCCAATATTGATTAATAAGAAAATGTGCAGGTCACATTCACAAAGGTCACACACTTCTGGATGAGCTGACACTGTGGGCTAGCTTTTGAAAGGTCTTCCCACCCCTCTTTAAAAAGATGAATTAAGCTATCCTTTCAGTGCCAGGAATAGGGGGTCATTAATCTAATTTTGAACTGAATAATTCTTTTAACAAGGAAATCTCAAAGGAAATAATTAATAATATTTTCTTCAAGTAGTTATTATTGAAAACTTTTCCAATGTTCAGTTTTCCTTCTTTAAAAAAACTCTTTTGGCAAATACTGCATTATTTCACTTATGTGTATAATCTAAACAAGTGGAATTCATAAAAGTTAAGAATAGATAGTGGCTCCCAGGGCGTGGGGGTGGGTAGAGAAACGGGGACACTCGTGAGAGGGTACCAAGTTTCAGACAAATGAGTTAGGAAAAATTTTGTGCATCTATTGCACAGAATGGCAACCACAGTTAATGATGATGTATGTTTTTAAATTGCTAAAACAATGAATTTTAGATGTTCTCACCACAAAAAGATAAGGATGTAAAATGATAGATATGCTAATTAGCCTGATTTAATTATTCCACATTATGTACATGTCCATAACATCACATCGTACCCTATCAATATACACAATTATTTGTCAATTAAAATAAAACTTTAAAATATTAAATAAAATTCTGTCATAGTATTCAGTAGCTTTAAATTGATACTTCATACTTGCATGAAATTTAAATTGATAATTTAAATTGATAATTCATACTTGCATGAAAATATCTGACTAATAATACTTAAAGAAATCTAGGGAGAAAAAGAAATCTCCCAGTGTTGTTTTAAAGATACCAGTCTTGGGCTGAGGACATAGCTCACTGGTAGAGCTCGTGCCCAGAGTACATCAGGCCCTGGGATTGACTCAAGCACCATAAAACAAAACAAAAATACCAGTCTTTTGGATAATGTTTCTCTTGAGGGTAGCTGAAGAAAAAACATAACTGAAGCTTCAATCAGATTCTACATCTCTTTGAGGAAACGTCTGCAAAGCCAGTAAGGGAGATACAGCAGGGCTTAGGCAGCCAAGGCAAGATGGAGAGTGAGGAGGTTGGGGGCGGGGCCAGAAAAAAGGAGCAAGGAGAGGGTCTTCTGGTGAGGTCAACCTCCTGGTTAATGAAAGGGCTCATGGGCACAAGTGGGTGACACAGACAGACACTTCTGTACTTGTGTTCCTAAGTGGGGGATCCAATAGAAAAACTAAAACAGATGTGTGGACAGAGAGGGCACCAATCTATAATAGTGAGGAGCAGGTGGACAGGGGAGAGAAGAAGAAAAGGAGGAGATTCCAGAGACCATAAAAAGAACAGGCCACGAGCTGGGGCGTGGTGGCGCACACCTATAATCCCAGCACTTTGGAGGCTGAGTCAGGAGGATTGCGAGTTCAAAACCAGCCTCAGCAATGGCGAGGCACTTCGAAACTCAGTGAGACCCTGTCTCTGATAAAATACAAAAAAGGGCTGGGGATGTGGCCCAGTGGTCAAGTGCCCCTGAGTTCAATTCCTGGTACAAAAAAAAAAAAAAAAAAAAAAGAACAGGCCAGAACTTCCCCACCAGATTCCCAGCTCTGGGGCCCCTTCTCTTGGGAGAAGTCTGTCTCTGTTGCTTTTGCAATAAACTTACTTCTTGCTTGCTATCTCAGTGTCCTGCTCTTCAATTCTTTGCTGAATGGAGACAAGGAACCCAGCACCCCCAGATGGTAACACCAGTTGGTAAGAAAGGCAATTTATCAAAAATCCTTCTTCTCAATGTTTCTTTGCTTCCTGCTCCATCTGGGTGTACCTGCTAATTGCTCTTGAATGACACCCCTTTTATCTTTGTTTTTGTCCCTAAGCCCCTCCCCCTTCTCATCTCTGACCCACAACCATCTTTTCTGTCCTCAGCCCTCCAGAAACCCCCAGAGGCAAGCTAACAACAATGTGCATCTTCCAAAAGGAAGAATACACATTAAAGAGAGGGAAGTTTGGGGCTTGGGGTTGTGGCTCAGTGGTAGAGTACTCGCCTAGCACGTGCGCGGCCTGGTTCCATCCTCAGCACCTCATAAAAATAAAGGCATTGTATACAAAGAAAAAACAAATAAATGTTAAAAAGAGAGAGAGAGAGAGAGAAGTTTGGAGTGTGTGTGTATGTGTGTGTGTGTGTGTGTGTGTGTTTTAGGGGGAATAAAAAGGGGAGCATGATAGTCCAGAGGTAGAAATAACCCACCTTTCTATCAACAGCTTAGTGGAAATGAAATGCAGGACATGCCACAAGGAATGCTCCTAAGCCTAAAAGGAACCGAGAGCTGATACATGTCGTCATATAGGTGAACCTCAAAACACCATGCTAAGGGAGAGAAGCCAGACATCAAAGGTCACATATTTCGTGATCCCATTTAAAATAAATATCCAGAATAGTTAGATCCATAGATAGAGAATGAAGATTGAGGTTGCCAGGGCCTGGAGGTGGGGGAAGGAGGAATCACTGCTTGGTGGTTATGTGTTTTACCTTGGAGGCTTGAAAATGCTTTGGAACTAGGTAGAGATGGTGGTTCTACAACATTGTGAATGTACTAAATGGGACTGAATTGTTCACTTTAAAATTTAATGTTTTGGGCTGGGGATATGGCTCAGCGGTAGAGCGCTCACCTAGCACGTGCGCGGCCCAGGTTCGATCCTCAGCAACCACGTACAAATAAACGCATTGTGTACAACTAAAGCAAATAAATAAATATTTTTTAAAAATTTAATGTTTCATGAATTGTGCCTCGATATGTTTTTAAAAATTGCAAAGCGGGAAAAAGATTCATAAAAATTTCCAAATCTACTTCTCTTAGATCTTAGAGCCTTCACGTCTACTTTTCTCACTCACTCTCTCTCTCTCTCTCTCTGTTTTTATTTTTTGGTACCAGGGATTGAACTCGGCGGCACTCAACCACTGAGTCACATCCCCAGCCCTATTTTGTATTTTATTTAGAGATGGGGTCTCATAGAGTTGCTTAACGCCTCACTTTTGTTGAGGCTGGCTTTGAGCTCGTGATCCTCCTGCCTCAGGCTCCTGAGTTTCTGGGATTACAGGCGTGTGCCATCATGCCCAGCTCTACCTTCCTCTTTAATGGAATCCTAAAGAAAATTTGATGGTTAGATAGTAAGACCCAACCAATGGTCCCCAGCTGACCTCAAGACCTTATTAAGTATTGGATCAGTCTTTAATAAAATAGCCCTAATAACAATGGGCATAATAAAATCATCCTATGAGTCAGTGAGAACTGGGAATGGATCCCAAAGAGCATTACCTTTAGTCTATTCTAAATTCTGTTGCTATCTCTCCCTGTCCCTGAAACTCCTGACATAATGGAATATGACTTGTCAAATGATGTCATCCACTCAACCAGGAGAAAGAGCACAGAGGGGCCTTGAATGCAGGTTGCAGATGGGATTGCCACGTCCCTCCGAGGGATATTCAGATTCACTGTTGACCTTGGCAAAAAGGTGGAGCAACATCAACTTTGTCTAGGCTGCCCTTAACTCCCTCTTTTCTGTATTCTTTGACTCCATCTGGGACCCACCTCTCTACCCACCAGGTGCTTGGAGAGACCTTGCACTCCTCTATTTCTGTTGTTTTTCTGTCCATCTGCACTAGTTTTTAAAAGTGGACATCATTTCTCCCTGAGGGTGAATTTTGCGTGAGTGTCTACAAGGAATATTGTTGGAGATAACTTCACTTTGGTGTCAGCCCAGGCATTGTCACAGGGTTGCTGAATATTCTCAGGAACAACTGTCTGGTGTCCCACATGGTGCGCTTCGGGATGAGGCGCATCGGAGTAATTTACTATTGCAGGTCACTGGCAAGTCTGGGTTCCACCAAGGCGAAGTAGTTAAACACAAGGTAGCCTAGTAAGCAAACCAACTAAACAGACTGAAATGCAGAAAAATGTAAGTCTATAAAAGCGATTAAGGGGGCTGGGGTTGTGGCTAAGCGGCAGAGAGCTTGGCTGGCACGTGTGCGGCCCGGGTTCGATCCTCAGCACCACATACAAATAAACGCATCGTGTACAACTAAAGCAAATAAATAAATATTTTTTTAAAAAAGCGATTAAGATTCCAGCTTTAATTTTGCCCAAAGGCAAATTGCTTAGCTTTAACATTTAAAAGGATCAAAGAGACCAGTTGATTTCAGCTGGTCAATTTGGAATACATCTTTTTAAACTACAAACAAACAGTTCATTCTCAGGGAGTTTATGAGTTATTTCTCTATCTTCCTCCCCACACCACATAGTATTTATTCTCCTATAATATGCACCCACGTTATCCCAGCTTATTGAGATCACAAAGGTGGGGCTCCGGGTGATGGACAGCTGCACTATAATCAGCAAAGCATACGTCTGTGCTTGCAGATAATCCAGTAGCGCACCCCAGTTTTTGACTCAACCTCAAAAACTCAAAAATTATTAGCCAGATTCAAGGAAGCACATCCCAGGAAGCTGTTTATTATTATCACGTACCTTTGGGCAATCCTGCTTTCTAGAAACACAAAGTGTCAATCAGTGACACGTGATCCCATTAGTGGGTGGTTAAGAGTTGGTCAGCTGAAGATGGTCATGGAGCTCTGTCAGTTCTCAGGGTCTTCAGTTAGCACTGTGCCTTCCCCAGTCCTATCAGTCAAGTCCCAACCATGCCCCAGAGAAAGAAAAGTGAGAGCAAAGACATAGGTAGAAAAAAAAAAAAAAAAAAAAAAAGGCCTACATCTTACTCCTGATTCTCTTGTTTTAAGTTTTAAATGAAAACTAGTAAAATCTGCAAGAAACGTTGCCATAGTATTTGGGCACACATATCTGCTAGAGACCTTTTCAGGATCCTAGCCTTTCAATGAGATTTGTAACACTCTTCACTCTCTCTTTTTTTTTTTTTTTAATATTTATTTATTTACTTTAGTTGTACATAATGCAATGCATTTATGTTTACGTGGTGCTGAGAATCGAACCCGGGCCGCACACGTGCGAGGCGAGCGCTCTGCCGCTGAGCCACAACCCCAGCCCATCACTCTCTTTTTTTAATTTAATTTAATTTTATTTTTGGTACCGGGGATTAAGCTCAGGGGCACTCGACCACTGGGCCACATCCCCAGCCCTTTTTTGTATTTTATTTAGAGACAGGGTCTCACTGAGTTGCTAAGTCCCTCACCATTGCTGAGGCTGGCTTTGAACTCGTGATCCTCCTGCCTCAGCCTCCCAATTCACTCTCTTTTCCTAGCAGTTTGGTTCCCTGGGTTTTGAATCCTTGGTATCAACTTCTGGAAATCTTTAGGAGTAAGGTCTACAGTTTTTTTCCCCTTCTTATTTTCAGTATTTATTTTTCCACTTGAAGTCCAATCTACTGGGAAAAGTTCTTTAGTTTGTGTTTGGGGAAAATTACTTGTGGGGCTGATGCCAAAATTCTGGGTGACTTTGAAGGCCAGACATCACCAAACTGAACATGGTCACAGCCCTATTGCTGCTATTCGTGTAAGTGACAGGTGCAGTCAGAGCCTCTGAGCAGGCCCAGGTGAATCTCTGGAGATTGGGTTGATCCCAGTAAGTAATTAACTCAGTTCCACAGAGATAACATGATTTGGATTACTCTGAGTAGAACATTTGTAAACATGCTTTTAAATTTCCAAAATAGCATATGCTATAGAGATGAAATGACTCATTTCAAAATCCTTTATCAACACCATTTTGGGAGACTTTAGGGGTAAGCTGAGTGATAACAGTTTGAGCAGATAACTTCTGCAGAATTTTTGGCCACGCTCATTACCTGATTTTGCCAAGGGTATTCTGGCGCTGACCCTCAAGAAAACTTCCTTTGGGGAAGTTTTGCTCCTCGTCCAGGTCCTGAGCCTGCCCTTTCTTCTTTTGACCAGATCATCTATTTGCCTTTTGTTTGTGTCCACTCATCTGCACCTTGTCATGTGGATTGGTCCTGCTGCTGTCCCTCACACTCCAAATCTTTGGCACAGTTAAGTCCCGAGAGGATAAAATGTCATCAGACTCGATGGAGGGTGATGACAGAATTAACGAGGTTACTTCCAGATTTTCAAAGTGACTCTGGATATGTAAATGTTTTCCATGTTTCTGAGCTGTGGTCATCAGTGGTTTGTGTTAATATTATGCCTTGTATATTAGCTATCTATTGCTATATAATAAATTGTCCCCAAATCTAGGAGTTTAAAATAATAGCAAACATTATGATGTCACAGATCAGGAGTCAGGTTGTTCTCATCCTGAGATATCTGTCAGGTCTGCATTCATTTGAAGGCTTGACTGGGGCTGGAGGATCCAATTCTCAAAAAGCTTATATCAGGTTGGTAGATTGACTCTGGTTGTTGGCAGAAAACCTCAGTTCTTCACCATGCAGACTTCTCTCCAGAGGAGCTTGAGTGTCCTTCTGAGATGACACCTGAGTTCTTGCAATGTGTGCAATTTAAGAAAAATAGAAATGCCGTCTTTTATGACACAAAGGTTGTAGGCCACGGGCCCTGCATATCCTCTGGGCTACACAGGCCAACCCTGCTCCTGTGGGGGAAAAGTGCACACATACAGATGTGAACACCAGGAGGTGGGGCCATCTGGAGCCATCTTGAAGCCTGGCTGCCACATCTAGATCTCCCTGGTCACATTACCTTGAAAGTAAGGCACCTGTTTTATGACTTGCCTGCTCCCAGGGCCTCTCCCTAGTGATGTCTCCCTGGCTTTCTGCCTGCTTTGTTTGCAAGCCTTTGAAACTTCTCTGATGGCTAGACTCCAGCACTGAAACTCCCCAGAATCAGAACACAGCAGAGTTGGAAAGGTCGACAATGGTCTGGACCATCGTTCTCCTTTCGTAATAAGAACCTACCATGTATAAGGCCAATCTAAGATCTTTCTTGGGGAAGTTTCTGTGATGATGTATAACCTGTAGACCAAAATGAGGGGGTTCTGGAAATCTCCTTTAGTGACTTGTGCTACTAAGATCCAGAAGGCTGAGAGCTTAAGACTTAGCTTTATACTCCTTCCCTCTTCATCGTAAGGCTTTGCTTTCTAAAATACTGAATTTTTCTGTATGCTTAGGCCCTTGCAGGTGTATGAATGAATGAATAAAGAATCAGTTTTGGATAGGAGATGAGAAATGGCAGATGGCCTTTTGGGCCAGGAGTATGGAGTAGTGAAGCACTAGAGAGGTTAATTCCAGTTCAGCCTCAGATGTGTTCCTATCAATCATTTGTGGGGATGTCAGTCATGCTAGTGGTTGGAGGAATGAGTAGACCAAAGATCTCATGATCAAATCTACCTCCCTATCAATTTTGCAAAACAGCTGTCTTCCCTAAAAATGGTCCACGGAGCTGGGTGTGGTGTTATATACTTGTAATCCCAGGGACTCTGAAGACTGAGGCAGGAAGATCACAAGTTTGAGGCCATCTGGGCAAATTAGACCCTGAAAAGATTTTTTATCTGTGTATTATAGTTGCACATACTGATGAGATTTGTTACATATTCGTACATGCACACAATAAACGACATAATTTGACAATTTCACTTCCTAGAACTTACCCCCTCCCTCCCCATCTTCCACCCCTTAGACCTTTTCCTCTATGGATCTCCCTTTGGTTTCAATGAGATTCACCCCCAGCTTTCTTTTCCTTTTCCCTCTCTAGCTTCCATATATGAGAGAAAACATATGACCCTTAACCTTCTGAGTGTGACTTATTTCACTTAACATAATGGTCTCTAGTTTTCATCAATTTTTCTTTATCGCTGAATAAAACTTCATTGTAAACATATATACCACATTTTCTTTATCCATTGACCTAGGGTGGTCCCATAGTTTGGCTATTGTGAGTTGTGCTGCTATAAACACATGGGTATGCATGTATCACTGTAGAAGATGACTTTAATTCTTCAGAATAAATAGCAAGGAGTGTATAGCTGGGTCATATGGTGGTTCCATGCCTACCCTTTTGAAGAACCTCCATACTTAATTCCATATGGCTGTACCAATTTGCAGTCCCACCAACGTAAAAGTGTTCCTTTTTCTCCATATCCTCTCCAGCATTTATTATTATTTATATTCTTGATGACTGCCATTCTAACTGGTATGAGATGAAATCTCAGTGTAGTTTTGATTTGCTTGAAAAGAAGATTTAAAAGGGGCTTGGGATAGAGCTCAGTGGTAGAGCCCTTGCCTAGCATGTGCGAGGGCCTGGGTTCAATCCAAGCACTGCAGGAAAAAAAAAAAAGAAGGCCCACGGGACTGCCTGTTCATGTTCCCATGCCGCGTACTGTCGATCTATATGTGACTTCCAGCAAGGTCGACTGAATGGAAAAGGAGTCACTCTTCCAAGTATTTCCTAAAGGGTGTCATTAGAGCCAGGTGCCAGAGTTTAAAGGCCTTTGAGGTTTTCTGTTTCCTTTTCCTTGTTTTGATGCTGGGGATGGAACCCAGGGCCTTAGGCATGCCAAGCACACTCTCCACCACTGAGCTGCATATTCAGCCAGAGGTTTTCTTTTTTAGAGCAATATTGATTTGCCTAGCGGGTCTGAGGCTCTGTGTTCTGTCCCTAGCCCTTTAGGTCCTTTGTCCTCAGTCTGTGCGTTGACCTTGCTGGAAGTCACATATGGATCCACAGCATGGAGCGCGGGAGCAAGGAACAGGGAGTCCCATGGGCCTCTCTCTCTCTCTTTTTTTTTTTTTTCCCCTGCAGTACTTTGGATTGAACCCAGGGCCTGGCACATGCTAGGCAAGGGTCTACACGCTAACACTGCAGCAGGTGACACTCTGGCTGCCTCATGGGAAAGCCACAGCTCTTCTCAGATAGGACTGACCCCCTGACAAGTGGCGCCACCTAGGTACGATGTACCTAGGCCAATGGCAGAGAAGCTTGAGACAGTGCTCTTTTGGAAAGAACCACAGAATTGCTGGTATGGACGATTGAGACTTGGAATTCATGACACTGGGTTCTCCTTGGATATCTAAGCTACACAGATATTTTTCACCATGTTTGCTGGCATTTTCCCATCCATTTGGACACTGGCCAGAGGTAACCCCTCTCAGAGAGCTTTGAAAATATGACTTGAAATAATGCAGACTTGCATCATTTTTAGCTGTTTGGCAAAGTAGCTTGAAAGATGTGAGCACTTGAAGATTTCAAACTGTTGGCAAAAATAAGATCTTCTGCTTCCAGGAACACCGTCAGGCTTGAGGCCCCGCCATTCTGCTTAAGTTATAACAGATACTAGCAATACTTCTAAAAGTAGCTCCTAAAGGCCTAAAGTGAGGTCTGAGAATATTGTGTGTGTGTGTGTGTGTGTATGTGTGTGTGTGTGCACACGCATGTGTGTGAGATAAAGAGAAGGAGGGAGGGACAGAGGGACAGAGACAGAGTGGAGTTGACTGCAGCTCCTGAAGGTGTTCTTAGAAGCAAGTGTCAGAGCGTCAAAAACAGGTGGAACAATAGCTAAACTGTGGAACCAACCTCGATGCCCTTCAGTAGATGAATGGATAAAGAAAATGTGGTATATCTACACAATGGAGTATTACTCAGCAATAAAAGAGAATAAAATCATGGCATTCGCAAGTAAATGGATAAAGTTAGAGAATATAATGCTAAGTGAAGTCTGCCAATCCCCAAAATTCAAATGCCAAATGTTTTCTCTGATATAAGGAGGCCGATTTACAGTGGGGTTGGGACAGGGAGCATGGGAGGATTAGAGGAACACTAGAATGGCCAATGGGGAGGGAGGAAAAGGGAGGGGACAAAAGAGTGAAGGAAAAAAAAAAGATGGTAAAATGAGATGGATATCATTACCATAAGTGCATGTATGAAGACAGGAATGGTATGAATATACTTTGTATAAAACCATATATATGTAAAAATGGGCTCTATAAGTATAATATGAAATGTAATGCATTCTGCTGTCATTTATAACAACTTAGAATAAAAAATAAAACAAAAAAACAAAAAAACAGGTGGAAGAATTAGGTACAGATTGGTTGAAATTTTAGAGGAGGTTGTAGGTGTGAAAAAGAAAACAGTTACGGGGTGGGGTTGTGGCTCAGCAGTAGAGTGCTTGCCTAGCACGTGCGCGACCCAGGGTTCAATCCTCAGCACCATGTAAAAATAAAAAGGCATTGTGTACAGCTAAAACAAATAAATAAATATTTTTAAAAAAATGGTTTTATGTGTTGGGCTGGGGTTGTGGCTCAGCGGTAGAGCGCTCGCCTAGCACGTGCGCAGACCGGTTTCGATCCTCAGCACCACATACAAATAAATGCATCGTGTACAACTAAAGCAAATAAATAATTTTTTTAAATGGTTATATGTGTTGAGGGTTAAGGAATATTGTCATTGGATAAAGGGAAGTTAACATTCTTCCTTAAACTGTAGGGGTCTCCCACAATGTGGCTGGTGGCCAAGAGTTTTTGTCAGCCAGAGATCAGGAGAATGTGCACTCCCCAGAAGAGAGGCTGTTCTCTTGGCACGTACGAGGCACTGAGGTGCCCCTGGAGGGGTGACTTTGGGCCATGACACCCACGCCCTGCCCCCGCCGATCAAAAGGGAATAGCCCAGGAGTCTCTTCGCAGGAGAGGGTGCAGTGTGCTCTCAGCAGACACCTCGAGGGTTTTCGCTTACCCATGTGGGACAAAAAGAAGCCCTGAGAAGCCGGGCGCGGTGGCACACGCCTGTAATCTCAGCACTTTGGGAGGCTGAGGCAGGAGGATCACGAGTTCAAAGCCAGCCTCAGCAATGGTGAGGCACTTAGTAACTCAGTGAGACCCTGTCTCTAATAAAATACAAGAAAGGGCTGCGGATGTGGCCCAGTGGTCGAGTGCCCCTGAGTTCAATCCCCGGTACCAAAAAAAAAAAAAAAAAGCCCTGAGAAAACCACATGAGCCGATTAAGCTGGGTCACAAGGCTGTCCTGACAGCCTTGAGGAATGAAAAAACAGTAGCTAAACAAAGGGGGAAGATTCAGGAAGGTCACAGACCAGGAGAGGGGTGGATCCATAAAAGTTGATGGAGGCTGTGGAGAGTTAAAGGGGAAGTTACTGAAGCTCCTGCCTCATCCCACATGGAAAGACCCTACACGCTGACTGCAACTTTTGTACCATTATGTGACAACATGTAACATTAACTTTAACTTTCCACAGGATCTTCAGGCCTCAGTAGAAGTAAATAAAAAGGTGGGAGTTTCCAGACCCTCTTGTTGCAAGGCGCCTGCTCCCTGTTGCCTTCCGCAGCACATTGAGACTTGGAAACTGTGCTGTCATCTCTGCCGCTCACACGTTAGGTGCTCCTGGATGCTGAGGACTAAGTTATATGAAAACTTAGAAATTTTATGAGCCTATGATTTTAGGGGTACATGAACTGCAAGTTTTTGAAGAGAAGAAACATTTAGAGACCATTACTGGTTGGCTTTATATGGTGGCTCTTTTGCCCCCACATCTCTTCCCCTGGTGTGCTCTAAATATGTTGGTTTATCAAAAACCTCAACAGTGCTGGGTGGCGCATGCCTGTAATCCCAGCAGCTCCAGAGGCTGAGACAAGAGGATCACAAGTTCAAAGCCAGCCTCAGCAATGACGAGGCACTTAGCAACTCAGTGAGACCCTGTCTCTGACTAAAATTAAAAAAATTGGGCTGGGGATGTGGCTCGGTGCTTGAGTGACCTGAGTTCAATTCCATGGCAACAAAAACAAAACAAAAAAACAAACAAAAAACCCTCAACAGTGAGGGACTTCTTGGATAAGACATGTCTTCTAGGTGGAGGGTGTGGCAAACTCTTGGTCATCCATAGCTTAGCCTCTGTTCATGCAGACTGCATTTCTTCTATTATAACAGATGTTGGCTACATTGAGGCAATGGACCTTTGATCTCAAATCAGCTGAGGTGCAATTGGGTGACTGTGGAACATTTTGACAGGATAAGACAACCCTGGGTAGAATCCTAAAGTAGAAGCCCTACAGCAGTTCAAGAACGTGGAGGCTTAGACTCAAGGTAGAATGACAAAAAACACAGTTCAACTTCTCTAGGCCTAGGTGTAGTTAGTCTACAGAGAGAAGTGTTTCCTAAGGTGTTCAGTAGCAGGTATTGGACAAAAGTTCACTTCTAAAATAAATTTAGAAGTTTCTTTGCTGCAGGACTTCTCTGAGGCTTTAATATGCTAATGAGCATCATGAATATCCAAAAGGAGATTGCAGCATACAGTGCATAATGAGTTTATTCTATCGAATATTTGAAGAATATCTCATAGAATTGGTGTTCAACAGGATATGTTTCTGGGGAATAAACTTCTTAGGTAAAACAACAACATCAAAAATCTTGGGTAGGTTGAACCTCAGTTGAAAAGAAGTGTTGGGTTGGGCTATCTGTCCTCTAATTCTTTGTTTTCTTTTTTCTTTTGGTACTGGGGGTTGAACTCAGGGGCACTCAATCACTGGGCCACATCCCCAGCCCTTTTTTGTATTTTATTAGAGACAGGGTCTCACTGAGTTGCTAAGTGCCTCACCATTGCTGAGGCTGGCTGTGAACTTGCAATCCTCCTGCCTCAGCCTCCCAAGTGCTGGTATCACAGGCGTGCGCCACTGCGTCTGGCTCTGTCCTCTAATTCTAATTACGGGATGAGGGCAGGTACCATCCAAATGAAGAGAGATTGGTCAGTGAAAGGACATAGAAATGGTGGCAAGGGCACAATGCAGTCATCAGGAGATCTTTCCAGTGCCACTCTTCCTCTAAAACACAGGAAGTGAAGGCATTCTCTTCCGCATTCTTCCTGTTCTGCTGGACAATCTTATCTCCTACGTAGCTTTCGTGTTCCTTTCCTTGAGCTCTAATGCTGTTCCCTAGTCTTGTACCTGCTCTCAACCCCTCAACGTCCCCTAGTGGTCTCCCATGTCCTCTCAAGCCCCGTCTAATCCCTTTTCCAAACTGCAGTCACAGTTTGAAACACAGATCTGATTGTGTTTCAAACACCCTACCCCAATGCCCCCAATTTAGTATCTTTTCATTTTTCTTACAACATGGCCAAAATTCTTACCTGAGGATCGGAAGGCCCTGTGTGGCCTGCCCTTCCCACTTCTCCTTTATCTCATCCACATTACGCTTTGCTCTCTGCACTGCAGCCACACTGGCTTCCTTCAGTCCCCCAGACTATTGCCACCTGCCACAGGGCCTTAGTACATGCTGCCCTCTTTGCTTTTGCCTTCCCCAAACCTCAGCTTGAGAGTCATTTCCTTGGGAGGTTCTTCTCCAAGTTTGTGGCTGGGTCAAATTCTTCTATAACCAGTCCTCATGGTGCTGTGCCTCTCCTTTGTAGTTACTGCATACAGTTGCATTTCACATTTATTTCTGTGCTCATCTATGCTTGTGTGATTAATGTCTGTTTTCCACATTAGATTGACTACTCATGTCGGGCGCAGTGGCGCCCGCCTGTAATCCCAGCACTTGGGAGGCTGAGGCAGGAGGATCTCGAGTTCAAAGCCAGCCTCAGCAATGGCAAGGCACTTAGTAACTCAGTGAGACCCTGTCTCTAATAAAATACAAAAAAGGGCTGGGGATGTGGCCCAGTGGTCGAGTGCCCCTGAGTTCAATCCCCGGCACCAATAAAATAAAATAAAAACTGCTTCTCTTCCTCCCAGATGTTAAAAATAGTGCTCCTGTGTTATTTGGATTTTCAGAGGAACTCCTGGTTTCACAAGTGAAACTTAAATAACAAATCATGTGTCAGCACACACAAGGCAAGCAGAGGCCACGTCTGTTGACTGATGTAAACACACAGTGAGACGCTCCGCGTGTATCAGTTACATGGAGAACAAAGGGCCATTAACCCTGCAGCTTCCCCAGGATCCTTCACCTGTGCACAAAGAGGATGGCTCCAGAGCAGAGAGGGGCTGTGGCTGACGTCCCAGCCCCAGCAGGTCCTTTGAGAGGTTAGAGTCTGCAGCTCTGTTCTGATGGGGAGGGAAGGAAGCCTTTAACCCCTTTGGAAGCTGGGAGATGATGAGCAATTGCCCCACAACTGCTTGCCGGGGAGAGGCAGGCTTGGAGCCCCCTAAGGTGGCCTGCCAAGACACAGGGTGTGCCGCTCAAGCCTGACCCACGTGGCTCCTGTGGATGTGTGCAAAGTCTCCAGGCCACCAGCGGGAAGCCGCTTCCTTACAGTCTGTTAACAGCATGGAATGCTTATTTCTAGGCAAGGTGAGACAGAATGATGTCGGTTAGTCAACTAGCTGGACAGGCAGACAGGGCGTTTCTAAGTGGTATCAGCTACCTGCTTTTCATTCCTTTAAACAGAATCTCTAACCCTCCAATGCTTATTTATCTTTTTGGCCTCTCACAACAGTAGCAGTGGCCAGAGCCATCTGGTTGTAAGAGTTCAAATGCTCTGGATCCAAAGTGGCACAGTGAGGGAGGGCTGTGGGGTTACTCTGCATTTCTAACAATTGCTTCTAAATGAACTTTTCCCAAGTGGGGGATTGTTTGTTGGTATTTAAGGGCCAGCCTCGGGGCAGGAGAAGGAGGCTGGTTTTGAGGCTGTGAATTGAGTGGCGATGATTTATGGCTGCACTGATGACAAAGACTCAAGCTCCCAGTGTCTGGTGAGCTCCAGCAAAGGAGGTTTCTGGGGAAGCAGCAGTGGGGACAGCTCAAGCTCCTTGGAGGAGGTAGGGCTGATCCCAGGAGGCGGTGGGGGGGGGGGGGGAAGAGGCAAGTCCACTTCCTACAGTGAATGGACGTCGCCCCAGGTTATAAGCAGCTTGCACTCTGATTTTAAATAAGCTGGGGCGATGGCACCCCTCCATAATGAGTAGACTTTAAAGGAAATGAAACCAACTCATGAGTTTTAGCTCATTTGTTGTATAGCAGAAAGCAACCCGATCAGTGATCAGGGTAGTGGTAGGTAATGTCTTGGAACCAAGTGACAAAGTTAAAAAAAAAAAGGATTTGGGAATCAGACTGATTTTCTAGACTACTTTTTATTTTACTTAGTGCATTTAAATTATAAAGAAGCGTGGATTTCATTGTGGCATATTCTACAGGCAAATGACATACTTAGATCATACTCTCCCATTCCCTTCCTTCTTCCTCCCCTGTGCCCCCTTAGTTCCCTGATAGTCTGTTATTTTCATGCTTTTCCCCCCTAGATTGCATGTATGAGGGAAAGCATGTGATACTTGTCCTTCTGAGTCTGCCTTATTTCCCTAACATTATGATCTCCAGTCCCATCTATTTTCCTGCTCATGACCTGATTTCATTCTTCTTTGCAGCTGAATAATACTCCCTGTGTGTATTACACATATTCTTTATCCACTCATCTGTTGACGGATGCCCAGTCTGATTCCATGTCTTGGTTACTGTGAATTGTGCATCAAGAAACATGGTCATCTAGCCTACTTTTTGACTGACAAAATTTTGGTCTCTCTCTTCACAGAACAATGTGTGAGCCCTTGTTTAAGTCAAGAAAAAAGGTGATTGGCTGTTCAAAGCAATGCCATCTCTGGGGAATATTTAGTAAATTCCTCCTCTGTCAGAGGGCCTGTTTCATGTGTAAAGCCCTTGGTAACGTTGCCATCAATGAACCTGAAACTGTTTTTTGAACATTCATCATGGAAGGATGTTTGGTGGGGCTCAGCAGACACCCCCTAGTTGAAATAAATGGCCATGTGTCTTTGACCAAATGCCCCACGTCTATCAGGTTTAACCATGTCCAAAAGAAACAGAGTGTCATGGAGCCTTACAGTTTTCTGGGTAATTGGTAAATGGCAAGAAGAATAGGCTTGTGGCCCTGCAGGAGAACCTAAAGCCCTGTGGAATGCTGTGCTGAAGCCGGTGTCACCCTGTCCCTGGGACACTGGTAAGGGGCTGGTCACTGTGGAACAAGTCAACTTGACCCATCCAGGGCCTTCTCTCCAAGGAACCTTGAGATCCACGTGGAGCAGCCTGGGCTTCTTGTAGGATCATTGCCCCTTTGGGCATTCAGAGTCACAGGGATCACTTTCTCAACACTTTTTCTAGGTGGTTGATGGGGAAGTGCTGGATATGAACAGAAGGATTTGGTAGGATTAGGAATGATGACGAGGATTGGAGGCTGAAGCTCTGGGTTCTTTTTTTTTTTTTTTTTTTATTTTTTTTTTTTTTTAGTTGTAGTTGGACAGAATACCTTTATATGTATTTATTTATTTATTTATTTATTTTTATGTGGTGCTGAGGATTGAACCCAGCGCCTTGCACGTGCTAGGCAAGCGCTCTACTGCTGAGCCACAACCCCCGCCCAAGCTCTGGGTTCTTAAATGCTTTCTCAGACATGACCTTGACTTTTATTTCTTTTGCCTGTGGAACAGGAATGTAATTCCCCTCTGTTTTACCAAAGATGCCATGAGGGCTGAAGAGCTAAATGAATGTAAGCCATTTTTGCAGATACAAAACTTTGATGTAAACAAAGAATATTACACGTGACCCTGCATAGCCGGAAAGCAGAACTGATGTAGATGCAGGAAGCGATTGTATTTAAATGGCTAAGAATGAGTAGCATTTCCTTTCTGTTTAGATTTTAGTTTGGACCTGGGGATTTATGAGAGAAAACATCTGACCGAATATGGACAAGGACAATTATTTTGAGAGGAAAATAGGATTTTGAAACACATGCCCAGTGCCTGTGCTCAAAGGGACAGCCAGGTTTAGAGAGCACTGCTGGTCTCCTGGGAGGGCAAGGGCGGGGCTTTCTCACTACTAATCATAAGGCAAAAATAAAGCAGGTGACTCTTTCCCTTGGATTTCAGGGATGTTATAAGGAATCTTACCAACAGAAGGAAACTTATGGGAAAAAATTCCCTCTGCTCCCATTTAAAAATGCCACCCACTGGGTGAACATCTCTGTGCTTCAATACAGCCTTGCACCTGAGCTTGGCAGAGGACGTCTTCAAATTCCCCTCTTTTCTGCTTTAAGCTTCCCAATGCCAATGCCTAATGCAAAGATAACATCCCTGTCCTGTCATGGTCACACAGACTAAAACTCAATGACTGAAAGCCCAAATTGAATCGAGAGCATGATGCAGAGGAAGAAGGAAGGCTGTGGGTCTGCAGCCAGGGGACAGGAGACAGGAGACAAACCCACTGCCTTGATTTCTTTAGCTCCAGGGTTTTGCATTTCTGTTGCAATTCAGTTTTCATTATGTTCAGTGACTCATATAAACGGGCACAAATTAGCATGTGGGTATTGCGATTGATCAAGGAAAATAAATGAATAAAGATAGCAAAGTGGGCAGGACAGAAACCTGGGCTGCAGGAGGAGGATTTGCCGGTCATGTGGCACTGAGCTGGTCACTGGTTCCCAAGTGGGGATGGTGTAAGAGACAGAGGGGCCAGGGAGATGCCAAACCACATCTGTCATCTAGACAGTAACCACATTGTAGTATCATTGTCACAAGGAGAAAACCCCATGGACCAGTGGGGTGAGCATAGCAGGGTGTGCACCCTGGCTGTATCCCTGCAATTCCATGTGGGAATACAGGCAGATGACAGTGGGCAGCATGTGGGAGCGGCAGCCTCAGGCAGTCTTTGGCTTGTTCAAGGAGAGGTAGGGCACAATGTGTGTGTGTGTGTGTGTGTGTGTGTGTGTGTGTGTGTGTGTGCTGTTAAAGATGTGGTCTCCTAAACGTGCTAATGTTGGAGGTGTAACTGTGGTCTCCTAATAAAACTTGGTGAAATTTTCTATATGCGCGCGCACACACACACACACACACACACATACACGCGCGCGCGCGTGTAAGCAAGCAACCCTTTCCCACACCTCCAATGTCTTCCTTCCCTGTCCACAACAGCAATCAGAAGCAATCACTTCCTGATGACTATCATCATGGGTTAGTTTGCCTGTTCTTGAGTTTCCTATCAATGGAACCTTAACAATCTGCCCTTTTCACACAGTGTTGTTCACTTGAGATTTTCATCCTTGTTTTTGCACACATTAATAGGTAACCATTTCCCCTTCTTTGGTCCTTATTTCACATTGAGGTTTATGTTAAATGTTAGGAGGACAGGTATCATAGTATGTAAATGCTAAGCTAAAAGAAATGTGCTGTATAGCAGGCGTTGGACAGCATGCTCCAAGGGACAGGGTGAAACAACCCCGCATCACACAACAACTTAGCCGACCTCTTTTTTTGTTTTCTAATATTTATTTATTTGCTTAGTTGTACACAATGCGTTTTATTTTTATGTGATGCTGAGGATGGAACCTGGTCACGCAAGTGCTAGGCAAGCACTCTACCCCTGAGCCACAGCCCCAGCCCCTTAGCCGACCTCTTTTCCTTGCATAGTTTTTACTGTGTGTGATTTTCTGCCACCTCCTGTGATGTGCTCCTTTCCTCCAGCCTAGGGAAGGTGGCCTTTTGTTCCCAAAGAGTCACAGAGCTGCAACTGGCTAAATCACAGGGTGGTTAAGGCTGTGATTGAAATTTAGGAGACAGCATTCAATGTCACCTTTGATGATCTAAAATTGCACACAAGGTAAACCGGAGCTCCTCCATAACAGACAGCACACAGAGGCTCATTTTTGGATTGTGTTCTTTCAGGGTCTTGCTATAGCTGACTGATGTTATTAAACTTTAAGGACCCCCCTCAGAAGGATGTTTTGCTCCAAATAGCAGTGTTCTCAGTGAGATTGTGACCTGGCGACCTCACACAATTGAATCTCTTTCATTTTATAGAGAATCTGAAACTCCTTGTCATTAAGCTGGCCAAGAATAGCAATGTGGTTTTGTCCTCTTCTGCTCTAGCAGGGGGCCCCGGGCTGTGCTTCCTGAGCATAACCAGGACAAGAGCTTATGGCAATGAGATGAGATGACAGATGCATAGGGCGACAGTTATAGATGCTGCCCAATGAGAAAGGCTGCATCCCTAAGCACTGTGCACCAAGAGTCCCTTTGCCTTTGTAAGTGTAATATAAGCAGATCTCCTCTGGAATGGTTGGTTCCTGCAGACCAGCGTCCCAACCCCCAGTAGCTAATCAGCCCTCCAACGCACTCACAGTGTCCATGTGCTCCTCTCATGGAAAGCACCCACTCAAGCCTGTGGCTCTGAGGTCCTGGGGAGGGGAGAAGAGGTAGTGGCCAGGGCAGACCCTGTTTCTGGGGGCAATTGACACAGGGACGTCTGAAAAAAATGCCCTGAATGGGTAATTCTCACCCAAGGAAGCATCTGGTTTTTTTGGTGGGGAGGGTATCAGGGGTTGAACTCAGGGGCACTCAACCACTGAGCCACATCCCCAGCCCTATTTTGTATCTTATTTAGAGACAGAGTCTCACTGAGTTGCTGAGACCTCACCGTTGCTGAGGCTGGCTTTGAACCTGTGATCCTCCTGCCTCAGCCTCTGGGATTACAGGCATGTGCCTTTGCACCTGGTGGAGTGTCTGGTTTTTAAAATGTGGTGACTTTGTGCAAATATTTGTAAACAGATACAAGCATTTAGAAAGAAGAGGCGAGAAAACGTTAACTTGCAGAGGTGAAGATTTTTGAAGGACTGATTCTTTTCCATCTAAAGAATCAAATAAAGGAAGGAAATATCAGGATTACAGGTCTGTCAAATTCCATTATTTTGTTCCTAGTGGAAACAGGAATGATCCTCCTACCCACACAAGGGTGTTGGGCAAGTCAGGGATAAGGCCATAGTTTCATTTAGGGATTCAGCCGGACTATAGGGATCATTCAGGTTTTTATTATCTTAAGGACCAGACATAGACAGAGTGACCCTATTATTTTTGGTTTATTGCATGGTGCAAAATTCTTTTTCCTCTTTTCCCAGACTGTGCTATGTCATATCCTTAGCAATAATGGAAGCAGAGCAAAGTATCAGTATTTGGACACAGCCCTTCCTGAGTCCAAATTCCTGCCCCTTGAGCATCAGATTTGACCATGCTTGGTGATTTTCTGATTCAGTACTATTAATTTGATGCTTTGTTTTATTTGATGAGATTTATTTTTGTGGGAGTTAACAAGTGTATCATATGCAAAGACTCCATTTTGTACATTTAATAAAGGTAGAGCAACATGAAACAAAAGCTTAAGGGGGCTCTGATAACAGACATAATAACAGACAGATAATAACAGACATAACTGACTGTTATGTCTCAGAGGTATTTTATTTTCCTGTCAGTTCATTCACTGATATCAGGAACCAAGAACCATCCAATTTGTTGCCATCTGGCTTTGCCCAAAGTACTTCTAACTTTTGGACATATCAGGGTCTTACCTTTCCCTGGCATCTTGGGGCTTCCTTGGAGTCAAGGGGTTTCATAAAAACGGGGCAGGTTGTCAGCCAGTTTCCTGGGAGGACCTTGAAGGGCTTATTTTCACATAAGAAGGCACAGTCCTTGGGCTTGTATTACCTGACTGGATGAGATTTCTGGCACGATCATGGTCATAGCTGTGGTTTATCCAATTATACCCTGGTTGGAAAAAGAACATATTTTTCTTGAATCTATGCAAATAATATTATTGTTAAAGAGAGAAAAGAACCTAATGACGGCACCTTGCATAATACTTAACTATTGTTGCCACTGTCCTATATCATTTTTTGGTAAAACCATTGTTATTAACTTTCCCCTTATGATTTCTTAATTTATAATTTATATTAAAGTCACTTATAGAATTTTTTTTTTCTGAATCTATGGGCTCAGTTGGAATAAGACACCATTGACAGAGGGTTTCATACCAGTTTGAAGACATGTAATCTTATTTAAAAATATTTTTTAGTTGTAGATGGACACAATGCATTTATTTATTTATCTTTATGTGGTGCTGAGGATCGAACCCAGGGCCTCAAACGTGCTAGGTGAGCGCTCTACCAGTGAGCCACAACTCTAGCCCTCGACACGTAATCTTTTAAATTGAGGGTTGATGCTTAGTTAAGAAGGAGGTGCTGGGCGCGGTAGTGCACACCTGTAATCCCAGCACTTGGGAGGCTGAGGCAGGAGGATTGTGAGTTCAAAGCCAGCCTCAGCAATGGCGAGGTACTTAGCAACTCAGTGAGACCCTGTCTCTAATAAAGCAATACAAAAAAAGGGCTGGGGATGTGGCCTAGGGGTCGAGTGCCCCTGAGTTTAATCCCTGGTATCCTCCCTCCCCCCACAAAAAAAAAAAAAAAAAAAAAAAAAAAAAAAGAAGGAGGGAAAAGGGTTTTCCCTCATGTGTCCCTTTAAAGAGAACACCAAAGACAATTAAATCAGTTCATGCTATTCACCTGGTCCTAGGGAATTTGTTAGTGCTTTGTTGATCTTAGACCTGTGTGTTTCCATGAAGCCATCTGCTTCTGTGAGCCAAGGTTTCTGGGATCCTGATGCAGCCTGTTGGTGAAACCTCACAGTCTGCGGGGAAGATGTCAAGGCTACACGGGGAGCCTGGACCTAGGAGTCTGTTCCCTGCAGGTTCAACTGTTCAGGGGGTCTGGTTCAGTCCTTCAGGAGGCTCTTTTGATATTTCTTTCAGACTCAGTTTCTGGTGAGTAGACAAGAAAAAGTGGAATATACTTGTGGTTAGTGAGACTCAAAGTCTCTGGTTAATTTACTGTAATAACCATGACATCAGAATGTAGAAAGTAAAATACTCATGAGGTGCAATAAGCAATTGATTTATAAGGATGTAGCGATGCTTACCCTGGGGGTGGGAACATATAAAGAGCAAGGGGATGGTCAAATCTTTGGGGTCTTTGATTTATCCCTGTGTGTTCTGATGATCACAGATTGACAAGTGCTTACTTAGAAAATTGAAAACATCTTTTTTATTTTTTATTCTTATTTTATTTAAAAAATATTTTTAGTTGTAGATGGACACAATACCTTTTTTTGTTTATTATTATTATTATTATTTTTTTTTTGTGTGTGTGTGTGTGTGTGGTACCAGGGATTGAACTCAGGGGCACTTGTCCTCTGGGCCACATCCCCAGCCCTTTTTTGTATTATATTAGAGACAGGGTCTCACTGAGTTGCTAAGTGCCTCGCCATTGCTGAGGCTGGCTTTGAACTCGCGATCCTCCTGCCTCAGCCTCCCAAAGTGCTGGGATTACAGGCGTGCGCCACCGCGCCCGGCTATTATTATTTTTTTTATGTGGTGCTGGGGATCGAACCCACTGGCTCACACATGCTAGGTAAGCACTCCAACCACCCACAACCCCAGCCCCCCAAAGAATATCTTTTTAAAAATTAACCTACTCGGGGCTAGGGTTGTGGCTCAGCAGCAGAGCGCTCGCCTCGCACGTGTGCGGCCCAGGTTCGATCCTCAGCACCACGTAAACATAAAATGAATTGCATTGTGTACAACTAAAGTAAATAAATAAATATTAAAAAAAAATTAACCTACTCATAGTCAGTTGTACCTATCTTTTCTTTCTCTCTTTCCCCCTCTCCCCCCTCTCCCCCCCCTCCCCTCCCCCTCCCCTTCTCCCCCCCCTTTTCCCCCCCCCCCTTCTCCCCCTCTCCCCCTCTCCCCCTCTCCACCTCTCCCACTCTCCCCCACCTCCTCTCCCCCTCTCCCTCTCCCCCTCTCCCTCTGCCTCTCTCCCTCTGCCTCTCTCCCTCTCTCCCTCTCTCCCTCTCTCCTCTCTCCCCCTCTCTCTCTCCCTCTCTCCCTCTCCCCTCTGCCTCTCCCTCTCTCCCTCTCCCTCTCTTTCTTTCTTTCTTTCTTTCTGTACTAGGAATTGGGGGATTGAACCTAGGGTTGCTTAACTACTGAGCCACATCCCCAGTCCTTTTCTTAATTTTGCATTTTGAGACAGGGTCTCACTTAGTTGCTGAGGCTGGCTTTGAACTTGTGATCCTCCTGCCTCAGCCTCCCAAGTCACTGGGATTATAGGTGTGCACCACCACACTTGGCCAATTGCACCTATCTTTTAATTTATTTATATCAAAAATATTAACATAAGGTGTTTCTGACATAAAAGTTTATGTAATTACTGAAGCATTTATATTAGTGTCATTTTACTTATATATAATTAGTTTAGAGAAACTTAGCTTCTCCTTTTGACTTGATCTTTTTCATACTACAGACATAAAAGTACTAAGTTGATTAAGACTAGAGAATACCAGATTATTTCCATTACCTTTTATCTTAATAAGACAAGAGATAGAATCTTTGTGTACTCAGTGAACATCTGAGAAACTCTGAGAATAATTTAGGTCTAACAGATATCTTTACAGCTTTGGTGTTCTGACTTTGAGTCTTGGATATGGGAAAGATAATAACAGAGTTGTCAGAGGAGATATGATATGAACATTTGTCATGGGTGCCTAAAGACAAGAAATGGTTTCAAGTAATAAAGAAAACAGCAGTAAGTAAAATTGATTATTAGGAACTCTAGCTTTTTCAAAAACTGAAGACCTGTTAAAATGAATTTAAAAGTATGATAAAAACAAGAAGCTACAGAATATTTTAATAAGGAAGAGAACCACTGATACATAAGCATGGAACATTTAAAAAAAAAGAAAAACCTCTTTTTCATTCTTTGTTTCTTTTTTTTTTTTTTTTTTTTTTTTTTTTTTTTTTTTTGTGGTACAGGGGATTGAACTCAGGGACACTCAACCACTGGGCCACATCCCCAGCCCTTTTTTTGTATTTTATTTAGAGACAGGGTCTCACTGAGTTGCTAAGTGCCTCGCCATTGCTGAGGCTGGCTTTGAACTCAAGATCCTCCTGCCTCAGCCTCTCAAAGTGCTGGGATTATAGGCATGCGCCACCGCAGGGCTTTCATTCTTTGTTTCTATAAGGAACATTCTAGGGCTGGGGTTGTGGCTCAACGGCAGAGCGCTCGCCTCGCACGTGCGCGGCCCAGGTTCGATCCTCAGCACCACGTAAACATAAAATGCATTGCATTGTGTACAACTAAAGTAAATAAATAAATATTTTAAAAAAAATAAGGAGCATTCTATATATTTAAGGGTCAGTTTGTCATTTTAGCAGTAATAGAGCCACATTCTTATTTTGCTCTTTTTATTACCACCCTTGTGACAATTTGCAGTAACTGATGCACAAGCCTAGGAAGAAACCAATCACTGAGGCAGTTTTGAAAAAAAAAATTAACATATTTCTTCATCTCTTTCAAACTCACTACACATGTATTATAAGCCCAGGCTGGCAAGTTTACCTTTTCTTTCTTTCTATAGTTGCAGCACACTCTGAAATTGTCTTTTATTACCTTTTTAAAAATTTTTTCATTTTCTTGCACAACCAGACAATTTTATTAAACAAAGCAAGATACACCCATCATCTTGCATGCATATCTCCCTATAATCAGCTACATCTTTGAGAAAAAATCATACAGTAATAAATTTATTCATCCATTTTTTCCCTACTAATTTGGATGGCAGGAGTATATAAATGGTATTTTGGGTTTGCTAGGCAGATATTAATAATTCAATTTACTATTAGTTCATAGTTTAAATTTCATTAATGATTCTCAAAATACTATTTGAACTAACATGTTATAGAGAAACAAAAGCTTGTCAGACAACCATTTAACAAGGAAAATGGATTCTAACAAATGGCACTGGAACAATTGGATATCTATTAAGCAAAAGATGAAGTTGTACCTTTATTAATATTTCACACCATATACAAAAGTTATCTCAAAATCACTCAATAACCTAAACATAAAAGTATAGAACTCTTAGAAGAAAAACATAGGGGTAAATTTCTATGACCTTGGATTTGGCAATAAAGTCTTAAGTATGACACCAAGAGCACAAGCATCAAGGTATATTATCTGGAAAGTAAAAAGACAGCCTACAAAATGGGATAAAATATTTGTAATATATTTGATAAGAACTCTTACAACTCAACAATAAAAAGACAACTGGGTTAAAATGTTGTAAGACTTAAAAGGACATTTCTCCACAAAAGATATACAAATGGCCAAAAAGCACTTGAAAGGAAGCTCAATATTATTAGTCATTAAGGAAATGCAAATCAAAACCACAATGAGATACTACCTCATATCTACTAGAGTAGCTAGATAAAAGGGAATAAACGCATAAAATAGTAAGTGTTGACAAGGATGTGTACATTGCTGGTGAGGATGTACAATGGTGCATCAAAACAATTTGGTAATTGCTGAAAACATTAAATAGCATTGCCATATGACTTAACAGTTCTATGTCTAGGTATATACTCCAAAGAATTGAAAACAGGCACTCAAACAAATACTTGTTCAGGAAGTCTCTTAACAGCACCATTCAGAGTAGCCAAGAGGTGGAAATAACCCAAATGCTATTGGGAGGAACAGGAATGTCTGCTTAATGTAGATGACGTTTTTCTCTTGGGATCATGAAACTAGCACCTTGTTTTGGAACTAGCTAGAGGTGGTGGTTGTACAACATTGTGAATGTAATAAATACCACTGAATTGTATGTTCTGAGGTGGTTATGTTTACGTTACATGAATTTCACTTCAATTGCAAAAGACAGGTATTTTGTATATATACTTCATGTATATGTACATAGATTATATAAATTTATAAACTTTAAACATAAATAAACGTTTTTATCTTTTTTTAAAATGAGGTCTTACTATGTGCCCAGGCTGTCCTTGAACTTTCTTTTTTATTTTTCTTTCTTTTATTTCTGGGCAATTTTTTTTCTTTTTAATACTTACAATTCCATATTCGTGTTATGGCTTTGAACTTTCAATCCTCCTGCCTGAGCCTCCCTAGTTGTTATTACAGGAATGTGCCACTGTGCCTAACCTACAAATAAACCTCTTTTGTTGTTGCCTGAAGCGGTGGCCACTTGGAGAAACGAAGTCACGGGAAGAAGTTTAGAGGCGAACTGGAAACAAACAGGATTTTTATTCTGATAACTTCTCTCTCTGGCTCTAACAACAACTTTAACACGCACCACACACTACCAAAAGACCCACACACCAAATGGCGCCGACCCGATCAGCAATCTTGGCCCAAGTCTCTCAAGATCCCGGGCCAAGTCTCGTGAGACTACAGAAGGCGGCAATGCCCAAACATCTCCATGGCCCACAGTCAACTGCAATCTTAGCCATCTCCCCAAACAGGGCTCCTACACTCTTTAAAAAAATTTTTTTTTTTTTTTTTAGTTTTAGATGAACATGATAACTTCATTTTATTAACTAATTTATTTTTTATTCTAAGTTGTTATAAATGACAGCAGAATGCATTACATTTCATATTATTCATATAGAGCACATTTTTACATATGCAAAGTATATTCACACTATTCGTGACTTCATACATGCACTTAGGGTAATGATATCCATCTCATTCTACCATCTTTTTTTTTTCTTCACCCTTTTGCCCCCTCTCTTCCCCTCTTACCCCATTGACCCTTCTAGTGTTCCTATTTTATTTTATTTATTTTATGTGGTACTGAGGATTGAACCCAGTGCCTCACACATGCTAGGCAAGTGCTCTACCTGTTGGATAAGATTCAGGCTGGCAGGCCATACCCCCAGGCACCTTCCCGGAAGTGCCCAACTCTTTCGAGAATTCATTCCTTTGGTGGGCTCCGAGTCCCTACCCTTCCTGATCCTGGGAATACTCGCCTCTCGCGGGAATTCAACCCAGGGCGGGCTCTCCCTTTCTGAGCCAATCCGGACCATACAAGTCACGCTCCCACCCCTCTGTACTTAAGCCCCAGCTTGTCCAGAACTCTCTCTTTTCGCCGTCATCTTCTCACCAGCTCTCCCCTTCCCCTTTCCCCTTTCCCTTTCTCCCTTTCCCCCTTCCCCCCTTCTCTCCTTCCCTTAATAACCCCCCGCCTTTTCTACAAGGTGGTCCCGCTGTGGTTTTTGCCCTTCACTACCAGTGAGCCATAACCCCAGCCCTACAAATAAAACTCTTTAAAGGACATTAGTTATTACAATTCATTTAATTGAACAAGTAATTTTATATTTTTATAATAACTTTCTTGATTCGTGAAACTTTAAAGCACTGAGACTAATTAGACTTTCTTAGAGAAAATAAAACCAAGTTTGTAGAAATTAGAATATTATTTTTCTTTTATGAAAAATCAGTAAGAAATATAATTGTTTTAAATGAAAAATTTTGCCTTGGATAAGACTATATCTTGGGCTGAGGGTGTAGCTCAGGGGTAGAACATGTGGTAGTCATACCCCAGGCCCTAAGTTCCATCCACAGCACCACAAACAAAACAAAAAAAACCACAGCAAAACTGTATAATTTATATTTCCTAAATTTCTATATTTACAAGCCAAATTGATATTTAAAACTATTTGTTTTAAGTCCTTTCACATTCTTTGCTTTTTATCTTAGAGTTGAAGTTTTTTGTTCTTTTGAGGTATAGATTCAGCATGCTTTGATTTGTTGTTGTTGTTGTTCTTACTGGGGATTGAACCAGGGACCACTTAACTACTAAACTATAGCCCCAGCCCTTTAAAAACAAAAACAAAAAATTCCTTTATTTTATTTATTTTTATGTGGTGCTGAGGCTTGAACCCAGCGCCTTGCTCTACCCATGACCCCAGCCCCTGCTCCCCACCGGGCCTTTTTTATATTTTATTTTGAGACAAGTTCTGGCCAAATTGCTTATGACCTCGCTAAATTGCTGAGGCTGACTTTGAACTTGCCATCCTCCTGCCTCAGCCTCCCAAGCTGCTGGGATTATAGGCATGCACCACTGTACCTGCTTGATGTTTTGTTTCTTAAAAAAAGCATTAAATTTGATTTTCCACCTAACATATTTACTTTAAAATTCATTTTTAGCCTCTAAATTTATTATTTTAAATATGTAGGGGATCTTGGTTTCTACATGCCAATCAAGATGAGTGCTTTGCTAAATGTAAGATATATAAAATATATGTAAGATATAAGTAAATATAAATATTACTTAAATATAAGTAAGTCTTTTTTAAAAAAAATTATTTATTTAATTTAGTTGTATACAATGCATTTATTTTTACATGGTGCTGAGGATTGAACCCAGGCTGTGTACGTGCTAGGCGAGCACTCTACCGCTGAGCCACAATCCCAGCCCCATAAGTAAGTCTTAATGTAACTTGCTAACTTTTCTCTCTGATGTTAGATTTGGCTAAACCAGTTAGTTATCCATAGTTCTTATAATCAAAATGAGAGATTTTATAATCAATTAATCTCTGAAAGTTTTGTGAGAGGTGAGAAGAGATGAAGAGAAAAGAAGGTAGAAGAAGAGAGCAGTAGCCATAAATATAGGATGCAATGAACTATGCCTTAAGAGAAGTTAATTACATTTGCTTCTCAATAAGAGAAAAATATTTTTTTTTCCATGCACAGAGAATAGCAGCTTCAGTCTTAGAACTTTAGCTAGAACTCAAAAATGAACACCATCTATAAAATTCATAGGTCCAACCTTTGCTGATCTCAAAAGACTATCTTGGGCTGGGGATATAGTTCAGTTGGTAGAGTGCTTGCCTTGCCCATGCACAAGGCCCTGGCTTTAATCCCCAGTACCAAAAGACTGTCTTCCCAGTGGTCCTGGGAATTTTCTTGAGTGGTTTGAGCTCATAGAAGGTCATATCTTCTGGGGGCAAGCCATTTGCCCAGTTCCCCCAGAAGACCAGAGGGATAGGCTGGGCAGGGGTGTGAACCCAGTTAATTTTCAGTTAGGACTCAAGAAAATCAGCTCGTTGCAAGTGAGGCTCCCCCTTGTGCAGGGCCTGATGTTTCTTTCTATATTGAATCTTATTGCCAGCTTAGAATATTGCTAAAACATGTCTAGAGTGTTTGTATGAATATTTCAACAACAGGAGTTATCAGAATCCTCAAATCAGAGAAACAAAAAGGACAAATTAGATTCTCTGTTATTTGCCACCTGTATCACAACTGGAAGCAGACTTAATCCAGAAACACAACTAGAAACATAGCCAGAAAGCTGCAGAGTTAGGAAGAAAGGGGTCGGGGGAGAAAATGAGAAAGAAAGAAGCAGCTTTATTGCTGCATAAACTTAGGTTTGGGAAAGAAAAAAAAAAAAAGCGGTTTTAACAATATCTGTCTTGGTTTAAAACAGTGCATGAGGTAAAGGAAGTTCTTAGGTAAAATAGCTCAGGCAAGTGAAGATGAGTTAAGTACATTTTTTTTAAATTAGAAAATTAAGGTTTATAAACATGTTCAAGTCTGTCATCTTGGGGCCATAACTGGGCAAGGTGACTTTGCTCTTTTTGGTTTACTTCAAGGTGCGAAGATTTTCTTTCCCCACATTACATCATGTGCTATCTAAGATGGAAGCCAGGGAAAGTCGGTTTTGTGGAGGTCACTATACGCACAGATTGGACCTTGCAAGTCCCCTAGAGGATCACCAAGTTCTGAAAGTAAGGCAGAGTGGCAGCTGGTTGTGGTGACTCACAGCTGAATCTTTTGGGGTCATGCTTCCCAAATCTAGGGGTGCGTTGGGAATCCCAGGAGCTTTTAGAAGCAACTCTCAGGCCTCACTTTCAGAGAATCTGACTTAACTGATGTGGGCTGAGGTATGGGTATTGGTGTATTGTTTAAACTCCCCAGATGATTCTATGTGCAGCAGTGTGGAGAACCTACTGTTATGGAAAGCTCAGTCCTTGTCCCTGATGCCAATCCAGTAACAAGGACACGGTTTTGAGAAAAAGGAAAAAGAAGGTTTATTGCTTTGCTAGCAAAAGAGAAATACAGGGGACTCCTGTCACAGAGGCTGTGATTCTGCCCATCAGCAGGAACAGGAAGAGTTTAAAGAGGGGATTCAAAGGCTACATTCCACATGTTCTGTCTGGAGTTGTAATTCACTAGTTAATTTGGAAGATAGTAATTTCTGAGATCTTCTGGTGCCATCCCCAAAGTCAGATTTACTTTGTTCCTGTGGTGGGTGTGTGCTCAAGGACAGATAACTCTGCCTAGGATGAGGAAGAAAGATAATGGTGTTTCCCCTGAGATTAGGGAGGGGGAGAAATTAGGGAGAAGCCGGGAGAGAGGAAGTAAAAGAAACATGTCTGTTTTAAAAATAAATTGCAGGGCTGGAGTTGTGGCTCAGTGGTAGAGCGCTTGCCTAGCATGTGCGAGGCCCTGGGTTCAATCCTCAGCACCACATAAAAATAAATAAAGGTACTGAGTACAACTGCAACTAAAAAATAAATATTAAAAAAAAAAAAAGTTGCAGCTGGAAAGCGGCCAGGGTTATATTCCAAGCATAAAGTGGACTAGGGTTACACTACCACCTCAGATTTTTTTTTTAATATTTATTTATTTGCTTTGGTTGTACACAATGCAATGCATTTATGTTTACGTGGTGCTGAGGATCTAACCTGGGCTGCGCATGTGCTAGGCAAGCGCTCTACCGCTGAGCCACAACCCCAGCCCCCCACCTCAGGTTTTTCAGAGGCTGCTCCAATCCACCTTAGCTAGTCTAGCTAAGCTTCTGAGTTACAGTGCATGCTCTGTAAGCTGCATGAACATATTTTCCAAATCCTGCTGGAGAAACAGGAAGCCAAGCCAGTGTTGCAATTTGTAAAGCTGAAGTGGGGCACCCTGAGGGCAGTAGACAGATTCTTCCCCCTAGGAACTGAGGAAATTGTTGGCTACACATATCTAAATTAGGAACTAATCGTAGCACTGGGGATTGAACCCAGGGACACTCTACCCCCTGTGCTGCATCCTCAGACCTTTTTTAATTTTGAGAGAAGCTCTTGCTAAATTGTCCAGGGTGACCTCTAACTTGTAATACTCCTGCCTCAGCCTCCCAAGTCCCTAGGATTTTGGGTGGGTGCCACTACACCCAACAGGAAGTAATAACTTTTTAAAATCACTGTTTTTGAAGCTTTGAAATGGATTTCTACCATTCTGTGGAAGCTTCATATTTGCTCCCTAAGATCCACATTCCCATATTCCGATTCTGCACTCTGACCATGCTTATATTGAGTCTGATGTCTTCCTCCTGGAATGAGTCTTTGGGAAAGTCTGAGAGCAGTGCTTCTCACAGCATGGGCAAAGCCTAGATGTCCATTGAAAAAGGAAATCTGCGTTTAGCTAACCCTGAGGGATATTGATACTGCTCTTCTCCAAGTGATTCATGATACACATTAACATTTTAAAGGTTCTAAGAAATCCTACACTAATTAAATCAGCAGTTGGCAGGAATTCCCTTTTTCTCCTCTCCCCCACCCCATTTCTCTTTTCATTCTTTCCTTCAGGTAATAGCCACTATCGTCTTGCAGAATTAGTGCTCCATGGAATATCTTTTGAGCAATGCTATATTTCGAAATTTTATCTTCAATATTTCTTTCGGGATGGGGGAGTAGGGAAATAAGTCTCCGATTAACTGAGAGAATAAATGAATAAAAGCCTCATGCTCAAGCATTTTTGAAGCTTCTAAGCTTGATTTAGGAGGTACGGCCTGGGTGGAGGCAGGAGATGGGTCCCTTCGCATTCTTCACCATCTCTGTATTGGTTGGTCCACATTCCATGACACTGTGATATCTATGTCCTTTTCTGCCATTGGACCATGAGATGCTGAGCGGCATGAGTGTTTGGCACGTGGTACATAGTGGACATGCAATGAATGTTTGCTAAATGAATGAAAAAAAATCATATTTCTGTTGTGGAGAGGTTCTTGTAGCAGTGCACATTGCCTTCCACCATTCTAAACGTCTATGTCGTGCTAATGAATGTGTCTCACTCATTCTAACAGATTATCATATAGCAAGAGGCCTGATTGACAACAAAGGAATTATTCTTTGCTGGTGATAAGTCATAAACCTAGTTCCCTCTAGAGAATCCAAGGGGAGGCTAGGCAGGCCTCTGCACTCTCTGTCCCAGTAGCCTTTCATTTGGATCCCAAGAAAGTTGGCTGAGTGCGAATTAGATCTATCCTTGAATAGGGCCTGCTGGTGTTAGGTAAAATCAGACTGACAGGCCATACCCCCAGGTGTTCAAAACTAGCCACGCCCCAGGTGTATTGGGTTATCCTGTAAGCCTGAGCTTTGCCTTCCCGGAAGTGCCCACCTCTAGTGGGAATTCACCATGGGGGCAGGCTCTCCCTTTCTGAGCCAATCCCGAGCATACAGGTCTCACTTCTGACCCCTGTCAGCCTATGAAGTCAGGGGTCCTTTGGCCCACCCAAGTCGCTATTTAAACCCTCACCAGGCAGGAATTTGCCCCTTCTTTTTCCTTCTTAGCCTCATCCACGCTCATCTCCTCCTGCCAGTTCCCCTCTCTTCACGCATCCCTTTTGTGTCTCTTCCAGCTGTAGAGGCTGGTTAATAAACCCCCTTTGTCCACACAGTGGTCCTGGTGTGGGTTTTTGCCCTTCAGATGGTACTTCTTTCTATATCATATCTTGTCAGCTTAGAATATTTCTGAAACATGTCTCTCCTCATTTTATAGGATGCTTGAACTAACATTTCAACAGCATAACATTTTCAGTGTATTACTGAAATTACTTTCATCTCCTACTTTGTTTGGGTGACAAATGGTTCACAAGATTATAAATCTCATGAAACAGTAATGTTAGGATGGCAGCAATCTTATGCAAAATTCATAAGTATTGTCTGGAAGAAACTAGCCAGTAGCAATGAGGACTTAAAGAAATACTGTCATAAGCATTGTCATCCTGCAGGTGATTATTATGAAATCAACATCTTGATACTTTTTAAAAAAATATTTATTTATTTACTTTAGTTGTACACAATCCAATGCATTTATGTTTATGTTGTGCTGAGGATCGAACCCGGGCCGCGCACGTGGGAGGCGAGCGCCCACATCTTAATACTTTTGACACTTGCCCAAATCATTAGTTGCTCTGAGTTAATGAGTCACTATGCATTCACTGAGTGTTCCTTGAAAACCAAGCCCTACATAAGAGCATAACAGTGGTCCACTTTATGCAATCCTTGCTACTCTGCCACTACAACTTATTTTTATTTTATTTATTTATTTTTTTGGTACTGGGGATTGAACTCAGGGCCACTTGACCACTAAGTGACATCCCCAGCCTGATTTTTTTTATTATTATTTTCTTTAGATACATGGTATCACTGAGTTGCTTAGAGTCTCACTGAGTTGCTTAGTGCCTCGCTTTTGCTGAGCCTGGCTTTGAATTCAAGATCCTCCAGTCCAGCCTCCGGAGCCGCTAGGATTACAGGCATATGCCACCATGCCCAGCTACAACTTACTTTTTTTTGTTTTTGTTTTTTGTACTGGGGATTGAACTCAGGGGCACTTGACCACTGGGCCACTGGGCCACATCCCCAGCCCTTTTTTGTATTTTTATTTAGAGACAGGGTCTCACTGAGTTGCTAAGTGCCTCACCATTGCTGAGGCTGGCTTTGAACTTGCGATCCTCCTGCCTCAGCCTCCCAAGTGCTGGGATTACAGGCATGTGCCACCGCGCCCGGCTTACAACTTACTATTTTTTTTTTTTTTTTTTTTGGTACCGGGGATTGAATTCAGGGACACTCCACCACTGAGCCACATCCTCAGCCCTTTTTTGTATTTTTATTAGAAACAGGGTCTCACTGAGTTGCTAAGTGCCTCGCCATTGCTGAGGCTGGCTTTGAACTCTTGATCCTCCTGTTATAAGCAAAGGCAACTTAAACTGGACTTGGACTGTTTCCACCTGATGGCCCATTGACCCACCCTTGATGGCCCATTAACTTGCCCTTGCTATGAGCTGGCGCCATTTTCTACTATCCTGCTTTGTGCTGGACATAGTTGGTGGCCCTGGCCAGAATAAAGGCTTCATTGGCTATTATGTGAGTGGCTTGTGAGACTTTTTTCCTGAAAATTGGGTACAACACTCCTGCCTCAGCCTCCCAAGTGTTGGGATTACAGGTGTGCGCCACCGCACCAGGTTACAATTTACTTTTAAAATGAACATGTTTCTTTCTTTTCTTCTCTCCCAGTCCCTCCCTAATCTCTCCCCTTCCTTAATCTCAGGGGAAACAGGATTACCTTTCTTCCCCATTTTAGGCAAATTTATCTGTCCTTGAGTAAACACCCTCCATAGGAAGGAAGTAATCCAGACTTTGGGGATGGTAGAAGAAGATCTCAGAAATGACTGTCTCGCAAATTAACAAGTGAATTACAATCCTAACAGAGAACCTGTGGAACATCGCCTTTGAGCACCTCTTAATAAAACCCCTGTTCTCTGGGATAGGCAGAATCACAGCCTCTGGGACAGGAGTCCCCTGTGTTTCCTCCTTTGCTAGCAAAGCGATAAACCTTCTTTTTCCTTTTTCTCAAACCATGTCATTGGTATTGGATTGGCATTGGGGACAAGGACTGAGATTTCAGCAACAAGAGGATAAAATAACAGCCAAAATAATTCTTGCCCTTGGAGAGTTTCCAATCTAGTTAGCAAGACTCCATATGAATAGAATAAATATATAGGAAAGCATCTTGAGGCTAAATGATACATTTGTGCTTCTGGCCTGTAAACCAGGAGATGGGATAATCGGGGAAGATGGAAAAGATAAAGCATTTTAAAATTTATTTTTATTTATTTTATTTTATTTTTTGGTACCAGGGACTGAACTCAGGGCACTCAAACACTGGGCCACATCCCCAGCTGAAGGGCAAAAACCACACTGGGACCGCCTTGTAGAAAAAGAGGGGGGGTTATTAAGGGAAGGGGAGAAAGGGGGAAGGGGGAAAGGGAGAAAGGGGAATAGGGAAGGGGAGAGCTGGTGAAAAGATGACAGCGAAAAGAGAGAGTGAGTTCTGGACAAGCCGGGGCTTAAGTACAGAGGGGTGGGAGCTTGACTTGTATGGTCCGGATTGGCTCAGAAAGGGAGAGCCCGCCCTGGGTTGAATTCCCGCGAGAGGCGAGTATTCCCAGGATCGGGAAGGGTGGGGACTCGGAGCCTGCCAAAGGTGAATTCTCACAAGAGATGGGCACTTCCGGGAAAGCGCCTGGGGGGTATGGCCTGCCCTGAATCTTATCCAACACCAGCCCTTTTTTGTACTTTTTTATTAGAGACAGTGTCTCACTGAGTTGCTAAGTGCGTCGCCATTGCTGAGGCTGGCTTTGAACTCGCCATCCTCCTGCCTCAGCCTCCCAAATGCTGGGATTACAGGCATGTGCCACCGCACCCGGCTTATTTTTATATTTTTAAAAATTTTTCACTGGGGCTGTGGCAGTAGCTCAGTGGTAGAGTTCTTGCCTCACACATGTGAGGCACTGGGTTCGATCCTCAGCACCACATAAAAATAAATAAATGTATTAAAAAAAATTTCTTTTCACTGTACTGAGGATCAACCCCTAGCCTATTGTTAGGAAGAGCTTGACATGAGCAACACCATTTTGAAACATATCCTCCGTCTTAGGACAGGAGTCACCTCAAGGTCATTCTGATTCAGCCTGACCTAGACCCCACCAATACTCCAACATCAGGCAAAGAAACCCCAAACATTTCATCAACATAAGAAAGGATATGTTATCTAGGACTGAAATCCTGAAAACACCTAGTACCTTATGAAGAGGATAGCACAAGGACCCTTCCCTGAGGACCCTCTAGCAAGGACCTGACCTATATCTACCCTAGGCTGTAAGCAGAGGGTCTCAGTCTCCACCCCTCCACAGGTTTGTCCTAAATAAACCTGTGTGACTGTTGTGTGACTGTTGAGCCACCTGTCCTTTCTATGACCTTCATTTGCTTCTTTCCTTACACCTCTACGCAGGAGCTCCAGCTCCAGCTCCCAAAAGATAAGTTTTAGAAGATGAATTGTGGCACTCTTGGTAAGAGAAATAAATCTCTAGGGAATAGGAATCAAACACATGAAGGAATAATAGCTCTATTAAGTAAATTATTTAGAATAGCACTTAGACATCAAGATTTTTATTTTTCAAAGATTTGCAAGTACCTTTGCTTTTGAAGAGGAAATATAAGTGATGGGTGTTTAGGGTCTTGAGAACACGCTGCCCAGTGCTGTCATTGTTGATATCCAATGGGGAATGAAAAACATCTAGCTGGAAGGATTAAAATAATTTAAGATCAAAGGTTCTGTCCTATGAGCTCAGAGGAGGAATAAATGCCCTGGGCCCCCAGGCAGCAAAATGAAGCCCAAACATGCACTTCTGTCTGAAACTCATGTGGGAAGTAAATATTTTTCTCCAGGCCCAGGATTTAAAGCACCAGAATTAGGAGGCAGTTTAAAGTCTATAACAAGGAAATTGAATGGGAGCACCCCTAACCCTTTCAAGACGTTGATGGTTTCTAAATTCAGACTGAAGGTGACATTCTTAAAGGAGAGAGCAGTGCTTTGTCTGCCCTGTGGCGGCTGAGATGTCTACAGTCCTTGTGTTTGGGAGGAGGAACGTTTTTTTTTTTGGGGGGGGGGAGCATGTGGGATTGAACTCAGGGGCACTCGACCACTGAGCCGCATCCCCAGCCCTATTTTGTATTTCTTTTAGAGACAGGGTCTCACTGAGTTGCTTAGCACCTCACTTTTGCTGAGGCTGGCTTTGAACTCACAATCCTCCTGCCTCAGCCTCTTGAGCCGCAGGGATTACATGCATGTGCCACAGCGCCCCGCTTGGGAGGAAGTTTGATGTCAGAGTGAACAAATAGTGGCAAACACCACGAGGTGAGCCTGGCATGTGGGGTGGGAGGGGTGGTAAGAGAGGAAGAAATAGGAGAGAGGAAGAAAAAGAAACAAGTCTTCCTACTTACATTTTTTTTCAGGGAGGGATATGCAATATTATTTATTACTTAAAACGTTCTACTTGCATCTTCATGTCCTCACCATTGTATTCCAATAGAAGCCCCAAGAGTGAATCCAAGAAGGACCTGTAAGCTATGAATGCATTGATTTTTATATATTGTGAGAGGCTAAAACAAACGCTAAGCAGTTCTCAGTTTAAAAAAACAATGTTGGAATCAGAGCTAGAGTAAAATAAAGGAAAGGGGGAGGAAAGGATAGGTAGGATAACATAACCAATTAAGTCCAGGATGGTGATGCACATCTGTAATCTTAGCAGCTCGGAAGGCTGAAGACAGGAAGATTGTGAGTTCAAAGCTAGCAACGGAGCGAGATCCTTTCGCTAAATAAAATATCAAAAGGGGCTAGGGAGGTGGCTCAGTGGTCAAGTGCCCCTGAGTTCAATCCCTGGTAGCAAAACCAAAAAAGAACCAAACAAATATAAATGAATAAATGAGTGAAAGGAAGTCCAGTAGAGTAGAGGAGGGTGGGGAAGAACTGGAGGGAAGAAGGGAAGGAAGGGGGGGGTCGTGAAATGCAATTGATTTCCATGCACGTGTGAGTTTGTCAGGAGGAACCCAGACACTCCGCATAACTATTAAGCTCTAATGAAAAAAAAATGTTGGAATCAAAATAAGAAAAAATCATTGGCTGCTGCTGGATCATGTCAGGAGGAGATTGGAGAGAGCAGATCACTGAGAGTCCGTCCTTTTTCTTTGAGGATGATCTCCAAAGTCACAGACAACAGGACAGAATGATACTTAAGAATTCCAAGGCCCTTCTTAGTGTCCAGCTTACTAAATCCTTCATCAAGGCTAAGGTTAATTCAGATCTTGGGACCACCTTAATCCTTCCCCAGAGTTCTCTTTGAGCAGCCTCAGTGCTGGCCAGCCTTCTTCCTTTGAAGGGTTAGTCTGAGGATTAAAGGGATAATATTTCCAAAGCACTTCAGGCTGTTCCTGGCTGTAAAAGAAAAAAAAAAAGAGGAAGGCATTATGGGTTTTTGACAAACTATTAACATTAGATTTGAGTTTTTGCAGGCTGTGAAAAGTAAAATTTGAGGGAGGCCTGATGAAGGAAAAGGGGGGTGTCCAGCCAACACATGGCATTTGGAGTTGAACATGCAGCTAAAAATGGTGATTGTTTCCTGTGGTTCATAAGCTAAAAATGAAAGGTCATGTTCCCCAAATGCTACTAAGTGGAAAAGAGAAAGCTTATGAAAGTGTCTTCACAGGACGTCCCAGCATGCTCAAGGTGACAGGTTTCACATGTATGCATATATTCTGGTGTACTTTCTATAGGGCATCACGGGGTGTATAAATGGGAATCCAGGGAATGGGTTGGAACTCAGTGCTAGAACTCTCGCCTAGAATGTGTGAATTCCTGGGTTTGAGTCCCAGAACTACAAAAAATGACATTAATATATATATATATGTATATATATGATATATATATACATTATACATATATATATATATATATATATTATACAAACATTGTGTGTACATATATAATTTAATAAGGAGGAATCCAGAAAAATCAGGGAGCTGTCTGTTGTTGGGAAGATTTGGGGTGGGGTGAAGATTAAACATGGAGAAGCCAAGCAATAGAATCACAGGAATAGGCTGGTGCTAAACTTGCAGTTGCTGGCTGGTGCCTTCTAGGGATACAGGGATGCAATTCTCTCAGTGGACAAGCCCAGAGGCAGCCTCTCTTTTGACTTTGTGGGGCAATGGGCTTGGATTCTTGCTCCTCCAATGTCCTCGGGATTAGGCAAATTATTTAGTCATTCTGAGATCACTCATCTTTTCTCAGAAATTTTGGGGGCAATTAACCTGTTCTTCAAAAGAGTTTCTGATTTTTTTAAAAAATATTTGTTTGTTTTAGTTGTACACAATGTCTTTTGTTCCTACGTGGTGCTGAGGATCAAACCCGGGCCAAGCTCCTGCTAGGCGAGCGCTCTACCTCTGAGCCACAACCCCAGCCCCAGAGTTTCTGATTTTGTTTTCACTTTTTTAAAAAAAAAAATATTTATTTTTTAGTTGTAGTTGGACACAATATCTTTATATTTTTACGTGGTGCTGAGGATCGAACCCACGGCCGCACATGTGCTAGGTGAACGCTCTGCCGCTGAGCCACAGTCCCAGCCCTGTTTTCACTTTTTATTATGAAAAATTTCAAACATTTCAAAGTGAACCAGAAGAGTATATTTAATGAACCCCCAAGTATTCAGAACCCTGCTTAACACCTACTACCTTAAGCAGAAACTTTTTTCTTATTTTGTCCATCATCCTCCATGCCACACTATTGTAAATTGTAGGCATGGTGTCATTTAATCCATTAATAGTTCAGCATGAATTCTAAAAGGTCTTTTTAACACTATTACCATAATAGTTTTATAACTATCACACTAAAATTTTTGATCAGTAATTCCATAATGTCAGGTAAGCAGCCATCCAGTCAGTGTTCAAATTTCCCCCATGGCTTCATAATATTTCTAAATGTTGATTCAAATTAGGAGTAAAATAAAGTCCATACTTTGCAAGTGATTGATTTATTTCTTGGGGCTTTTTTAAGCCATAAACTTTCTCCCTAATTCTCTTTTTATCTACTTGCTACTTCTTTTCTTTTATTGAGATAAATTCCCTTGAAATGTGTCATTTTTCTTGTACAGTTGCCCACATCAAGGTTTTTTTTTTTTTTTTTTTTTTTTTTTTTTGGTACTAGGGATTGAACTCGGGGGCACTCAACCACTGGGCCACATCCCCAGCCCTTTTTTGTATTTTATTAGAGACAGGGTCTCACTGAGTTGCTAAGAGCCTCGCCATTGCTGAGGCTGGCTTTGAACTCGCCATCCTCCTACCTCAGCCTCCCAAGTTGCTGGGATTACAGGCGTGCGCCACCGCGCCCATCAAGGTGTTTTAAAATACAGGTTTTATTATGATCCAGGTGTGAGGAGGCCCACGGGTTAGGAGACCACTGCCTCTAAACACTGCTCCTCATAGTTCCCAAAAGGAAGGGGTCCTGCGACACCATTGGCCACTCTCGGGGGGTGGGGGAGCAACAGGGAAGCACAGGCTCAATCAGGAGGCAGAGACAGCATGAGGAACTTTGTTGTGATTTCCAAGGGAAAGGCCAGGCAGAGTAAAGCATGGCTGGGATGGGCTAGTTTGAATAATTTCACTGGGCTCTGGGGCATAAGGGCTGTCTCTAATGGTTGGCACCTGACCCCAGGTGGTTAAGGTACGGAAAGGGATGTATTGATCACTGAGCTACATCCTCAACCCTGCTGTATTTCCTATACATTGGGGATACAATATTGATTGAATTCAAATTCTACTTTCTGTGACCCCCATCACAAAGAACATAATATCACGTCTTTTTTTTTGTTATGCTAGCAGCCCTTGTGAGTGATGAATAGATTCATCATTGACATGGGGAATCACAAAAGAGTGATACTCTGTCATTCCTTGTTTATTTATTAGCTCCATAATTTTTTCTGTAAAGAGAAATGTCTCCTAGCTGGGTGCGGTGGCGCACACCTGTGATCCCAGCACTTGGGAGGCTGAGGCAGGAGGATCGCGAGTTCAAAGCCAGCCTCAGCAATGGTGAGGCACCTAGCAACTCAGAGAGACCCTGTCTCTAATAAATTACAATAAAAGGGCTGGGGATGTGGCCCAGTGGTCCAGTGCCCCTGAGTTCAATCACCGGTACCTAAATAAATAAATAAATAAATAATAAATAAATAAATAGAAATGCCTCCTTATCTACTATTTGGTGACCCAGAGAGGTTGTCTGTGCAGGAAAGATAGGCTAAATGCTTGACGCTCCTTTTATTTACTTTTCTTAAAAAAAAAACAAAGTGTTGCTACGTATCTGCTCCGAAAGTAAACAGTGAGTTTGTTTCACAGGTTTAAACATAGTCAGTCTGTTTCAATCGGTAATAGTTATTATTCTTGTCGATGCTGAAATTGTCCCATTTTTTTGGGCTATTGGGAAGCTCTTCAATTTGGCTCTTGAATCATTTTGATACAACACTGATGGTGTTTGATAACCTGCGTTTTGGGATGAGGAGGGTTCCAGGCTTATGTTAAATGTTTCCTACCCAAACCTGGAATCAGCCATGTCTCCAAGTGGTCCTGTTCCTTTTAATGGAAGACGTGTTCAGCCCTTAGCCACATCATTACCGGTGCCCATTGCCTCCATACAGGTCATTGTTTCCAAGTCTTCTCAATGGATACAGCAAGAAATACCTGCACAAATGTCAGGTTAACATGCCTCTTAGGTCTCTCTCTGTTTTTTTTTTTTTTTTTTTTTTCTTTTTGGTACTGTGGATTGAACTCAGGGTTACTCGACCACTGGGCCACATCCCCAGCCCTTTTTTGTATTTTATTAGAGACAGGGTCTCGCTGAGTTGCTAAGTGCCTTGCCATTGCTGAGGCTGGCTTTGAACTCGAGATCCTCCTGCCTCAGCCTCCCAAGTGCTAGGATTATAAGTGTGCACCACCACGTCCGGCTTTTTCTCTTAGGTCTCTTTTTAGCACAGGTTTCCCTTGTCAGTTTTTCTGCTTTCCTCAGGCATACTCTTTGAACTTGGTTGTTGAGATCAGACTGACAATTCTAACTCATATTCTCAGGTGTTTTTCTTAGCTTTGTCAATAATACATTTGCACCACTTTTTTTTTTTTTTTTTTTTTTTTTTTTTTTTGCAGTGCTGGGGATGGAATCCAGGGCCTTTCACATGCTGGGTAAGCCCTCTACTGCTGAGCCACATTCCTAGCCCTGCATCACATTTTTTTTTTTTTTTTTTTAATGCTGAAAATTTTGGTTCCCAGCTCAACCAACATGTTTATTCATTTGCTTTGTCTCAAAATATACAGACAACAATCCTGGAATAATAATCACAACACTACTGCCAAAAAGACGATAATTGAAAACAGTATGAGTTTTAATCGTTCTTTTATCCTTGGGTTCTATTTCACTAATGGCTGTTCATTTAAATTTTGTGTTTTGGACTCACTAAAGTAATCCCTGTCTGTGTAGCCATGTTGCCAGCTTGATTCTCCACCAACTAGCTCAATCGTTGGCTTCATTTTACTTTAGATTTTCAAGGATCACATAGTATTCAAAACTTGGTGTATCATCAAGGTATGTTCAGAGAAGTCTCCTTTCTATCTCACTCTTCTCCCCTCCTGTTCTCCATTTCCATTGTCTTATGGGGTTTGCTCTATGCCCCCCCCCCACTTTTTAGTATAAGCAAATCTTCACCCCCCTCCCTCACTTCTAAGATAAAGATAAAATTAGCACACTATATGGGCTTTCTCTACACTTACTATATGCTGAAGAACACTTTGCAGGAATATTTAAGATATAAAATACAAGTCCACAGTGGTTTGAAAATCATTCCCAAATCCTTAAAACTCTTGGAAATCCAGAAGTTCATTTTAAGTTTGCAGAGAAATCATTCAGGAAAAAAAAAAAAAAAAAAGATGGGATCCTAACACATATCTGGCTTTAAGAATTTCAGATAAGATATTCTGAACCCATAGTAAAGAAATCATTTATCAGCAACTTAGTCACCTTCTTTCTTCCCAACACTTGCTTTTAGTGTTTTAAAAAAGGATTCTGACTTTACTGATTGTCCTCCCTTGTTAGCATATCCTGGTAAATAATATAATCCTCATAATTTGATTTGAATGAGAATGAGATATCCATGGGTTTTTCTTGTTCAATTAATGTCTTGTGTGGGTGTCCCAAGACTTAGTCCTAGGAGCAAAGATTTCTGGTTTCAGCCTTAAAAGTCATATTCATTTTTTGAAAATTTAAAATAATTATGAAGCAGATACATTTTAAAGAAGACCCCGGGGGCTGGGGTTTTAGCTCAGTGATAGAACACTTGCCTAGTACATGTGAGGCATTGGATTTGAGCCTCAGCACCACATAAAAATAAATAAATAAAATAAATGAATTGTGTTCATACACAACTAAAAATATTTTTTTAATGTTTATTTATTTACTTTAGTTGTACACAATGCAATACATTTATGTTTACGTGGTGCTGAGGATCGAACCCGGGCCGCACACGTGCGAGGCGAGCGCTCTGCCGCTGAGCCACAACCCCCGCCCACAACTAAGTTAAAAAAAAAAAAAAAAAAAGTTTAAAGAAAAACCCGTATTTTCACAGAAACCTCAGACTTTGTTGACTTCTTCCGTGTTTTAATGTTGTAAAATTTCAAGTGGAAAGAACATCTGTCATTGCTGGTGAGCATCTCCCAGAAAACCTGGGCTCACCATGACTTGAATAAAAATCCTAACTTTCCCTGTTGCTTTTATGAGGAATCGTTGCCCTTAGGGTGCTTATAGCAGGCAGGTACGAACTATAATTATAATACTTCTTACTCTCTTGCCAAGTATTTTTCAGAATCATTACATCATAAGTTTTATTGGAGAGGTACCTTAGGCCAAACTTTTTCACAATTAAGAAAACTGAGTCTTCTTGGTCTGATAGATTGTACACTGTTCTAATAATCACTGCCTGTCCTTGTGACAGGATTATGTGTCCTTGTCCCCTTGACAGAACCATTGAACATGATCTGGACAATGGACTGTAGGTGGAGATGACATGGAACACTTATGGGAAGAAGTTTGAAGAGCCAGTTTCTTGTTTTCTGAATGCTTTGTCTCTCTGCTACAGACTGGGCAGATCCAAGATAGAAATCTTTCCCAGCCGGGCGTGGTGACGCACTCCTGTAATCCCAGCACTCGGGAGGCTGAGGCAGGAGGATCAAGTTCAAAGCCAGCCTCAGCAATGGCGAGGCACTTAGCAACTCAGTGAGACCCTGTCTCTAATAAAATACAAAAAAAAGGCTGGGGATGTGGCCCAGTGGTTGAGTGCCCCTGAGTTCAATCCCTAGTACCAAAAAAAAAAAAAAAAAAAGAGAAATCTTTCCCTTGGCCTGGGTCTGAGAGTGAGGGTGATGTGGTGATAGCCGTGGCTTCCCTGTGGTGGATGCATGATGTGAGAAATAAGTCACCGAGATTTTGGGGTTGCTTGTTACCTTAGCACAACCTAATTTACTGACTGACCCCCTTGTAGCATCATGTACTGAGTTAGTCAGCTTTTTTTTGATGCTGTGACCAAAATACCTGACAAGAACAACTTAGAGGAGGAGGTTTATTTGTGCTCATGGTTTCGGAGGCTCAGTTGTGTTCCGCTGACTCCATCGCTCTGGGCCCAAGGGGAGGCAAAACATTATGGTGGAAACGTGGTAGAGGGAAGCTTCAGCTCATGTCAGCAGGGAAGCCAGGGGTGGCAGGGGTGAGTTGGGTGACAACAGGTTTAGGCCAAGGCCATGTCCTGCATGAGTTACTTCTTCCAGGCACACTCCACCTGCCTTCTGTTACCACCTAATAGTAATTTAAACTTATTCATCAATCAAATGGATTAATCCACTGATGAGGTCACAGCTCCCGTGATCCAGCCTTTTCGCCTCTGAACGTCACTGCATTGCCTAACACATGAGCTCTCTGGGGACCTTTGTAGATCCAAACCATAGCATGTAGCCAACATAGGGAGCCCCAGTGTCCAGATGAATCCCCCCAAGTTTTTACTGAGAATACTTAACCATTTGAGTTTCCTACTGCTCACTTTCCTTGCCTATTCTAATTTTTTTAAATAGCTGAAGATACCTAATTAATATTCATGAAGTTCTTTGAGATCCTATGGCAAATATTAAACACCAAAGCACTAGTACCTTTAGATACAGTGAGTTTGAAGTATTATAAATATTCTCACCATCAGACAGGGAGTGGAAACAGAATGACTGAGAGGTTGGTAATCTAGGAAGTAGAAGAAAGATGAAAATGAGACAAGAGGCACATCATGATGGATGAATTTGTTGCGTATTTTAATTTTCCTTGCTCTGATCAGGCAGGGAGGACTTTGAGAGAAAGGTGCTTTCATCAATCTTTCTTTCTTCTTCTTCTTTTTTTTTTTTTTTTACCAAAATAGGAAAATGGGAAAGATTCATCTAAAAAAGAAAAAAAATGAAAACAAAAACAAAAACCCAAACCACTCCCAGGATGGATGGAATTTTCACAAGTTTAGTCTGGGCACAGCATCTTTTTGTTCTTTGTTTTTTGGAGGGGCGGGTACCAGGGATTGAACTCAGGGGCATTAAATCACTGAGCTACATCCCCAGCCCTATTTTGCATTTTATTTAGAGAGAGGATCTCACTGAGTTGTTTAGCACCTTGCTTTTTTGCTGAGGCTGGCTTTGAACTCGCAATCTTCCTGTCTCAGCCTCCATAGCTGCTGGGATTACAGGTGTGTGCCACCATGCCTGGCCAGTTTGTTTGTTTGTTTGTTTGTTTGTTTCTTTCTTTCTTTTTTTTTTTTTTTTTTTGTGGTACCAGGGACTGAACTCAACCACTGGGCCACATCCCCAGCCCTTTTTTGTATTTTATTTAGAGACAGGGTCTCACTGAGTTGCTAAGTGCCTTGCCATTGCTGAGGCTGGCTTTGAACTTGCAATCCTCCTGCCTCAGCCTCCCAAGCGCTCATCTTTTTGTTATTTAAATGCTTGTTTGAATAAATTTGAGTTTAAATATTGAGGTCACACTGCCCCTCTTTCTCTCTTTCTTCCTCTTTTTCTTTCATGGTCTTAAAAGAAAACTGCTAGGGCCAAGCTACCATGCCCTACCTAAATCCATATAAGAGAGTCTTACAGAGGTCTTCACAGTGTAGGAGTGACAAATCTTGGCCTCACTGCTGAATTCTGTATCTTCATGGACTAGATAGCAGTGAGGCTCCAGCCTGTTTATTCTAATATCTGTGAATCTTGGGGGAAATCAATTAAGTAGAGGAAATGATATGATAATTGGGAATTCTGCTTAATGTCCTCTGTTATCAAAGAGATCTTGAGTCAGTGTATCACACGCCAGGAACATTTTGCTTCTACTTTGTATTAATAAATTGCCTCAGTAAAAAATGTTGTCTATATGTACCAGGATTCCATAAACATTTATTGAGTGCCTACTGTGTGCCAGACTTTCTAATATTCATTGCCAAACTAAGCAATTTGGAATAACTTCACATTTGGCATAAGATTCCAAATCATCTTGGACCCAACTCATAATTACACGACAAGGAAAGAGATTGGAATAAAGTCTTGAAAAGCATCAATTTGGCTTGGCTTTAAAGGTCTGAATTAGAAGCGTGAATTGAGAAGGCAAGAAAAACCCCTGGAGAAGCATCCAAATGAAAGAGGATCAAAGTGGGCAGGGCGGGGGGGTGGCGGGGCTTCCGGACCTTTGGAAATCTCTATATGATTCATCCACTTTGGGGCCGCTGAGAGGCCAACATCAGAGATGCAAATCCACCAGCTGAGATCTTCTGAACTCACTGACTCACCCTGAGAATTTTTGTTACCAGGTAAAACATGCATTTCTTTTGAAGGATGATTACAGTACAGTGACTGTAATGAGTCACACTCTAAATGATGTGGAAGCTCCAAATAATGCAGAAAAAAATTAATATTTTAAAGAATATGCAGCATGATTATTTCCACTCACCACCAGCATTCCATTTCATTCTCTAGTTCTGACATAACTGTAGGGAAAAATATCCCTGATTCTGTTCCTGGTGTCGGTATGAATTCGGTTCCTTCGTCACCTGTAATTTGAGGACAGCAAAGTATGCCTCTCCCATCAGCTTTTTCTCAGCTCATAGATGTTTGAACAAGTATGAGAGAAATAAGTTCTGGCAAGCAATAACTTGCAACTGCAGCTGTTTCCGTTGTTTGGGGATAAAAGAAAACATCCTAAGTTCAGTCCACCCCAGGGAGAAGCCTATTGGCTGTTGACGGGAAGGCAGGACCAAGGAGCAAACCCCAGCTCTGCCCAGCTTCACCTCCTGCGTTCTTCCTTCCCCACAGCGGGAGGGGCCGTTCCTGGCGATTTTGCTCCCAAGGCACTGGAGACAGGAGGGCGTTTTCATGGGCTAGAGCCAAACCAGGTAGGTCTCCCACATTGTTATTACGAGATCATTCGGGGAAGGGGCTAGGAAAGGAAAGATAAGGAGGAAAAAAAAAAAAAAAAAGAGCTTTAATAGGAACAGGTTCTGGTCACATAGCTATAAGCAGACTTAGATGGTATGTATATTGCTGAGATTTGGAGTGGGATGAGGTCAGTCAAAACTCATGCGATTCGAGAACTGGTAATGGAAAGTTCTTGATAAATGACTTAGAATTTCATTAAGGCCTAGAGGAAACAGTTTGGGGACAAAAAAAAAAAAAAAAAAAAAAAAAAAGAAGAATCACAAGAAAAAATTCTGCCAGTTTCAGGTAAAAAGATGCCAATTTGTGATGATCTCCTAAACCCACTGGCAGCACATGCAACCTTCCTGTATTAGTTACTGGTTACAATGAGGCAAATTAGCACACAATGCAGCAGCTTTGTAACAACAACAACAACAAGCAAAAACAACACAACAACAGCAACAAAACAAACATCTGCTCCTTGACACAGCTTCTGAGGGCGAGGATCCAGACGTGGCTTGGCTGGTGGTCCTGGATCCAGGTGTCAAACGAGGTTGAGGTTTTGGGGTTGCCCTTAGGCCAGCCAGGGCCACCGTCATTGGGGCTTGACTGGGCAGGAGGATTTGCTTTAAGATCACTCATTCACTTTGTTCCGAGCCAGCTGCCCGGGTTCTTCTGGTCTTCCTGGAGGCTTCTCCGCAGGCTGCTGGAGGGTCTCAGAGTGCAGCAGCCAGCTTTCCTAAAAGAGGCTGATCCACATGGTTACTTCTGTCAAAGTACAACCCACACTCAAGGAGGGAAATTAGTCTGTGCCTTCTGGTGGTAAAAGGAGCAAAGAATTCATGGACATACTTTTAAATGACTCTACAGTAGTGACTACAGGAAAACTACTCTGTGGCAAAAAACTATTTTGGGTTATTTAACATGAACGATCGTCCATATACTGTCCCTAACTTAACCTGAGGCCATCTCCCTTTGCTTATATAACAATAGCAAAGCAGGCCTTCCTTGCAGGCAAGAGGGAACTAGGAAAGAGGAAAGAGTGAGTGTATCTGACATTTAAAAGAAATTACGTTGGGCATATTGGGGCCCCTTGTCATCCCAGGTACTTGGGAAGCTGAGGCAGGAGGATGGCAGGTTTCAAGGCCAGCCTATGCAACATGACGAGACCCTGTATCAAAATAAAAATAAAAAGGGCTGGGATGTAGCTTAGTGGTAGGATGCTTGCCTAGCATGCACTGGCTAGTCCCTGACTTTGATCCCCATTATTGCAAAAAAGAAAGCAATTGGGATTTCCCAGTGGACTTACCTCAGCACACCCCACAGACCTGCTACATCAGAGACACAGCACACCCACTCTGTTTGCCTAGATGCTCCCAAGTGCTGTTGTGGCTGACCTTGACTGTTTTTTTCTACCCTTGATCAATGATAGTGCCTATTCTGTGTTTGCCTGTACTTTCTGGGACCAGAACATTGGAAAGAAGGCTTGGCTACTACACATGAAGTGTTATGTTCAGAGCTAAACAAAAAAATCAATTAATTAATGAAAGTTTTGGAAAAAGGCACAATTATCTGATAAATAAGGATGCATGAGACCTCTGGCCGAGCTGTATACAGAACCTTCAAAACAGTCCAGGGCGGGTGGGGGTGGGGACATGCTGCCCATACCCCCAGACCTCACTGTGATCCTGTCGGCCTGCCCGTTTGCAGCCTCTGCACCTCTTTGTTTGAGGGCTCTCACTAGAAGCTGAGCCTGATCAGCCATTGCGTATCATGTTCCTCATGGAAACCCTCAACTAGTAGCTGATGGGAGTAGGTAAATCCCCAGCTCCCTCATCTCCAGGGGAGATAGCTCAGAGGCACAGTGCTCTACCCCAGCTTCTCAGAGTTCCCAGAAGAACTGTGCTCCAGCTGCTTCTGGGAATGGCCGACAACACACTTCATTGGCTTCTTCTCCCTCGATTCTCTGCTCCCATACTAGTGTTTCCTTGAACCACTTCTCAAATAAACTGCTGTATTTGAACGGATCCTTGAGACAGGCTTTGCTTCTTAGGCTTTGCTTTGTAGAAGCATTATTTGATTTATTATTCAAAGGGGAGACTTTGGACCACCAGATAATTGTTATTAGGGGCTGGGTTTTAGTTTAGGATAAGGAAGATTTCTATAAAACTCAAGATGCCTAGAAGTGCAAGGTGCTGCCTTGGGAGGTACTAAATTCAGTGTCTTGGGGGCGGGGTTTGTACCGGGTATGTGTGATTGATACAGAGCCTAAACTAAATGACCTCCAATGCCAGAGGTGGGTCCTTGAAGTTCCTAGCAATGCATTTGCACGGTCAGACATTAATTTGTAGATCTTTGAACTGCAATTGATTAAGGCCACTGCCTGTTTTCACTCCAACTAAATTTTATTCTACAAATCTTTTGAAACACAATTTATCAGATTCTGGGGTTTGTGGGTGACACCTGTGTAGTGGTGCTAGAAATGAATGCAACCTTGTGTGACATTGTATGTTTTATGCATCCAGACACATTGGATTGATTTTAGCACATCTGACACGTCTTGTCCTGACAGAGCACTGTGGTTCCAGGTGAGACAGCAGGCAGAAGTGCCACCCATGCAGCACAGTAGCCTGAACAAACAAGTAATGAGAGCACAAAATGAAGCTCCAGTGACAAACTCCTACAATTATAAAAGTATCATTTGCTTTTTTAGATTTTAGATTAATTAGAGCCGGGTGCGGTGGCGCACACCTGTAATCCCAGCACTTTGGGAGGCTGAGGCAGGAGGATCATGAGTAAAAAGCCAGCCTCAGCAATGGTGAGCACTTAGCAACTCGGTGAGACCCTGTCTCTAATAAAAACACAAAAAAGGGCTGGGGATGTGACCCAGTGGTCGAGTGCCCCTGATTTCAATCCCTTGTACCAAAAATAAAATAAAAAGGGTCGGGGGATGTAGCTCAGTGGTAGAGCACCCTGAGTCCCTGAGTTCAATCACCTGCAATGCAAAAATAAATTAAATAAATAAATAAAAACCACTGCCACCCTTATTTATTTACACATTGTCTGTGACTGGTTGCCTTCATGTTACAACTGCAGAGTTGGTATGACAGACCAAATGGCCTGGAAATCCTCAAATGTTTACTCTCTGGCCTTCTATAGAAAAAGTTTGCCAACCCCTAGTCAGGAGGAAATCTTTGGGCTTGGCAGGTCTCTGTGGGAGTTTGTAACAAGGTTATGTAAAGGGAGAAAATCCTTTTTCTATTAAAAAAAAAAAAAAAAAAGCAGGAATCTGAATTCTATGTGGAACTCAGTGAGACTCCTTTTGCTCTAGTTAGAGGAATTTAAACAGTTTTTAAACATTTGGTAGTGAAATCTGTGAGGCTTTGCTCTATCCAGGTCAGGCTGTGAGCTGTGACTAGAGCAGGAGACAGAGAACAGAGTGAGGTTTTCATGACTGCAGTTAAGATGGAGAAGGCAGACCCTCACCAGCCAGGCCCAGGCCTGAACTGCAGGCCTGCTGCCCTCCAGCCAGGCCACCTTACACCGCTGCTCTTCCTAGCTGTGGGTCCTGAACACCTGAGCTCAGCTCACCTACCCACCTTTCCAGCATCAGCAACCAACGATCCTTCTCCTAGCTGGTGCATCTGTGCACATCTGTGCACATCTGTGCTCTCCACGGGCAGCCCTCCATCCTGCCCCCCACCCCCCCAAGGCTGGGCCTGGGCTGCACTAACCTCAGAGCTCTCTCCCTGAAATCTCGTGTTGCCTGTGTCTCTGCCTTTGCTCTTTCCGTACCTCTCAACGTCTGTTGAAACTGCACCCACTTGTCCCAGAAATCTGGTTGCGGAGAACAGCTAACCGAATTAATTTTCTTTTCCTTGGAGCATGTTTGGGAAATGTGCCCCTCTATTTCAGGCTCCTATTTCTGTACTTTTGTTCTCCATGTCTTTGGATAAGTGAGATGAAATCCGATGGGTCCAATTAGTGGGCCACTGGTACTTGTTCCTGCTGAACTACATTTTTAATACTTAAAGGAAAATCCTGTATTCACTGAAGAGCTAGAGTCTACGACTATAGGGAAGTATTAGTGCATTATAGTTATAAAAGAGTGGGGTCCATTTTTTTAGATTGTATAATATTTTATTTTAAAAAAATTTTGTATGGGGTCCATTTTGACATAACCATACACGCATGCAACACAATTTCAGTCTCCAGTACTCCTTTCCCTCCTTTGCTCCCTCCCTGTTTTCGTTCTTCTACTCATCTTCTATTTGTTTATTTATTTATTTATTTGGTGGTGCTGGGGATTGAACCCAGGGCCTTGTGCACGCAAGGCAAGCACTCTACCAACTGAACTATATCCCCAGCCCCTATTTATTTATTTTAATTGGTGCTTTATAGACAGGTGAAATTCACCATGATGTATTCATATATATACCTAGTGTAGTTTGGTATTTTCATTTTACACTTCCTCCCTTTTCCTGACCCTCCCCTCTCCCCCCAACCTTCTTCCCCTACTCCACTGATGTCCCCTCTATTTTCATGATACCCCCCATTTTTTTCCTGCATGTTTTTTTTTTTTTTTTTTTGTACCAGGAATTGAACTCAGGGGCACTTGACCACTGGGCCACATCCCCAGCCCTTTTTTGTATTTTATTAGAGACAGGGTCTCACTGAGTTGCTAAGTGCCTCGCCATTGTTGAGGCTGGCTTTTAGCTTTGAACTCGTGATCCTCCTGCCTCAGCCTCCCAAGTGCTGGGATTACAGGCGTGCGTCACTGGGCCCAGCTTTTTTTTTTTTTTTTCTACCAAGTCCTAAATAAAGCTTTCTTTCTTTCTTTTTTGTTCTTAAATCATCGTCAACCACAACTACATTGTAACCTTTGCCAAAGTAAACTTAGCATTTCATTCTCTGAGTGGCCCCTGAAGCCCCTGAGAGTGGCTGATACGGGAAGGCAGCTACTGTGCTCATTGTAAAAAAGAATGAACGAGCCGGGCATGGTGGTGCATGCACGTAATCCCAGCTCTTCCAGAAGCTGAGGCAGGAGGATAGCACGGTCAAGGCCAGCCTAATAAAATTAGTGGGACCCTGTTTCAAAATAAAAATTTTGAAAAAGGTCTTGGGCCATAGCTTAGTGGTAGAGTGCTTTTCTAGCATAAGCAAGGCCGTGGATTCATCTCCCAGTACTGCAAAATAAATAAGTAGAATAAAACAAAATAATAAAGAATGGCATTATGGCCATAGAGGAGTGTGGTAGAAAGGTGAGCTGTTGTATTTGGATGGCTACCTGACATTTTGTGGCATATTAGGTGACACTTCCATGTGTGGCTATTTCTCTTAGATAATTTGTTGGCAGTCATTGCATTCCTGTCTTCCAGCACAGGGCTGCCACGTCGCATGACTTTCCAGTGCACAGTCCATCCCGCCACGGGAGCCGGCCTGAGCCAGTACGAAAAGCATGGGTTTTAAGGACACATTCTCAGATTTGATTCCCAACTTTAGCATTTGCTATTTTATTGGCTCTGCAAAAGTTCCTTAAAGCTCTTCCAAACCTCCATTTCCTCATCTTTACAATGGGAAGAAGTATGCATCATTGTACTTGTAGGAGCAGCAAATGAGCTCAGGTTTGACACTTAATAAGATGACAGGTGCTGAATCAGGATGCTTTTTATGGTAGGTTCCTGTGGTTATCTCTGAATTTTCACTGGGGATTCACATCACTGTAAACTACTTTGGAATGCAATGGCTTTTGATGCTATTATGCACGAATGTCACTGCATTAGTTTCCCAGGGCTGCTGTAATAAAGGATCACAACTTGGGTGGCTTAACAGAAATTATCCTCTCACAGTCCTGGAAGCTGAGAAGTCCAAAATCAAGGTGTTGACAGAGCCACACTCCCTCTAAAGCCCTTGGAGAAGGGTCCTTCCCTGCCTCTTCTGGTTTCTGGTGATCACTGGCAGTGTTGGCTGGCAGGGACACCACTCCTGTCTCTGCTTCTGTCATCACGTGGACTTCTTTGCTCTGTGTGTCTCTGTCCAGATTCCCTTCTTCTTATAAGAACATCAGTCACTGGGTTAGAGCCCACCCTCTACAGTATGACCTCATCTTGACTACATCTGCAAACACACCATTTCCAAATCAAGTCACATCCTCGGGTACATAGAGTTGAGCTGGAATCTCTCTCTCTGGGCCACATAATTCAACTCATAGTAGTGACCATGAACATAGTTTGGGGTGGTGGCAGGGAGAAGGTTTTCTCCAGCAACCTGAACTCGACAAGTGTTTAAGCATCTTTTGTCCTTTCCCCTCATCTGTACATCTGCAAAGTGAGGAGATTGCTCAGCTCCCTCAGCCTTTATCATTGGACAGTTTTATATCCCAAATTCCAGGTTCATGGGTTTTTCCTGCAGTTGGAGCCTGACATAGCTAAGGAGGTCCTCATCTTGGCCTTCGGAGATGGGATTGGCCAGAGCTCACTTGCTGAGCTACCTGCTCTGTGTCCTAGCGACAGCTTCCTGGCAGCACCCTTCACGTGCTGGGCCCCCTTTCTCACATCAAAATTCATTCCCTAGCTGGGCACAGTGGCGTACTTCTGTAATCCCAGCACTTGGGAGGCTGAGACAGGAGAATTGCGAGTTCAAAGCCAGCCTCAGCAATGGCAAAGTGCTAAGCAACTCAGTGAGACCCTATCTCTAATAAAATACAAAAAAGGGCTGGGGATGTGGCCCAGTGGTCGAGAGCCCAAGTTCAATCCCCAGTACCAAAAAAAAAAAAAAAAAAAAAAAAAAAAAAAAAAAAAAAATTTGTCCCCTATTTCTTTCATTCCTAAACTATTAAAATTTATTTCTATCTTTACAAAACCTGACTCCATTTGAGTAGATTGCTTTAGGATCCAGCTTCCTTTCAATCTCTGTTTTTGAATACTGTTAAGCACTAGGATAAAACACACAGCTTTTTTTTTTTTTTTTTTTCCCCCAACTAGGAAAGCCCATACAGAGCCTTTGAGTGTTTGCATTCATCTCAAGTCTGTAGAGGCCCAACTCTTCCAGTGGGACCACAGAAGTCCTTGTGGTTCATTGGCTAAAAATGGACCTAGAGATTTATATCTCACGTGAGCTTGGAATAAGGGGGAAAATACTTTAGTCTAGCAAATACTCCATAAAGTAAAATATTTGTTTTATACTTATAAAGTAACTGAACACATTTTATAGCCTGGTAGAACCCTTAGGATCTCCCTAGAGCTTTGTTGTTAAATAACTTTTAAATCCCAAAGCTATTGGAGTCTTAGAAGTTTTAGTTTTTATTATGAATGATGTTATTACCTAGGAAATAACCACCAGAATCTCATTCTTTGCAAGGATTATATTGAATACACCACAAAAGTGTAGATTCTTCTGTATATATGCATTGAACAATCTCAACTTGTCAAATTGGTTTTGCATATTTTGAAAAATAATAAAATCAAAGGACATTGCTGCATAAGTACTTCTAATATCTGTACTCTCTATTACATATTCTAAGAACTATATTTTGCCTTTCTATTAAATTTTGCAAATGTGACTTAATATGATAATTGTCAAACTAGAGATCCAGATTTTTTAATTATTTTTTAGTTGTAGTTGGACACAATACCTTTATTTTATTTATTTATTTTTATGTGGTGCTGAGGATCAAACCCAGGGCCTTGGAAGTAGTAGGTGAGCGCTCTACTGCTGAGCCATAATCCCAGCTCGAGATTCAGATTTTCGTTGTTTGTTTTATTGTTTTTGTGGTGCTGGGGACTGAACTCACGGCCTTGTGCATGGGAGGCATGCACTCTACCAACCGAGCTATATCCCCAGCCCAAGAGAACCAGATTTTTTATGGAGTATAATAAAGTGCTTTGGAATTCTGTAATGAATAAAACTCATAACTGTTTAGTTCCTTGATTTGTTGGCTGGCAGGGACACCACTCCTGTCTCTGTTTCTAATTTGTTAGGAGAGTGTTTAGAAAGGTAAAATTAAATATGGGTCTTATTAATTTAACACTGACTATGAATTAGTAGCATGTGAATTAAACAGATTTAAATTTGAGTGTAACTTTATTTTTAAAATATTTGTTAAAGTATGTTCATATTTACCACCCCCATGGTTACATCCAAGATGTCTCAGATATCACTCTGAGGATCTTTATTTCAGGGGCATAATTTTCCCCCCAGTACTGGGGGTTGTACTCAGGGTCACACTATAGCTGAGCTATATCCCCAATCCTTTTTATTTTTTTTATTTTGAGACATAATCTTACTAAATTGTGGAGTCTGGCCTGGGACTTGTGATCCTCCTGTCTCAGCCTCCCAAGTAGCTTGGGACTCCATGTATCTACCTCTTGTCTTGAAGACAAGACTAGCTCTGACATCATCTGTGATGAGGTTATTTTAATCCCAGGTCAGTGGCTTGCTCCACAGCAATCTGCTTCCTCACAACAGCTGGAAGGTGGAACAGTGTGAGTAAAGAACTTGCACCTTGGACATAGACTCAAGTTCAAATGCTATTTCCACAGCTTGTTAGCATGTCTTGGGCCTTCCTTCATTCCCCAAGCCTCAGGTTCCTCATCTGTAAAATGGGCCCAACTTCACAGGTGAGTTAATAGGATTGAATGAAATGAAGCAGGGGCGGTGTTGTTTAAGGCACTGTAAAAATGTCAGTGGGGTTAGCTAGTTGCAGGCCTTACTCTCTTACCCCAGGCAGTGCCCAGCATACGTAACGAGCTTATAGGAAACATTTGTGGAATGAAATTGAAATCACCATGTTATGTGCTGGTGGTTTGTGGGGGTAGAAAAGAAATGGACCTCATTTTATCTTACTGTGGGAGAGCTGATTTGGATTACATGATCTTCGAGAGCTTTTTAGGTTTAATTCTAGATGAACCTACATGGTATAATAATGTGTGTTTGGTCTTGGCCCCTGGTTATTGGGACAGAGCTCCCAAAACCCTCAGAATTTATCCTAATGAGGTGACTTTTTTTTTATATCTATTTATTTGTTTTAGTTGTACACAATGCCTTTAGTTTTACGTGGTGCTGAGGATCGAACCCAGGCTATGCACGTGCTAGACGAGCGCTCTACCGCTGAGCCACAACCCCAGCCCATGAGGTGACTTTTGATCAGCCCCTAAAGAGCTTCGGGATGTGGACCCAGTGACCAGAGGATCAAGCCTTGATTAGAAGGTTGAATCTCTCGGTTCCTTCCTGGGACCCCCAAGGAAGGGAGAGAGGCTAGAGATTGAGTTCAGTTGACAATGATTTAATCAATCACGCATACATAACGAAACCTTTAAAATCCCCAAGCAATGAAGAGTACGGGGGCACACACCTGTAATCCTAGCTAGTCAGGAGGCCAGGTCAAAAGAAGAGCAAATTTGAGGCTAGTGTGGGCCCCTTAGCAATACCCGACTCAACATAAAAAGAGCGGGGGATGTAGTTTGGTGGTAGAGCATTTGCCTAGCATGCCTGTGGCCGTGGGTTCAATCTACCTTACTGCAAGGGAGAAAAATCCACTAGCAGTAGAGTTGAATATGATTCCAAGTCAGTGAATTCGTCTGCATGCGGAGCGGCTAGCGCAGGGAGGCTGCTTTGCTCCAGACCCTCTCAGACCTCGCCCTGCCTACCTCTTCATCTGGCTGTTTATTTGTATCCTTTGTAATAAGCTCTAAAAGTAAGTGTAGCCTTTTCCTGAGTTCTGGGAGTCCCTATACCAAATTATCAAACCTGAAAGTCGGGGTCCATGTGGGAATCCCCCCAAATTTGTTGCCAGGGTGGACAGAAGGGTGAGGAGCTTGGGCACCTCCTTTGCCACTGAATCTGAAGGGAGGCAGTCTTTCAGTACTGAACCCTTCAACCTGTGAAGGCTGATGGAGTTCTGTGCAGTTAGTGTCACGATTAAAGTGAATTGTTGAACACCCAGGTGGTGTTGGAGAATTAGAGAATCTGAGAGCCTATTGTTCATTTTTGTGTGTGTGTTTATGTGGTAATGGGATTAAACTCAGAAGTGTTCTACATCACCAGGCCTTTTTATTTTTGAGACAGGGTCTCACTAAATTGCTGAGGCTGACCTTGAATTTGTGATCCTCCTGTCTCAGCCTCCTGAGTCACTGGCATTATAGGCATGCACCACTGTGACAGGCTATTGTGTTTGTTTCTGATAAGTTTTGCAACTTAACTTTTTTTTTTTTTTTTTTTGGTACTGGGGATTAAACTCAGGGACACTCGACCACTTTTTTGTATTTTATTAGAGATGGGATCTCACTGAGTTGCTAAGTGCCTTGCCATTGCCACTGCTGAGGCTGGTTTTGAACTTGTGATCCTCCTGCCTCAGCCTCCCAAGTGCTGGGATTACAGTCGTGCACCACCACGCCCAGCTCTGCAATTTAACATATTAAGGCTGGTGTCAGGGAGTAGTGGCATTTCTTCCCAGGGTCTCCACAGTGTGTGTGCTGTGACAGGGGGATGTGGTGGGGGAGGGGCACTAGCTGTCCTTTTCTGAATTGCTGTTATCAGATGGGCATTTCAAGGAAAGACTTTGGGCCGGGCGTGGTGGCGCATGCCTGTAATCCCAGCACTTGGGAGGCTGAGGCAGGAGGATCGAGAGTTCAAAGCCAGCCTCAGCAATGGCGAGGTACTTAGTAACTCAGTGAGACCCTGTCTCTAATAAAATACAAAAAAGGGCTGGGGATGTGGCTCAGTGGTCAAGTGCCCCTGAGTTCAATCCCTGGTACAAAAAAAAAAAAAAAAAAAAGGAAAGATTTTGGTGGCTTAGGTGAGCAACTATTGGGCCAAGGGTCAAGAAAATAGGGAGCTTGATTACCATAGCCATGGGCATCCTTGAACTGCGCAAGGAAAACTGCATGTGAGACACTTCCCATGACCACGGGTCATGTCCTACTTAATAGTACAGATTCTCAGATGTGTTGAAAACACTGTCCAATCCAGACTGAAAATATACCCCCACCACCAGAGTTTTTCATTCACTGCATATCTTTTTTTGAAGTAGGTAAGGTGCAGCAAGCGTATAAGCAAACACATACGTACTATATTTCATCTTTTTTATAATAGCGTTAGGATTAATCTTCCAATGAACTTCCAAGTCCTCGAGAATCATTGTCTACTCCTGTGGTTCCTATTTTCAATTTTGCAGTGTTTTCTCACAGCCCATTTTCTTCATGTGCTGGACCCAGGAAGGAAAATTAATTTCCTTGCCTCTTTCAGTGGTGTCTGCTCAGCCCTGTTAAGTCAGAAGCTAGAGGACACATGTTAGAACACTCCACGAGAACTACAAATGTTTTCCAGCTCGCAAATTGCTTTTTGTTTATTTAATTGTGTCTTTCACGGACTATATATTCAGCATTTGCCTCTGGGGTCTTTTCTACATTAACAATTCAAAAACCACTGACCTATAATCATATTAAAATTCCCATTTTACCTCCAGTTCACCCATAATAGAATTTTCTTACATGACTTGGGCGGAAGCCTGGTGACTAGATAATCTTGTACCTACAATACTAGTGCTTCATGGCGTCACCAGGGATTGTAAAATCAAATTGTGGGCCATATGATTATCGAAAATGCTGTCATTATCATAAAATGGCAAGTCATTCCAAGTTTCATTAATAGTGGATCTAGCATCTCCTGATCAGTTGGTTTTCCTTTGGTCAGGGCTGCTGAGCCTTCTAAAAGGTGAGGAGGAAAGCAGCCCACAGAGCTGCTGCTTCCAGTCTCCTGCGGGAAGTGAATGGATGGCGAGGGCCTCAGGGACTGAATCAAGAGCCCTTTCCAAAGAGCTGGGCGAGGCGGCACTCGCCTGTAATGCCAGCACTTGGGAGGCTGAGGCAGGAGGATCGCAAGTTCAAAGCCAGCCTCAGCAATGGCGAGGCACTTAGCAACTCAGTGAGACCCTGTCTCTAATAAAATACAAAAAAGGGCTGGGGATGTGGCCCAGTGGTCCAGTGCCCCTGAGTTCAAACCACGGTACCAAAAAAAAAAAAAAAAAAAAAAAAAAAGCCCTTTCCATAGGAACTTGAGGAGCAGGGGAATGCCTTGCTTCAAGCAGCCTGTCCTGTCAAAAAGAAGGGTAAGCTTGGGACAAGTGAGGTGTTGGCTGAAATTTGTTTTTCCATGTAAACTTTGTCCTTATTAATCTTTGAGGTTAGCCTCTTGGCTCGTTTCCAGGTAGAAAATTGAACATGTTTATTTAAAACAATAATGACACTGTCTGCCAGGCTTTGATTATCCAAACAAGTTCTAATGTCCTGTTAATGATAGTGTGATCTAAATTTCATTATTCAGTGTTATGAAGTTGTTCTATGAGGAAAAAATAAAAAAGGGAGACAAGTTTAAAGCTGAAGTTACACAGGGCCATTTGGTCACTATCTATGTGGCTTTTTAGACTTTTCGACAATAATTACTGTTGATTTTGGTGTAATTATTTAGATTACCATGTGATTTAGCCAATTTAGTCATTATGACTGCTAACGGGCTGGACGATGGGGCAGTATATTTGTTCTGGCCGTGTTAGGACAAATGAAGACGTGTTTGCAGGATACATAGCTACCTTATTAAGTGGAATGATCTCAGTGGACACAAACAGGACATGGGGTTATTTATTTTTCCCTTTGTGGCGTTGTTGGATCTCTGTCCCTAACCCAAGATAGCACCTGGGAAGGTCTCATTACTTGTGAGTGGCTTTCACTTATGAGGACTCTTAACTTTCAGGAGTAAAAATGTTTCCTCTAGTCCAAATCTGAACTGGTCTCCCATGCCATTGGGAAGGTCTTCCTTTCCACTGGCTCATTAAACATCTTTTGACAAATACATATATCACCGTGCAGGTATACGCCAATATAGAAACTGCACTTCTCATGATCAGGAAGCTCTTCAGAGATGAACTTTATTCCTGGAAGGTCTTTAGTTTGCTAGGTGAGAAGAGATTATGGAGCTGGGTGTGGTGGCACACACCTGTGATCCCAGAGGCTCGGGAGGCCGAGGCAGGAGGATTGCAAGTTCAAAGCCAGCCTCAGCAAAAACGAGGCGCTAAGCAACTCAGTGAGACCCTGTCTCTAATAAAATACACAAAAGGGCTGGGGGTGTGGCCCAGTGATTGAGTGCCCCTGAGTTTAATCCCCAGCACCTAAAAAAAGAGAGACCATGGAAGGTAAGTAGGAAAGAGAAGCCCATAGTGAGCTTCTCACACTGGTGGTTTTCAATTCGGGGGTACAGGATCTGCGTGTGTGCCTCGTGCACATGGTGAGATGACTCTGGTGTCCACATGGACACAGGTGGTTCTCATTTGCCAGAGACAGACTCAGGGCCATCTGTCTCCTCTCCATGCCCCAACTTAGGAGAGTGTGGTTTCTGTAATGTGGAGAGGAGTCCTGAGCTTTGTGCTGTCTTTGTTTTAATTTGTTTATATTTTCATTTAATTACTTTGATGAGAACATTAAATCAATGTGGATGATTTTTGAAAAATGTAACCTAGAAAATTCAATTATTTCGTGTCTGGAAGGGGTTTGAAGATTAAAGTGCTGTGTAAAATGGGTAATTATTTATTATTAAAATTAAATACACACTTTCTCCCTGCAATTAAATTGTCAAGAGTTTGTATAACTTCTCAAAACACATTTTGTGTTATTTTTGTTTCATCTTCTCCTAATTCCTCTAGGCAGAATGAGAAACTGCTGTCTTCTGTTACTCCTCTAGTTTTTCCCTTATACCTTTATTTTAGCTAGATTCAATTTGATTTGACTAACTTTCAAATAACATTTATGCCTGGCGTGGTGGTGCATGCCTATGATCCCAGTGACTTGGGAGGCTGAGGCAGGAGGATTGTAAATTCAAAGCCAGCCTCAGCAATGGTGAGGCACTTAGCAAGTCAGTGAGACCCTGTCTCTAAATAAAATACAAAAAAGGGCTGGGGATGTGGCCCCAGTGATCCAGTGCCCCTGAGTTCAATCCCTGGTACCAAACAAAACAAAACAAATAATATTTATAAAATGTAACTATGTACTAGGTACTGTGCTAGGCTCTGAGGAATGCAAGGTCCAATAGTACCTTCTCTCAGGCATCTGGAATCTGCACGGTGGACCCTCCAGTGCACACGGACTTTAATGCAGTTAGTTCCCTGGGAGGGACAGCGTTCCAAGGGGCGAATGACGAGGGAATGCCTGTCATTGTTCCAGGAATAGAGGAGCACAAAGCACAGTGACTGTGGTTATGCTGAATTACAGCAAAACTGAGTCCTTTCCTTTTTGTAAGGTTTCAAATCTTAGGGGAAAAAACATTAAAATATTTAAGAAAGTGTCCTTCTCCCAAGAAAGATGCACAACAGAAAACCGTGGTAGCGAAATTTTCCTTTCGGCAGCTCTGCCCTTGAACCTAGTGAACACAGCTCTGCCAGTTGGAGCCACGTCTTAGGGGTCCCTGCTGCCCAAGTTTCCAAGAAGGGTGCCCAGTGAGCAAACTTCCCGTCAAGCCATTCCTTCACTTGCTCTGAACTCTGACTTGTTGACTGAGGAGCTGACCCTGAATGTTAAACAGGTGGTGTTCAGAGTCGGAAGCTAAGAGACAGCATTTAGGATTATACAGTCATTGCCAACAGAATTACAGAATCAAGATTTTGACCCGTACCTTTGGGGAGGGTTAGCAGAGATTTTAATGGGAAGGACACGAAACAAACTAAACTAAGTGTCCCCACTCCCCAAATGTATATATTAAGGTGAAGATATGAAAAGGTGAATTGAGGGCTGGGGACATAGCTCATAGAGTGCTTGCCTTGCATGCACAAGGCCCTGGGTTCAATCCCCAGCACCAAAAAAAAAAAAAAAAAAAAAAAAAGAAAAGAAAAGTAAAGAAATGGTGAGATGAAAGAAACCATTTGTCTTTGTTAAAAAACACAGGATATTGAGCCAGGCACAGTGGCACACACCTGTAATCCCAGCACTTGGGAGGCTGAGGCAGGAGGATCGCGAGTTCAAAGCCAGCCTCAGCAATGGCAAGGCACTTAGCAACTCAGTGAGACCCTGACTCTAATAAAATACAAAAAAGGGCTGGGGATGTGGCCCAGTGGTCAAGTGCCCCTGAGTTCAATCCCTGGTACCAAAAAAAAAAAAAAAAAAACAGGATATTGGGCTGGGGTTGTGGCTCAGTGGTAGAGCGCTTGCCTAGCATGTGTGAGGCACTGGGTTTGAGTCTCAGTACCACATATAAATAAATAAAATAAAGGTCCATCAACAACTAATAAAATATTAAACACACACACACACACACACACACACACACACACACACACACACACACACACACACACACACACCGCAGGATAGGGGTCATACATGTTAGACATGCTTATTACCAAAACTTTGGATTCTGAAGAGAATGAGAAAAGCATCTTCATGTTTACTTATCTATAAATACGTTTCATGACCTATTAAAATCTCCTCTGAAACAGGAACACTTTTTAAGCCATTTTGGTGAAGCAGCAAGTTTGATAGCAAATGGGGTTACTGCATGTAAAAGACCAATAAAAAAAAAAAAATGATGAAAAAGAGACAAAAGAAATTGAAGGGAAGGAATCCAAAACAAAGGGAGTACTTTCCATTTTCTTTTCTTACATACTCTAGAACAAATTATAGAGGATGTGAATTTTCTTTTCTTTAATGTTTTTTTTAGTTGTAGTCAGACACAATACCTTTATTTTATTTTATTTATTTATTTTTATGTGGTGCTAAGGATCGAACCCAGAGCCTTGCACAAGCTAGGCAAGTGCTCTGCCTCTGAGCCACAACCTCAGCACCCCCCCCCACCAGGCCCATGTGAATTTTCATTCATAGGGAAATTTAAAAATCTATTTGCAGAAAGCTGATTCTGGAAGCTTCTTTTGGTAAATAATTCTTTGATATTTTTTTCAGTTTATTATTGTCATTGCTCTAGCACACTTTACTGGTTTTGGTTTCCCTGTTGGAAATTTATATCTCTCAGAAAATGGCCAGATTATGAGGCTTACTAGCAGTGAGTTGAACGTGGTATAAGAGCTGTGTGAGCAAGCAGCCACACCACTTGACGTCCCTCCATAATAGTCCTCCAGTACTTTGCCACTTTGAAAATTGTGTTATTTCTGTCATTTTCTGCATGTAAGTTTTCAGATATAACCTCCTTAGTTTTCCCTTGAATATAAAGTTCTTGAATTTTCTTGCCAATCCCTAATCTTATTTGGGGATTTTAACTCAATTATTTTCTTCCTTCTCTTTATTGTAGTTATTTTAGGATCTTTTTATAACTTCTAGAGTCAAATGATTAATTTTTCTTTTTTCAATCTTTCTCAAATTGTCATGAAAACTTTTCAAACTTTGAATTGGTACTGGGGTTCCGTTTTTGGCCAAATTCTTGAGTTTTAATACACAAGGTTCTAATTTCTACTTTTTTAAAATACTTACTTTGATTTTTGTGGTGCCATGGTAGGGTGTGTATGATACATTCATATACATGTAAATGTGTGTCTCTCCTTCTTTCTCTCTCCATACATTATATGTATGCACTCATCAGAGAGCTATATTTATCTCTCCATATGTACAATCCATCCATATACACTTTTTTTTGGTACTGGGGATTGAACTCAGGGTCACTCAACCACTGGGTCACATCTCCAGCCCTTTTTTGTATTTTATTAGAGACAGGGTCTCACTGAGTTGCTAGGTGCCTTGCCATTGCTGAGGCTGGCTTTGAACTCGCGATCCTCCATGCCTCAGCCTCCCAAGTGCTGGGATTACAGGCGTGTGCCACTGTGCCTGGCCCATATACACATATTTATACAAATCCATTAGGATTAACTTGTCAAGTAGTCTTAGACTTTGTTCTGAATGCTGTAGCTTCTCTCTCCTTTTCAATACACAAACATTTAGGTCTCCATGGGCCTCTGAGGCTCTCCTCTCACTGCTGGTACTTCTCTGCGCTGGGCCTGGTTCTCACCCTCCCTGCACGGGTCAGTATTCAGAAGTGACAGCTACACTGACAAGCTCTGGGACCCGCTCCTCACTCCCTCCTTATTTTCTTAAAATTTAAACCTTTGAACATTCACCGAGCTCCCTTCTGAGGTGGTGGCAGAGGTATAATCAGATGAGACCCAAGGTCTGCAGGAGTGGCTCTGGGGTCGGGTTGCACAGCTCGCAGCCAGGTGGTGAGGACATTTTCATCCCAAGGCTGTTGGGGATGAGTGGAGAGAACAGGCAGAGTAATGGGTATGACAGCAGCGGCTCCATCCCGCCTTCTTCTTCTCAGGCCCCTTGGCCAAGAAGATAAGAGGGTGGAGGGCAAAGGGCGCCCTAACAGGCCTGTGCTTCTCTGTCCTGGAGGGCAGAAGAGTGAAGAGCAAGACCCGTGCCCGTGAGGCTGGAGGTGGAGGCTGTCTTCAAAGCTGCCCCAAACTTCTGTCTCTGTAGCTGGACTGGTTAGATTCCAGAGGAGGATATCAAGAGGTTTGGCTAACAATGTGCACTTGTCTTGCACTCAGAGAGTGTGTGTGTGAGACAGCCACTGCCCGGCTCTTTTTAATTGTATCTTTTGAGATAGGGTCTCGCTAAGTTCCCCAGGCTGGCTTCAAACTTGCCATCCTCCTGCCTCAGCCTCCAGAGTAGCTGGGATCACAAGAGTTTGCCACCATGCTCAGCTCAGGTGATTTTTTTTTTTTTTTTTTTTTTTGGTAGTGGGGATTGAACTCAGGGTCACTTGACCACTAAGCCACATCCACAGCCTTATTTTGTATTTTATTTAGAGATAGGGTCTCACTAAGTTGCTTAGTACCACGCTTTTGCTGAGGCTGGCTTTGAACTTGTGATTCTCCTGCCTCAGCCTCCCAAGCAGCTGGGATTACAGGCATGTGCTACCATGCCCCGCTTCAAGTGATTCTTTTTGTTTGTTTGTTTGTTTGTTTTTCTATGTGATGCTGAGGATTGAACCCAGTGCCTCACGCATGTGAGGCAAGCGCTCAACCACTGAGCCACAACCCCAGCAATATTTTTCTTTGTGCTATCTCCACCACTGTGTGACTCAAAATATATTAAACTACTAGATATAATCCAAATAGCTTTCTAATTTCTAATTAGCAAACACGATGTCTCTCTATATAACATTTATTTATCCTGCCTTCCTGAAGCAAGATGGGTTGTTATAACATTGTCGCTAGAGCGGGCTTTCCCTCTGTAAAATGCACCCCATACCCTGACCTTCCCCCTGGAGTCCAAGGCTCTTCCCTACTTGGGCTTCTTGCCTTTCTTCCTCACCTTCTACGGGGCAGCGTCCACTCTTGCCCTGCATGCCTGACTTTTCTTGGACTTTAAATCACATGACAATGTATTTGCTTCTTTCTCTCTGACATGACCTTGAAGCTTGTCTACATCTCATCTGATAAACTTCTTCTCAGTCTGCAAGACCAAGCTCCATTGGCCTCTTTTTTTTTTTTTTTTTTTAAAACCATGAAAACAAAATGCTTCACATGTTTGCAAATGCTTCTGGTACACTCACAGGAGGGCTGAATTATCTTCATCCAAGTTAACAAACAACATACAAACTCACCTTCTTAAGGTCAAACTTTGTGTTATATAATTTTAGAAAGAACATATGTTGGGTGTGTAAGTTGTCCACATCTAACAAAACATTTTACATCTAAGCCTATTCATTTATAAATGGAACACAAAACAAAACTTATAATTTAAGCATCTTGATTTGAGAACAACTGTGGATTCAGTAGTTCTGTTAAATTCCAACATCATAATCTCCAAATGTGCATCAAAAGATAGTTATTCCAATTTTTTAATTTGTTGTAATTGGTTATACATGAGAGTAGAATGCATTTTGACATTGTATACAAATGGAGCACAACTCCTTATTCCTCTGGCTGTACATGGTGCAGAGTCACTCCTGTAGTGTAATCATACACGTATGTCGCCGCCTGAAGCGATTGCCGCTTGGAGCAACGACGCCACGGGAATAAGTTCAGAGGCAGACTGGAAACAAACAGGCTCTTTATTCTGCTAGCTTCTCTCTCCGGCTCCAACAACAACTCCCACACGTTATCCACACACTGCCAACCACCCAAAATGGCTCCGACCCCGTCTGCAAAGTCCCGGGCCAAGTCTCGCGAGATCATGCAAATGGTGCTGACCTGATCCGCAATGTCCCGGGCCAAGTCCCGCGAGAGCATGCAAATGGCCCTGACCCAATCTGCAATGTCCCTGGCCAAGTCTCGCGAGATCATGGAAGGTGGTAATGCTTTATGGCTCACAGCTAATGGCAATCTTAGCTATCTCCTTAATTAGGGCTCCTACACACGTATATAGGGTAGTAATGTCTGTCTCATTCTACTGTCCTTCCTATCCCCACAGCCCCACCCCTGCCCTCACTCCCCTCTACACAAACAGAAATTCTTTCATTCTTCCCCCACCCACCCACCCCCGCCCCACCATGGATCAGCATCGCTTATCAGAGAAAACATTCAGCTTTTGGTTTTGGGGGATTGGCTTATTTCACTTAGCATGATATTCTCTAGTTCCATCCATTTACCTGCAAAAGCCATAATTCCATTCTTCCTTAAGGCTGAGTAATATTCCACTGTGTATATTCATTCATCTGTTGAAGGGCATCTAGGTTGGTCCCATAGTTTAATTATTGTGGATTAAGCTGCTGTAAACATTGATGTGGCTGCGTCACTGTAGCATGCTGATTTTAAGTCCTTTGGGTATAAACGGAGGAGTGGGATAGCTGGGTCAAATGGTGGTTCCATTCCAAGTTTTCTGAGGAATCTCCATACTGCTTTCCAGAGTGGTTGCACCAATTTGCAGTCCCACCAGCAAAGTATGAGTGTACGTTTTCCCTCATATCCTCGCCAACACTTATTGTTGCTTGTATTCTTCATAATTGCCATTCTAACTAGAGTGAGATGAAATCTTAGAGTAGTTTTGATTTGCATTTCTCTCATTGCTAGAGATGATGAACATTTTCCCACATGTTTGTTGATCAATTGTATATCTTCTTCTGTGAAGTGTGTGTTCAGTTCCTTAGCCCATTGTTGATTGGGTTATTTGTTATTTGGTGTTAAAAGTTTTTTGAGCTTTTTATATATCCTGGAGATTAGTGCTCTATCTGAGGTGTATGTGGTAAAGATTATTTTCCCATTCTGTAGGCTCTCTGATCATGTTATCTTTTTTAATTTTCATTTTTTTGCTGAGAAGAAGCTTTTTAGTTTGACTCCATCCCATTTATTCTTTTATTTATTTATGTATTTTAGTTGTCAATGGATCTTTATTTATTCATTTATATGTGGTACTGATAATTGAACCCTGTGCTTCACACTAGGCAAGCACTTTACCACTGAGCCACAACCCAGCCCCCATTTATTGATTCTTGATTTCACTTCTTATGCTGTAGGGGTCTTTTTAAGGAATTCAGATCCTGAGCCAACATGAGAAGATTTGGGCCTACTTTTTCTTCTATTAGGCACAGGGTCACTGTTCTAGTGTCTAAGTCTTTGATCTACTTTGAGTTGACTTTTGTGCATGGTGAGAGAGAGGGGGTTTAATTTCATTTTGCTACATATGGATTTCCAGTTTTCCCACACCATTTGTTGAAGAGGGTATCTTTTCTCCAATGTATGTTTTTGGCACTTTTGTCTAGCATGAGATAATTGTATTTGTATGGGTTTGTCTCTGAGTCTTCTATTTTGTACCATTGGTCCACATATTTGTTTTGGTACCTATACCATGCCATTTCTGTTACTATTGCTCTGTATATAGTTTAAAATAAAAAATAAAAGTAACTAAATCCAGAGGAACTGTGACTTTGGAGAATGCCTGAGCTCAGGGAAGTCACTAGGATGAGTTTCCTCTTCACTTCTACTTCCTTCCACAATGGATTTCAGGCTGTCTGTATTGTGGTCAAGATGGTCACTGGCATGTCCAGTGAGATGGCTCCCTCGATATGTCTATGATCTCAGAAGAAGAGAGAATTCTTTTCTGTTGACTCTATGTAAAGTCTCCTAGGAATAGTGCACACTGCCCTAGCTTGTTATGAGCCCATTCTTGAGTCAATTACTACAGCCAGAGAGACACAGCCACCCGGGCGCATGCTCCATTTAGTGGACTCTTCTCCAACGAAACAATGATAAAAAGAGGAGCTTAGCCAGGCGCTGTGGCACTGGAGCCTGAAGCAAGAGGACCACAAGGTTGAGGCAGCCTGGATGACTTAGCGAGACCCTGTCTCAAAACAAAAAGGGCTGGGGATATAGCTCAGTGATAGAGTGCGTGCTAGCCTGCTCGTGGCCCCGGGTTTGATCCCCAGTACCACAAAAACAATAATAGCAAAAACAACAAACCACTTGCTGTGAGCTTCACAACACAACGCCAGCACAAACCACCACCCTGGCCACTTCATCTCCCAAGTTCATCTTCCCTTTCATCCTCTCTTGACTGACCGACCATATCTTAAATCTTAAAGATAGCCCTGCGACCAGGTGGTTCAGGGGCCACTAATGGGTTCAGCTGTGGGGATCCTAGAGGGAAACAATCCAATGGAAACTTTCCAAGGACAGAATTTAGTGCCACTGAATGGAAGTCCGTGGGGCAATCAGAGAAAGCCTTGTCCACGTCTGCCAGCCCCCCCAGAGAGTTCCCGTTTGTAAACTCATATACACGCTGGTTCCATATGTGAGTTGAGTGGTTTTGACTGCACCAAGAGCAGCAATTTTTCCTTTATTTTAATTCTGACTGCAGCTGTTCCCAGGTGGACATATATCCATTCTGGATTTGTAGAATGAGATTACAGTGAAGGTGAGTCCCTCGGGCTAAAGACCTTGTCATCACTTTGGCATCTCTCTGCAATTCCTGGTCAAGTCTCCTCAATTCTGCCTGCCATTGGCTTTGGCCTTCAGGACCTGCCTTAGGGCCAGGCTGTGATGCACCCGGAGGTGCTCAACCCAGGTGCAAACTACAGTCTCCTGCTTAGCTTTGAAAAAGTTCCTTGTCTGGGCCTTAACCGATTAAATGAGACTAGCTGGGGGTGGGTGGAGCCTAGAGATCTCATTGTTTAAAGGTTCCTCCAGCCACCCACAGCCAGGGTGGAGAAGAAGCCACCCTAAGCTGACCTGACCTGGCTGTGCCCTTGGATTACTCCCACCTGGGAAATCATTAGCACTTTCTGAGAATCAATTTGCAATCCTATAAGCTGTGATACTTCCCAGACAGGATTACTGAAGGAGCAAATGAAACAATGGTATGAAAAGGCATGATAAATGGAAAGAAGGAGGTGCTTGTATTGTGATTATCATGGTCTTCCTGCTATGAGTCCAGTTCTAGTCCTAATCACCTTTGTGGGGACAGGGGCGGGGGTGGGGATGGCTTTTCAGCTGTGCTCCTTGCCTTCAGTGTCTCTGCTTTCCAAATCATCCTCCACAGCAGCGCCCATTCAGCTTTTTTCAATCACCCTTTTGTTCAAAACCTGCCTTCTGCTGGGTGTGGTGGTGCACGCCTGTAATCCCAGCATTTGGGAGGCTGAGGCAGGAGGATTGCGAGTTCAAAGCCAGTATCAGCAATGGCGAGGCACTTAGCAACTCAGTGAGACCCTGTCTCTAATAAAATACAAAAAAGGGCAGGGGATGTGGCCCAGTGGTTGAGTGCCCCTGAGTTCAATCCCCGTACCAAAACAAACAAACAAAAAACACCTGCCTTATTTTTCATTTCTACAAATAAGTCCATACCTCAAATCAAAACCCAAACTACTTTTCTAACTTTTATTTTCTAGTTTCTCTATACAGTTCCTCTCTTTGTTTTCTGTTGCTATAACAAAATACCTGAAACTGCATAAAGAAAAGAGGTTTATTTGGGCTCACAGTCGTGGAGGCTGGAAAGTCTAGGCAGCTGCATCTGATGAGGCCATGTGCTGCTTCTCATGGCTATGAATGAATTAACTCCTGAATGAATTAACCCAGTCTTGTGAGTGGGGCATTAATTCCTCTTAATTAATTAATTAATTAATTAATCAATTCCTGAACACCTCTTCAGGGCTCTGCTAACCAACACGTGTTGGGGACGTTAACCACACACCAGTAGATAGAAACTCACTGGCTGACTCCCACTTCCTGATAGGGGAACTTGGCCTAGCCAAAGAGGTGTTCCCCTGACGTGCGATGAGAAATCAGATCGCCACTAAGATAGGCTAATGGCTCCGCCAATGTGATTTGCCCATGCTCCCTTTGTGCTCCTATGATCTTTCTGCTGATTGGCCCAGGTCTTCTATAAACGCTGTCCATCTTCCTCAATAAATGAGTTCCAGCTCTGATGGGGCCCCCTGATGATTCTGAGAGTCTTCTGAAGGCGGCCGTTCCCGATCTCACCTTACCTTTGGGGCGTGCTTCCCCAGCCTTCTCTGCCGGCCAGAGGAGGCTCTCCCTGGGCAAGGGGGAGTTAAAAACCCCGACAACTTTAAAAAAACCCCGGCAAACACGGTTACTCTGTGGACCAAATTTCAACTTGAATTCTGGAGGGAACAAATCATATCCAAACCATAGCAGCCATATGCCTCCAACTGACACCCACCTAGCCAACAAATGTTTTGAGTTCCTATTATATGGTCATCATGCTCGAGGTGTGGGGGAACGCAAAGATGAACCAGAGCCATGAACCAAGAAACTGTCTAGAAGTTCATACAAATGATTAGCTTTAATTAAATATAATCCCTGAAGTCATCTTTTAATTTTCCCATCTCTCTGCCTCTGTACTCATTAAGACAAAGATATGCATGATGCACCTTGGTCCTCCAGTATTCTTGAACTTGAATAGATGAAATGCCATTGCTAAATGGTAGAATGATTTCTCGGGTTTTTTAAAAAAATATTTCTTAGTTGTAAATGGATCTTTAATTTCATATATTTATTTATATGTGGTGCTGAGGGTCAAACCCAGCGCCTCACACATGCAAGGCAAGCTCTTTACCACTGAGCTATAGCCCCAGTCCCTTAAAAGTAGCTTTTTAACAAGGCAAAGGAAACACTAGGTAGGGAAGTTAAGGTGGAGCTGGGACTGAGTTTACTGCTCTAGAAAGGATGTCAGATGGTCCAGTCTGTCCGCTAGAAACTGCCCACCCATGTGACTTTAGGATTTCCAGAAAACATGGTGAGAAGAAAGCAATGGTCAGGTATGAGATGTACAATACCTGTGATCAGTGGCTAAGGAGAGAGCACAAATGTCCCTAAGAGGAGACCAGAAGGAAATGCCTCTCCTGGATCTTCACAATTGAGACATACTAAAAAGTTCTTTAGGGACATTACTGGCAACATAGACTGTGGACTCAGCAACAAGTGTCCCAAGGCCAGTTCTTTTAATGTTCCTCCCACCAGGGACAACACATGATTCAGTAAATCAACGAGCACAGACTGGCACATGGGAGGGGCTCTGGACCTAGGAGAAAGTGCCTGAGTGTCAGAATGAACAAATATGGGGGGGGGACGAGAATCAGACCAGGTGGCCAGCTCTGGTGGTCTTACTTAATTACTTAATTCAGGGATAGATTTTATAATACTTTGAAGAACAGATGAACTCCGTATTATTTAGAGAATCCTCCAAAAGAACTGCTGTTTCTGTTTGTGTATCAAAGGACACTGTCAACAGAGTAAAAAGTCAGGATGGGAGAAAATATTTGCAAATCTCATATATGATTAGATGAAAATGCAGAATGTACAAAGAATAGCTAAAACTCAGAACAAAAACCAATAGCAGGGGCTGGGGTTGTGGCTTAGTGGGAGAGCACTCGCCTAGCATGTGCGCTGCCTGGGTTCTATCCTCAGCACCATGTAAAAATAAAAAAGGCATTGTGTACAACTAAAGTAAATAAATATTAAAAAAAAAAACGATAGCAAACAGATAGGTATGGTGGTTCACACCTGTAATCCCCAGCAGCTTGGAGGCTGAGGCAGGAGGATTGAGAGTTCAAAGCCAGCCTCAGGAAAAGTGAGGCGCCAAGCAACTCAGTGAGACCCCCGTCTCTAAACAAAATACAAAATAGGGTTGGGGATGTGACTCAGTGGTCAAGTGCCCCTGAGTTCAATTCCCAGTACCGAAAACAAAACAAAAAAACAAACAACAACAATAGCAAAAACAGAAATGGGAAAAGTTCTTGAACAGACATTTCCCCAAAGAAAATATACAAATGATAGGTCAGAATGTGAAATTTGTACAGTGGGAATGAGAATATAGAATAACATGGCTACTACAGAAAATAGTGTGGCAGTTCCTCAAAAATTGAAAAATAGAATTCCTATACGATCCTGATCCACTTCTGGGATTGAAGGCAGGGACTTGAACAGATACTTGTACGTGCATGTTTAAAGCAGCATTATTCATAATAGCCCAAAGATGGAAACAATCCAAATGTCCGTCAATGGATGTATGTGTTAAAGTAGTCTATCAACAGGATATTACTCAACCTTAAAATGGAAAGAAATTCTGTCACAGGTTACAACATGGATGACCCCTGAAACTAGACTAAATTAAATGAGCCAGGTACAAAAGGACAAGAATTGTCTGATTCTGCTTATTTGAGGTCCGAACACAAGGCGAATTCCCAGGGACAGGAAGTAGAAGGGTGGTTGCCAGGAGCTGGGGAGAGGGGGTGGGAGTTATTATTTACTAGGTAGAGTTTCAGTACGGGAGGATGAAAAGACCTGAAGATAGATACTGGTCGTGGTTGCACAACAATGTGGTGGATGGATTTATTCTAAGTTGAACTGTATGCTTAAAAATGGTCAACGGGCGTCTTTTGAGCCGGGCGCGGTGGCGCACGCCTGTAATCCCAGCACTTTGGGAGGCTGAGGCAGGAGGATTGCGAGTTCAAAGCCAGCCTCAGCAATGGCGAGGCACTTAGCAACTCAGTGAGACCCTGTCTCTAATAAAAACACAAAAAAGGGCTGGGGATGTGGCCCAGTGGTCGAGTGCCCCTGAGTTCAATTCCCGGTACCACAAAAAAAAAAAAAAAAAAAAAAAAAAAAGGTCAAAATGGTAAATTTTATGTATATTTCACACAGATTTTAAAAATGAAACAACAAAATGCTGTGCCTCTCTGTGGGGGCCTTTGAAAGTCTGTATGGCAGTAAATTTGAGGTTACTGGTTTCTAATAACCTAGTATCCATAACATCTCTTACTGTGAAAAATCAAAGCATACTGGTAGAAGGGCCATATTGAGATGATTTCAACGCAAATAGCAGGAAAGCAGCACAAAATGGATTAAATAATAGGAGATTTATCATCACACAAAGTGAGGAACAGGAGGGAAAGCACTTTCAGGGTTGGTCCATTTGGGCAGAGCGATGTCAGTCCTGGTCTTTCTCCCTCCTCCCTGTTAGCTCTCCTCTCATGGAAAGCCCCCTCATTGTTGCAAGACAGTTGCCACCATCCTGCCATCACATGTGGAGGAGGGAAAATCCAGAAGCAGGAAAGGAGCTGCTGCTTTGTGCATCTCTTTTTGATGGTGAAAATCCCTTTTCTAGAAACCTTCCAGCCAACTCCCTCTCATTGTCTGGAACTGGGTCACATTTTCATACCTACTGACCAGCGGTGAGAGACATGGTACTACCATGAGTGACTGGAGGACTAGTTGGGATGGCCCAGGACATTTGGGATGGTGTGGGTGTGGGGACAAAAGAATGGATTTGCCACATGGAAGAAGAGCAGAATAGATGACCAGTAAATCACAGTCAAGCCTTGAATATTATTGAAAGTATGATGTCTTGGGCAACTTACATAAATATCTTTGAGCCTCAATTTTTTTTTTTTTTTTGTACCAGGGATTGAACTCAGGGGCACTCGACCACTGGGCCACATCTCCAGTCCTTTTTTGTATTTTATTTAGAGACAGGGTCTCACTGAGTTGCTAAGTGCCTCACCATTGCTGAGGCTGGTTTTGAACTCATGATCCTCCTGCCTCAGCCTCCCAAGTGCTGGGATTACAGGTGTGCGCCACTGCGCCCGGCCTTTGAGCCTCAATTTCTATAACTGTGAACTGAGGGTAACAATACCTCCCTGACTTAGGTGGCTAGGAGGATTACATGAGGTAATATGTACAAAACACTTAGTATAGTGATTTATACCTATTACCCTATTGAACATAGTCTCATTACTGACATACACAATAAATGCTTCATAAATGGTAGTTATCGTTATTATTTTTCTTCCCCCAAATGTGTGAATGCACCATTGGTTGGTTATCTTCTTAACTTACCCACTCGTGCAGGTAAATACACAATAAGTAAACTGCCCTGAGATGATGAACTACTGTGGGTTGTGGAATCCAATGTGGAGTCAACGGGAGTCCTAGGAGGTATTAGTTTGCCACTATAACAGAGCACCACAGACTGGGTGCTTGAACAACAAGTTCATCGGCTCAGTTCTGGAGAAAAGAAGCCTGAGACCAAGGTGTTGGGAGGGCTGCTCCTTCTGAGGGCTGTGAAGGAAGGCCTCATTCCGGGTCTTTCTCCCTGGCTGATCGGTGGTTGTCTGTTCGCTGTGTCTTCCCATCATCTCCCCTTTGTACCTATCTGTGTCCAAATTTCCCCTTCTTGTATTAACACCAGTCATTTTGGATTAGGGTCTACTCTAATTTTAACTTACTCTGTAAAGACCCTAACTCTCCAATACAGCCACATTCTGAGGTTACTGGGGGCTAGGCTTTGTATATGTGAATTTTTTGGGGACACCATTCAACCCATAGCATAGAGTAAGGAACCCTTGGACAGTGTTGCTATTGGGAAGTCCACATTCCTGTAAAGCCCAGAGTGAGAGTTCTTGTGCCAATCATAAGTCTTTATCCTTCCCACACCAACTTCTCTCCCCACCCTCTTTGTTTTAAATGGATTTGGAAATAATATTAAATCCCACTCTGGCTGGTCTGGAGTAACAAGGTTATAACAGATTTGTTACATTTTAAAGATAATGAATTTGTTATAACGTGAAGATAATTCTGAGAAGGGCTGTAGGAAACATGACCCTGGATGAGGCAAGAAGAAAGCCCTGACTGCTCATTTCAGATGAACATTGATTAAGCCCTGGCTGTGTGCAGAGCATGAGTGCTTCATTCTGCATGCTCCTGTGGAGGGAATAAACTCCAATTCCACTCTTTAGGGATCTACTTACATTACAGATGTGCCACTGCTAACTGCTATGTAAGGCAGAACACAGTGCAAACTACAAGATCAACCAACGGGTCATAAGTGTGCAGAGAAGGTGAAAATGAAGGTAGGTGGGAAAAGATGAATGAGTTTTGATGGGAGAGATCAGTTGAGAAAACCTTAGAAACTTTGGGAGTACTGGATCTTTGAGGCTTGACAATTATAAATGCCTGTTATGTCCCTGCATAAGGAAAGGTACAGTGAAACTTTGAGGATAAGGAAGAGCAGATTCACTTGACATCTTGGGGGAGATTTGGGCCCTGCCATGAGCTACAATGTCTAGTTTAGAAGTCAGGTGCTGACTTTCAGCTGAGATGGGAAAGGCTTGGAAGAGACTGAGCTGCATTTTAGGCCAAACCGAGTAGATATCCCGGGTGCTGGGGTCTTTGGGAGCAGCGTAGCCATTAAGGGGAAGAGCTTGGCAGTGGGCAGACTGGGGAAAGTCCACGTTCACCATTTACTGGTCACAACATAGGAAAGGTGCTTAAATTCATGGGCATCAGTCTCCTCATCTGTAAAGTGGGAATGATCATATTGCTTCTAGGGTTCTTGCAAGCACATGCGGAAATTCTGCAGGTAATGGTTAGCAACACAGTCTGGTACACAGATGCAATAAATGTTCACCAATAAAAGAGGAATCACTTTATGGATTTTGCACATGGTTGATACACTGAAGTTCCCTTGTCCGATGGCAGAATAATTTGTGTCTTTAAAAACAATCAAATATTTAGACATGCCGAATGGCTGCGAACATTAAGGAATTATGAAGGGTCAGAGGAAGGTTGAGAGCCATCCTCTCCCCCAGCATGCTCCACCCACTGGGAAAGGAGGAAACCAAGAACGGAGGAAAGTCACTGAGGCAAGAAAAGGGAGAGCATGTGGAGAAGGCCCTGTTAGGCGCTGCCCCGCCTCCACCTCTACAAGGGCCTGACCTCTAGGCCTTGTCCAGAGGCGCCCCTTCTCTTCCCAACCACTAGGGGATGCGCTGTCTAGATCCCCTCCCTGGTGCGACAGAAACAGATGGTCCTGCAGTTTGAATGATGAGGGCAGGTTGTAGCTGAGGGCAGAGACAATGGGGGAGAGGAAGCTGGGTGAAGCCAGGTCTGAACCCAGAGCAGGTACTGGGTGCAGGCCAGGGAGGGAGTACCGAAAACCAAGACCTGCAGGGACTGCAGCCAGGGACAAGGTCACCCGGGCAAGGTGTTAGACCCTCCTGTTGCTTTTGTTCCCTTTCTCCTTCAAGCAGGACCATTCCACTTTCTGGCAGCTGCAGCAGCAGCAGCAGGTTTGATGGACAGATGAGGGGAGGAACCATGTGGGCGCCGGCAACCTGATGGCTGATGGGAAGTACGACAATAGGAAACCAATGGATGAGTAGAAAGTGGGGTACCCCTGCAAAGAAGGTGCCCAGGACAGATGGTGGAGGTGGAGAACAAGAGGGGGGTGACAGGGGAGCTACACATTCCAACCCTTCCCGACCACAGCAGATCCCGTGTGGTCACTCCAATCCAATAGGCGGTGAGAACATTGTTGACATTGATGGTCCAGGGAAGGGACCGAGTGGATGATGATTGCCCTGCCATATCTCCTGCGCAGATGCCAGCAATTTACTGGTGAAAATGAGAATCACATTGAGCCCCAAACAGTACGAATGTGATAAGAAAATAGCTGATGCTTGCTACTGTGGAGGGGCCCAGAAGACTTGGACATCACAGTCTAAACTGACATTCAGCCAGTATACCACAATGGCCTTACTGATTGTTTATGGTCTGCATCCACAATGATGTGTAGACCTTTTTGATTGTGGTTGGTCACATAATTCTGGCCAGCTGCTTTGGAAGTTAAGGGTTAGGGATGTAGCTCAGTGATAAGGCACTTGGTTAGCATGCACAAGGCCCTGGGATCAATCCTCAGTATTGCAGAAAAAAGAAAAAAATGAGGCAAAAGAATAGAGATGCTTTGTTCAATGGATCAGTACTTTTAGAAAAGCAATCCTAGATGTAGTTTCTATCAAAATCCTTTGGGGTTCCAAAATACTTTAGTATTTTGTTCCAGACGAGATTGAGCTGTCCTTAGATAGCACTGGGTTCTAAACAGGTAAGAGACGATATGTCAGATATAGTACTTCTCTCACTCAGAACATCTTACCAGAATAATGAGTCCATTGGGACTGGGTGATGCAGAGTCTCAGAATAAAAACCAGTTTTGAAATATGTACTATCTTTAGCAGTAATTATTAGTAAATTATCTTTATGCTTTAAAGCTTCTTTAGTCTTCTTTCATTTTAAGGTGGCTAATATCACATGAGTGAAAAGTAAATTTGTAGATTAATTTGGTTTAAATATCTATTAGGAAGGTTTAAATATCTATTATCAAATGTGTGTATTGTTAAAGATGCCTCTTTACGTTTTCATTGACAGTCTGAAAAGCTGTCTAAACACAGGGTCCCACTTTAATCTTTTTAAACAACTTTATTGATGTATAATGTATATACCATAAAAGCAACTTGTTTAAATGTAGAATTCATTGATTTTTTCATACATTCACTGGGTTGTGCAACTATTGCCATTATACAGTTTTTTTTTTTTTTTTTTTTTTTTTTTGTACTGGGGATTGAACTCAGGGGCACTCGACCACTGGGCCACATCCCCAACCCTTTTTTGTATTTTGTTAGAGACAGGGTCTCACTGAGTTGCTAAGTGCCTCACCATTGCTGAGGCTGGCTTTGAACTTGCGATCCTCCTGCCTCAGCCTCCCAAGTGCTGGAATTACAGGTGTGGTGCCACCATGCCCAGCTTTTTTTTTTTTTTTTTTTTTTTTTTTTTGGTACCAGGGATTGAACTCATCCCCAGCCCTATTTTGTATTTTATTTAGAGGCAGGGTCTCACTGAGTTGCTTAGTGCCTTGCTAAACTGCTGAGGCTGGCTTTGAACTCATGATCCTCCTGCCTCAACCTCCCGAGCTGCTGGGATTGCAGGGATGTGCCACCGTGCCTGGCCCATAATTCAGTTTTGAGGTGTAAAATTTCAACATGTAAAATTCAAACCTGTTGAACAGAAAACTTATCCTCAGTTTGGGGATGGATATGACTAAACAGGGTTTGCCTCTTTCCTTGTCCCCGTTCCTCTCCCTCTTTCTTCTTGCCTCCCCTCCCCTTTCTCTCCTTAGTGTGTTAGGTGTTGAGGATAGAAGTCCAAAGATGACCCCTGTACTCAAAGACCAGGAAGTCAGTCACAAAAGCTACAGAAGAGATCATCACATTCTTTTGCAAAAGTGTCATCCTGATAGGAGAGCTGCCCTGGGTATTATGGGATCACATTTATCTTTGCCCCACCCCAGGTTCTCAGAGATTTAAGAGCTCAGCTCAATAAACATTTATTGGGCATCTGTGCTCCATGCTGTGGGTACAAAGATGAATAAGAACTCACCTGCCTGATGTAAGCGGCTTTGCTTCATTCTCAGGTGACTCGGCATTCATCAATTACGGGTCTCACTGACCTTGTGACCCAGTTTCAGTACCCTGATCTTTGCCCAAGGCCAGGTGCAGACCTCTTGTACCCTCTCTGGTAATGGAATATAGTCTTTCCCTGTTTCCTGGCACTGCGTGCTTCCTCCATTTCCTTCAGTTCTCAGCTTCAAAGGCGCCTTGTTCAGCAGCCCTCTCTGGCCACCCATATAAAATTCCCCCTCAAGGGCTGGGGTTGTGGCTCAGCGGTAGAGTGCTCGCCTAGCACGAGTGTGGCCCGGTTTGATCCTCAGCACCACGTGAACATAAATGCATTCATTGCATTGTGTACAACTAAAGCAAATAAATAAATATTTTTAAAAAATTCCCTTCAATACACACTTCTTCACCTCTTTCCATGCTTTATTTTTATTCCTTACCTTTTTCACTTTCCAACATACCATTTATTTTAATTGCTTATGTTGTTCCTTAGAACATGCATGCTGTGAGTGCAGGGATTTGGGTGTTTGCGTCTTAGTTTTAGCCCTCCTGATACATGGTCTGTACCCAATGAATATCTGTTCTATGAATTCATGCGTATTTGACTGGAGCCCCCTCCTCATAACGATGGTTTCCCCAGACCTGGGACACTGCCTTGATTCTCTCCCCCACACGTAGGTAGTGCCTGGGTCTCGTGGGTGGTGGCGGATTCTCCAGCCACACTGCTTGCCAGCCTGCAGCTCTGAACACTGCCTGGTTCTAGCTGCCTTGTTCCTGGAACTTTCTCACAGAAGAATCTGTTGTGACATGTTCTTGCCTGTTCTTTCCCTGACTCAAACTGTTGCTGCCTGCCTGGTGCTGGCCTCCAAGGAGTCTTAAGAACCGGCCCATCCCAGTTTGCCCCAGTTAATTAACCTTCTCTGTGTGACAACTTTACAAGACTGGACAGAAGGCAGAACACCCATGATGCTCTGTGAAATTTTAAAATACTAGTCAGTAGAAATGAATAAGGGTGGAGGCCTTTATTCCACACAGAATTAATTCTTAACATCCCTCCCTCAAAGAATTGTCTTTTCAGTTGTGGCAGAAAAAAAGGGTTGAAGCATTTGGGAATAATTACTGAACCCTGAAATTAGCTTCTTAAAAGTAATCTTGAAGGTCATTCTTATTTTCCTGGTAAAATCTTGGGGTGTTATAATTCACCTTCCTTATTCTGAGCTCCTGGCCAGCAATTGAGCTCATTATTGAGCTCAATACCCTCATTAGCTTCTCATTAAAAACAAAATTTTTTTTTCTGCCCTAAAGTTGAAGCTTAAAATAAATCTCTGAAAACTTACCTTAGGCTTCTAAGACATGCATACAGCTTTCACACCTCTGTGGTGTACAGAAGTGAGAACTTGGGAGAACAAAGGCACAAGGGTCAGTCGGGGGACCATATATGAGGCAGTGCTTTAATTGGGATCCCAGACTGATACATTTCAAGTTCTCTCTCTCTCCAGGTGACCAACATGAATGTATGTGCTTACTAACAGTATTTAGAAACATCATCAACAGGTTGTATTTGTGCTACAAGACAAGAAAGGCTGCTGAGAACATTATAAATTTTAGTAGATCGCACACAGCCCCCAAGAGTTCACAAGGTTTTATTATCATGGCAGAAGAGATCTGGTGAGATACTTAAGGGAGGGAACATGGGACTTAGGACCTCAAGACAGTTGAGTTCAGGCAGCTGGGGAGAGGCTGCCGGCTCTGCTACAGCACAGGAGAGGGATCATTAAACCCAACGCTGGAGCTGGAGGCCCAGCAAGGTAGGCAGGCTTAACTTTGATAGTCAAGAATTTTAGGTTTTCATTCTGCAAGGAAATCCTTTAAAAAGGCACCAAAGAGGGCATGAAAACCATCATTTACCAGAGACCTTCTTCCTCCATTCCCCTGTTTTAGTTAGCTAAGGAAGCAGGAGACCTTGTCTATATTTTCTTGGGCAGTACAAGACATTCTAATCTTGTCCCTCAGGAGTTGGATTGAACTCAGGGGCACTGGACCACTGGGCCACATCCCCAGCCCTTTTTTGTATTTTATTAGAGACAGGGTTTCACTGAGTTGCTAAGTGCCTCGCCATTGCTGAGGCTGGCTTTGAACTTGTGATCCTCCTGCCTCAGCCTCCCAAGTGCTGGGATCACAGGTGTGCACCACCACGCCCAGAAACTTGTTGTGTCTTTATAGTACTGGGAATCGAATCCAGGGCCTGGAGCATGCTAGACAAGCACTTTACCACTCCCAACCCAGAAGTGAGATTTTAAGATGGGGAACAGAGTGGGCCCCGAGTTGGGTTTGAAGGTCAAGAACAGGGTGGGGTGGGGAGCTCCCAGGTCCCAGTGGTTAGCGCTTCCACAACCTCCTAAGACTTGCACCTTCTTGCATTTTATTCTCTGTACCCCATCCACCCGAGGGGGTCCAGGCGCGAGGTGTCCAATCCTCCCCTCCACGAAAGCAGGATCCGGCCCTGACAAGACTACGTGAACTTTTAGGGGTATCCAAAAACTAGCTGCGGTGACACGGATCCTGGGCGGTTTCTGGAAACGCGACGATCTAAACTGCTCCCTCTCACGGTCGGTCGGGAGCCCCAGCCCGGGCCCTCCCGGCGGCCCGCGGCCCCCACTCTGACCGGCTCCTGCTGCCCGCGGCGCTAGGCCTCCTTTCGCACCTGATTTCAGCTCAGGTCCTACTCCCGCGCGGGGAAAAGGCAACTCGAGGTGCTGATCGAGGGTGGGCACTTGGGGACCAGGGCCGGAGGGCACGTGAGGGAGCGGGCACCTCTCACCCCGGGGGAGGTTTGGCGAATCCAGAGGGACAGACTGAGGTCCGGGACCAGCGGATGGGTGGGGTGGGGGAGGAGGTGGAGCCGCCGGGGAGGGGCGGTGCCGCGGGAGCGGAGCCCAGCCTCCCGTCCCCACCCCCTTTGGTGTCTTGGTCTCGGCGGTGACACAGAAAGCTCCCGCTCGGTGCCGAGCGCCTGGCGGCGGTGTCAGATCGCGGACGCGGAGGGCGGCCGGGCAGGTGGGGCGCCGCCCGAAGGCCGGGCGTGGAGCTGGGCTGCAGGCGCCGCGCCGCGCTGCCCGCGCCGCCCCGCAGCCCGCCGCCAGAGGAGCGGGCGGCCGCCGGCCCGCGGCGCGCGTCTGGCTGAGCGGGGCGGGCGCGCCGGGACCACCCAGCGATGCTGCCTCCGCGTGTGTAGCGAGCGCCCGAGCGCGCTGCGGAGGAAGGTCAGTGAGTTTCGGTTTGTTTCTCTGCCCAGTACACCTCCCGGCTCGGGCGCAAAGGGAGAGGGGCGCGAAGGCTTGTCTGCGCCCCCAAGGCGGCAGCAGCCGGAGGCGCGAAAGGGCAGCGGCCGCCTGGTGTGTTGCGGGGTAGCCTTTGGACAGCGAACGGGGCGGCGGGGCCGCGGGAGTCCTGGGCAAGGGAGCGCGGGGCCCGGCGGGGCGCGGGGGAGGTGGGCTCGGGAGTTGCGTTTCTCCCCAGTGCTGGCGGAGTTGGGTGCGCGGCTGGGGCGGGGGAGCGGCGCTGGCGGCGGCTCGGCCGAGTCCTCGGATGCCCCCTGGAGCTCCGGTCCCAGGGAGCTCGCCTCGTGCTTGCGCCACGCGCCCTTGCTGCGCCCCCAGCCCGCACACGCCCCCGCTGGTCCCCTCCCAACCTCCTAGCCGTGCGCTTTCCCTACCCCTAGAAGTTGCCCGGGGGCCCCTCCTGGGAAAAGAGGGTGCCGCGGCGGGCCAGACGTTGGGGGTCTTTTGTGCGGACGACAAACGCCTGGGGCGCTTGCTCCTGGAAGGACAGCGTCAGGACAAAGCAGGGTGGACTCGAGGGGTGCTGCTAGAGCAGCGGCGGTCCCCGATCCCGCTTACGGTGGGGGTGTAGTGGGGGGAGCACTGCATGGGTTTGGAAGGAGTACAGAAATCAGCAAAACACAGTGACAGTGACTTGATGAGGTGGCGGACTGGGGCAAACCAAGGAAGGATGCTTGCGAATGCAGCGCTGGTGTGTCTGGGCGGGTGACCAGGCGCCCCGCATTCCCATATGACGGGGTTTACCTAGTGTGTGTTGCTGGCGTATCTTTGCCCCAAGATGGTATTCTCCGCCTCTCGAATTCCTTTCTTTCTGAGGGATTACTGTCGTTAGTATAGGCTGTACCACAGGAGAACTTGGGGGCGGGGGAGACTGCGGAGGAGGGGGGGCATTTATCCTAGAGAGACAAATTAGGATCTGTTACGCCCCCTCCTCTCCCCGCCAGCCCTCCTCTCCTCCGCCGCTTTCTCCCAGGACACCCAGTCCGACACCGCTGGCTGGGGAGGGAGCCTGGATTTCTTTCTGTGCTGCGCGTATCTAACCCTTACTGCATGTATTTCACTGCAGGCTGAACAAAGCTCAGTCTCAATTGTGCTTCTTGCTTGTCAGCCTCTTGCCTCCCAAATGCGTACCATTTTCACTTGATGTCATCACGCAGAAGGGGGTGAAAGGGACTCGGTGACAGACTCAGGTAACCCCCAATAATTTGGGTAGCCGCCTGGGTGTCTCTGGGTCATTTGGGCCCACAGTGCTGGCACAGGGCTGCTTGGTGGTTTCTGCATCAGCATCGTTCTCATTCTGGGTGAAGGCGTGGGGCTGCAGGAACCCTTGCTTCAGAGGAATAAATTGCAAATGACTTCCTACCTTCCTTTTGAAAAAGTCATTGGGGAAAGAAAGGATGCTTTGGGGGTTGTATATTCGACCTGGTTGATGGGAATTTTGATACTATGGGTCCATAGGCAGTGGTATCTGCATGTGGGGGTTGGATAGAAGACAGTGTTTTTATCTATGGTAATTTATTTTGACTTCAGTTTATAGGTGGGTATGTCATGGTGAGGCTGATATTGTTAAGACGGATTATAAATTTGACCACTGCTCAATTAGGGCATTGGCCAAATGCAGTGACCTTCTTATGAAATAATGCTTTCCCCCCATCCCTTCATTGTAATAGTATTTGCAAAATCAAGAGATACAGTTGGCAGTAAGTTGCTGGGAGGTGCAGTGAGAGTTCTTGGGAGACCAGAAAGAACAGAGAAAATGGAGCTTTAGTTAAGTTCCCATTTATATAGCCATTAGACTCTCATTGTGCATTTTATCTTTAGGTTTTTGGTTCTTTTCCAAAAACTGGCCTGTTCCTGTTCTTTTCTTTCCAAGGATAGTTCTGTTTTGGTGTCAACCTAACCAGATTTGGGGTTATCTTGATAAAGTACAATGAAATGTAACCTTCAGACTTATCGGGCACCTTGGCATTGGCATTCTCTACCAGAGGGCAGAGCTCTCTGCGCATCCCACACAAGTAGCAGGGAATAAGAATGGTTATGGAAATGCATCCAGGGTTTTCGTATAGAAAGACAGATTGCTGAGGGCCAAAGGCTACTGGAGTGCCTTTTTGCAGTGTAGCAGCAGCAGAACAACAAATTCCCTTTAGCCGCCCTCCCCCAATCCCTTGAAAAATAAAGTTTAAAACTTGACAGATTTACCATTCACCTCTAAGGTAGTTTGGTTTTGAAAGGTGACTTTATAAACAGGGTGACACTAGCATTTATCCTCCTGCTCAAAGCACTTGAGAATCACTAGGAGCAGCAGATGAGTTACCCAGTCCCAGCCGAAACAAAGGCCAATGCTTTGGAAAGATGAGATTAGTAATATGGTGCTAGGATATAGGTATTTTGACAGGTGATTTTTATGTCAGCAATAATGCCTGGTGTGTACTGTGTTGCTGCAAGAATAAAACCCATGTGATGGGATAACAGGGAATACAATAATGCAATGGAAACAAGGGTGTGGTTTCTTTTTAAATAGAAAAAATAAATACCTCATACACAAAATTCCACATGGGAAAACAGCTGCCTGCACATGTAAATGCTTGTTCAAGAACAAAGATAGCCACAGTGCAATGTTAGGTTTCATTGTAGTTTTAAATGATGTACAGTGATAAATCATAATAAAGTGTTGTATCGCTGCTTATTTATTTATTTATTTATTTATTTATTTATTTAAGAAGGAGGCTCCTCACCCCAAGATGTCTGCCATGGTGTGTTTAGGTTTAGGTTGGAGGAGCACAGGAAATATTGGCCCAACCTTTGGCTCCCCTGCAGATATGAATCTACTCATTCACCAGATGTTTATTGGGCAACTGATAGATAATGGGCTCTGTGAGAGGTGCCAATGGATGGGGGTGAGGGGCAGAGTACAAAAATGAATCACCTTCAGGGAGCTTGTAGGAAGACGGAGAATTGGAACTGGATTGTGACTAGGTTATGTGGAAGCTAGAGGGACGAATAGAGTGGAATTGGACTTCTGAGAAGGGGACTGTGCTCAACTGGCCTCTATGTTAGTCCCTCTTTTTGGGGGAACTCTCTTATCCCTAGATGGCTGAGACTATAGTCAGAAGTGTCCTTTTCTTCACAGTCTTCGAACTTTTCAGCTGAATCCCACAGGAATAGCTGAGCTCCACCATTGTTGGGAGGCCATTGTGTTTTCTTCTTCCCTTCCGGGGGGCTTGAACCTGTCTATGCTGTGGGCACCCTCCACTTTTTGAGGTGTGCTACAGTCCCTGCTGTACTTAAATTTTGAAACAAATTCTGCTTTTCTGTATTGTCAGATTTTTAGAAAACAGATTGGGGGTTCTTATTTTTTTTTTTTAAACAGTGACGTGTGAGCAGGAGAGGGCAGTTCAGCTGCAGTAACACCTCCATGTCTCAGCACTAAGCATAGTTTCTGTCTTTCCCATTCTGTTTCCAGTGTGGTGGGCAGGTGGGTCCTGCTCACTGTAGTCACTCAAGGACCAAACTGCTGGACCAAAGGGTGCTTGGGCTTGGGCAATCCCTGCAGCCCTGGAAAGGAGATGCAGCAGGGTGTCACTCCGGCAGTCACGTGATCTCACCCAGAAGTGAGTTGCATGCTCCAGCCAAACACCTGTCGTAGGATCACACTGAACCAGAGTTCAATATTTCTTGCTTGGAAAGGGGGAGAATAGGTCACAGGTGAGCAGCACTAGTGACTTCCACAGTGATCTGGCCCCAAAGAGGTTCTAAAATGTATTCCACAGGGCCCAGCTTAGTGCTTGGAGGCATTGGGTGTTCTGCAAGCAATACATTCACGTGATCTATACTAACGTGATTGTTAGTAATCTCTTCTCTTTTTGCCTTTGAAATAGTAGGCCACTAGGTATTTCCAAGGCAGATGCTAGGAGTTTGTGTGCCTAGCATTATGTAATAGAGAAGTGTCGTGCACAGACTTTCTCTCCCTTACCATCTGCTTCTTGTCTAAGACTTCCTGAGTTTCTTTGGAACAGCCCAGGGTAGGAAAAGAGTGTTGGGCCTGGAGTCTCCCAGGAGGTGGCCTCCTCAGCAAAGACCACAGGGCAACAGATCAGACTAGAGAGGGCTGGGTTGGGTTTAGGGTAACCTTGGGTCATCTTGTTAGTTAGAAGACAATCTAGACAAGAGGCTTTTTCTAGTCATAGGACTGACAGAACACCCAGAGAGTTCTGGGACATTTATGGATTTGTCAGCCACCACGTTGGCTATGAGGGTGGAAAGTTTTAAAGCCTTCCTTCCTGCACTCCCCTAGGAAGAGTCGGGTGCCGTGGAGTAGGCATTGCCAGGAGGAGTGGGTCAGGCACCTGGCAGCTTGTCCAGAGAGAATGGTTTGGGAGAGCTGGTCACTTAAACATCTTTGTTCACATTGAATGGTTAGAATATTTAAAATTTCTTAAGTTCTTTAAGCAGATGCCTGGAATTGAACAGGATAGTACTGCTTCTGGCGTAGTAATCACTTTGGTAAAGTCATTTTTATAGATAGCTCTCTAAATAGAAGCAACACGGTCAACTGACCAAGTTGGCCTCTGAGTCCCAGTGACTGAGGGGACAACAGTATTAACTGAAGGATGCAGAGGCCACCCTCTGGTCCAGCTTCATTTGTGTGACAAGATATTGCACTCAAGGGGCTTCTGAGTTGGGAGATGAGCAGCCGGGAGAAACAGGCAAAGCCCATCCAAGAACCAGTGCCGAGAGCCGGGGCTGGACTGAGCGTGAGCACAGGCCAGGAGGGAAAGGGGGCCCAAGGGACTGGTCTTGAAGTATATTTGGGAAGCTCCAAAATTCACTTTGATGTTTTGTGTGGCCTCTGAGTCTCTACCTCCTGAATGTCATGCTGAAGCTGGCTGTTCAGGTAGAGGGCACTTGTGGCATTGAACGTGGTCCCTGGCACTGCCTGCTGCAACACTGCAGCAACTGAAAGAGGAAGGATTGGTTTTTCTGCTCCTTCCCCCTGTGGCTTTGCCGGTTACCCCTGTGTCCCAGCAGTCTGCCTCCTTGATGGAAATCAGAGTTTGGATAAAATAAGTCCTTGTTATATGTTCAGAGTTTCTCTGTTTCTGGTTGACGCACTCATTGCAGGATCTAAAGAGAAGCCCGAGAGGGTATATGCAGCCTGTATCTCTCTTGGATGAGTCTCAAGGCCATGGTTTTGGGTCCTAGACTTCACGTGGATGTTGAAGCCCCAGCAGTGTCTTTTTTTTCTGGAGCTGTGGGGGCTGTTTGCAATCTACTGAGAATAGAAGGGATGAATTGGAAAAGATAGCTTACTTGCCACTGATGTATTGTTTCCTGCAAAAATAAAACTCTGTGCAAATAATCTGGGTGATAAAACCTAATGTAACATCACACGGGATTCCTGGGGTTCAGACCTCTGTGCAGAGAAGGAGTCAGTTCAATGAAGATGGGCCAATGGTGGGAGCAAAGGAGTCACAAAGGGGAGTCTCCAGGTGCTGTGTTCCATGCTTCTGTTTCTACTCCTGCTTCCTGTCTCATTCTCACCTACCAGGGAAATGTAACTTTGCTAGCCCAGTTTCCCTGTACAAATGCTGATAATGATACTGACCCTACTCTTCACCGAGGTTCAACAAGAATTGATGAGATTTTCCTAAGAGCTTTAACAGACCTATAAAAGAAGGGGGAGCTTTGTTGTTAATGTTGCTGTTTTGCTTGTTAACAGATTAACTGTCCTTCCCCTAACCGTTCCCACGTCCCCTGGATTTCCAGCTCCACTGCCACATCCTAGCTAGGAACCTTATTTCTTCCTGGGCTATTACAGTGGGCATCCACACCCCCGACTTTCCCACCCCCATTGCCACTCTTAGACCAGGAGTCTGTTTAAATGGTCATTCCCTCCCTGGATAACCTTTGGTGCCTCCTGGCTTTGGGTGGGAGAAAGCATTTACTCTTTAGTCTGTCTTCAGGTTCTCCCCAGCAGGCCCCAAACTTCTTTCCAGTCTTGACTTTTAATCTGCCTGACTTTGAAACTCCACCTTAGCTGGGATGGTTAATCCATTGTTAACCCCAAATGCTTTGCATAACCCCTGTCTTAGTTCTAGCGCCTTCTGTGGCCTAAAATGTCATCTTTCCTCTTCTCCTTCCATCCTATTGTTAAAGACTCAATCCAGCTTTTAACTCTTCTCAAACAATTAATTAACTTGAATGCTTAGCCCTTAGTAATCCTTTATTACTCTCTGACAAATTCGCTTCCATTTCATTTCACTCAATATCTGTTCATTCATTCATACTCATTCATTTATTCTACAAAGAACACTTGTCATAGAATAGATTGTTTTATAAAATTCCCTAAGGTTGTAGTGTCTGTCTGTTTAATTGCAAAGAAAAGAAACTAATTCAGGCTAGTTCACATAAGGTAAGGTGTATTGAAAAGACATCCTGGGACACTTTTATCATCAAGTCACACATCCCAGGAGTCTCAGTGCAAGAGAGCCTTTCAGTCATTGCTCCTCTGGTACCTTCCCTGCTGGGGGAGAGGGTGAGAGGTACAGCAGTTCTTCAGGCCAGAAGAAACAGAAATCAAGAACTGGTGGATCCCGGTTCCCTCCCAAGCTCCTTCAAGATGACGACTGGATGAGGTTTGACTGTTTTGTATTTCCTACCATGTTTGTGCATAGGAATGGCTCAATAAATAATCATTGATGAGTCTTTGACAGCACAGAAAATGATTTTGACCTACTGTGACAAAGGAATGATAAGACACTTTAGGCTTTTTTTTTTTTTTTTTTTTTTTTGTAGGATCAGTCCTGGGTTCAATTCTCAGTTACACACTCTTTTGTTTTTATTTTGAGAAAGGGTTGTTCTAAATTGCCCAGGCTGGCCTTGAACTTACAATCCTCCTGCTTATAGCCAGGATTACAGATGTGCATCACTGGGCCTGGCTGATCTGTCTAAAGTCTTAAGGAAAGTTAAGAAGAGAGAAACTTATTTTAAAGAGTTTCCTCTGCTTACATGAATAATGATTAAATCTTGAATCAAATTTAAGTTACCAGGCTTCAGGGTGCATACCAATGGTTTTGAAGGTCATTCTAACAAATGAGTTGTTGCTGATATCAAGTCTGTTTTTCAACTTCTATTTGCCTGCTATTTCAAACAAAAAAAAAAAAAAAGAAAAGAAAGAAAAGAAAACAAGAAAAGAAAGAAAAATCCTCAATCCTCTAATCCTCCTTGGTTACATTTTGCAGATTAGAATTTGCAGTCCCACCAGGTCACCCCACAGTCTAACAGAGCAGGCTGTGATGACACTTGATATGACCAGGTGACGGCCGAAACTACCACATCTACCCTTGTAATTACTCCATGGGCATCAATATTTTTGTGACTCACATTTATATCACTTCACCTCTTTTGATTTTGAAATATTCATTCACATGATACTCTTATTTTATGCTCCAAACATTTGATCATTATGGACAGTGTTATGTTGAGAGAGGGAAATCTGTCTAGATGCTTGGAGAAAACAGCTAGGAATACATTAATACTAAAAACATTCCCAGTTTGAAGGAGAGCTAATGGAGCTGAGATAAACGTCTCAAAAACAGTCTTTGGCATGATGTTCTTTTGCAGTTATGTCACTCTGAGGTAGATTTGCAAATTGCTTCCTTGTAGGCTACTAATATGAGATTAAAAGTGCCAGAGAGCGTGTGAATAAATCTTCATAGTGTGGAGAATTTGCCTCTTTTGTTTCATGAGGCAAAGGATTACTGTCACTTTAGGTGAGTAGTGGATAATTTAACCATGGAGGTAGAGTCACCCTTAACTGGGGTGAATACCTCTCCATCCACTCCTGCTCCATGACACTGATACTCCTGGAACCTAAGGCTGGGAGTCTTCTGTTCACCTGTGGTGGTAGGTAAAATAACATCTGAAACACTGAGTGTCAATGAATAAACCACACATTTGTTATTGTAGTCCACTTTATGCTTTGAATATATCCTTTGCTGCTCTAAAACAGACATGCTTTTTTTCCTCCTTTCTGATGCTCCGTCCTCTGAATCTTCTCCCTGATCTTCTCTTCCCTATTCTCAGGAAGCAGGGTTCCTCTGAATCACCTCTTACAAAACTTCTTGTTCCCCTTGATGGACAGAATCCCAGACTCTAGGACAGAAGTTCCCTGTGTTTCTCCTTTGCTAGCAAAGCAATAAAACTTCGCTTTTTCTCAGAACCTTGTTTGTCTTCATTATGGGATTGGCATTGGGGTTGAGGACTGAACTTTCCCTAACATACTGATTAAACAATTATATTTGAATATCAAGTGCCAGGTATAATTCTAACAAAATTTTCTTAATGTATGTACATAAATAAAAAAAATATATATTTTTTTGTTATGGCAAAGTTAAAATGGGAGAGAACAAAAGAAATGTATCTGATACTTTTCTCTCAATTTTTGATTTCTTTACCTTATAGTCTTACTTGGTCCTGTCGGTTGAGTGGTTAAAAACATGGAATTTTTTTAGCTGGGTGTGGTGGCACACACTTGTAATCCTAGCACTTGGGAGGCTGAGGCAGGAGGATCGCGAGTTCAAAGCCAGCCTCAGCAATGGCGAAGGCACTTAGCAACTCAGTGAGACCCTGTCTCTAATAAAATACAAAAAAGGGCTGGGGATGTGGCCCAGTGGTCCAGTGCCCCTGAGTTCAATCCCAGGTACCAAAAAATACAAAAACAAAACAAAAAAAAAAACCCACAAACAAACAAAACCATGGAATTTTTTCAAGTGAGATGGCTTTGGGTTTCAATCTCAGCTCTGCCATATGATTTTAAGTAAATAGGGTCTGACTGAGTCTCGGTTTCTTCATCTGCAAAATGAGGGAGAATCGACCTCACTGAGTTCATTGTGAGAATAAAAGATAATTTATATATGCGCTTAGTGAATTACCCCATACATCCTAAGCACTAGGTAAAAATTGCAGCTGCCAGTAACTGTGTGCAGTTCTGGAACTATCTGGATGAATAGGCCTGATCTAACCTGAAGAATCCTTTCAGCTAGCCAAGGAGGTGACCACATCTAAATAATTATAGCCTTCAGTGTTTGTATGGGGATTTATTTTGTATGTCATTGTCATTGAAGCCTTTTCATTGGAAAATCTCGGTGAGGCTTTGCTTAAATGGTTGGAGTTTAAAATGATAGTCTTCTCTAGAGGAAGCTGGAAGAAGCCCCAGGCAACACGTCTGAGATTTGGAGAAATCCTGGAGGCTGCTTGAGCTTGAGCTGGCCTTGAGGATCCCAGACTCCTTTCTCCTGTGGCCTGACTCTTCCCTGGCCAAGTGAAGGACATCTTGTAATAGACTCCCCCTTTCCAAGGGTCTTGTTTCCTGGGCGTAGGGTAAGCCCCAAATTTGTTTATGACCAAGGGGATGCTTAGGTCATGGAACTTTCCATTTTATGGTTTGTTTGTTTGTTTATTTATTTATGCATGCATGCCAGGGATTGAACTCCAGGAGGTTTACCCACTGAGCCACATCCCCAGCCCTTTTTTTTTATTTTTCGTTTTGAGACAGGGTCTCACTAAGTTGATTAGGGCCTTGCTAAGTTGCTGAGGCTGGCTTTGAACTTGGCATCCTCCTGCCTCAGCCTCCTGAACCGCTGGGATTAAAGGCCTGCGCCACCGTGCCCTGTGGGAATTGATGTTTTAAAACCAGAACAGTTTTAGGAAGGGTGGCTGAGTTGGCCACCTCACCTAGGGATCCTGTCTTGTCCTGTGATCATTGCTTGGCGTGGGAAGCAGGTGGATACAGACCTCCTAAGAGAGGGAGGAGAGAATCCTGTTAGGATAAGGAGAGGGGAAGGCAGTGTGTCTTTTCAATCTTTTTGTTTATGAGTGTCCACATTTTGGAATGGGACCTTTCTTTTACCAATACTAATTCTTTTTTCCTTTCCTTTCCTTTTCTTTATTCTTTTTTTTTTTTTTTTTTTTTTTTAAGAAAAGAACTCTAATATAAAGACAAAAACTAGCCTCCACACTAAGTGTGCAGTAGGAATGTTCAGGAAATGAGATGCTTTAGTGGGTCCTGTTAAGCAGTGGTAAGTCGCTGTGCTTGGCAGGGCTGTTGCCATGCAGTAGGCACTCAATGAGGACTTGTTGGAATCAATTCATTCTTCAAAAGTAGCTTGGAGGCTGCACAGGGAAGTGGGAGGGGCCTCTGAGACCCACATTCCAGTCACTGTCTGGTTGAACCAGTTTGGGCCTTGGTCTCTCTAAGCATAGGGACCTGGCATAGCTGATCTGAATACACTGTGGGCTTCCTCTTGCACTGGTAGCTGGAGTGTGTTTGTGTATGAACTTGTGCTCTTTCTTTTTCTCCTTGGTGGAACCACACAGTGCCGACAGACCAATGGCTCTGTCTTTTGTTCACAGCTAGGATGCTTCTGACACCTGCCCATGTTGTCGCATGGTGGTAGTGTGGGCTGGCCTGGGGGGCGCTGTGTTCACAGTACCTAATGTTTTCTTCTCGAGATTGCAGAGGAACTTCGTGATGAGTCTGTTATACCAAGTGGGGGTTAAGGAGGGAGCCAGACCTGGCTCCACATTATAGCAGGGAGGTGTCTGGGGAGAGAGGTTTGATGGAGACTGATCAGGCCCTCAGAGGAGCCACAGATTCCCTAGTATGTAGCTGATGCCTCCAATGATAACACTTTGCTTCTTTTCCTCCTTGGGAAGTGAAACCGTTTATCCAGGGCTATTAGGTTGTTGCAGGCAAAACCTGCAGAAAATTGCCAGCAACTGTAATTCATTTGTTGGTGGCCAGTTCTGTAACTCATGCACGTAGCACCTGGAGATAATTTTGAGACATTTCTGGCATCCTTCTCCTGTGTGATCATCGTGCACACTGAGACACTGTGTTCAGTATGTTGCTGACCCCCAGATTTCATCATAGTCTATAACTGTACCTATGAAAAAGGTAAATAGCTTATCTATGGAAGAGGAATCTTTTAGGTAAACAATGCATTTAGTAAGTTGCTTTTATTTCTACACACAACATTGTTCAATATTAGTTCAAAGAGTTAGCATTTCTCTGTAGTCAGTAGTTTCCTTTTCTTTCCAACAGTGGAGTCAGAGTTATTAAAGTTAATGGTTCATACGCCTTTGGGTTTATAAAAAAAAATAACAAATAAGGGTTTTGAGAACTGTATCTCAAGGCAGTCACACTACCCTATGAGATGCTTTTTAATTTTATGAGGAAGAATATCTTCATTAAGAAGGAAAAAAGAAGCTGGGTGTGGTGGTACACTCCTGTAATCCCAGTGAGTTGGGGGGCTGAGACAGGAGGGTTGCAAGTTTGAGGCCAGCCTCTGCAACTTAGTGAGACTCTGTCTCAAAATAAAATAAAATAATGGGGGTGTAGCTCATTGGTAGAATGTTTGCCTTGCAAGTGCAAAGGCCCTGTGTTCAATTCCCAGTACTGGGGAAAACAAAACAAAGGAAAAAAGAATCTGTCAGTTTTTCACAGCATGTTTGGCTTGATTTGTAGAGCCTGTCCAGAAGGATGTGGCTGTCCCCAGACAGTTTAGATTCCTTGTAAATTAGGAGGACAGTGACGATCAATTTTGCAGTATAAACCTGATTCAACCTCTTTCTAGTTATCGCTTTCATTTGATTCTGTCTTTGACTCTTACCAAGGACTGTACCCTCAGATCCTGTCACCCCTGTTAATAAAGGCAAATGTGATTTCACTTAGGCCCAAACCCTAGGAATCCCAAACCCTGCCTGTGACCTGAAAGTCCCACCTCGTCGTGCTGGGAAGCAGCTGTGAGCAGCTCATTGGCCCGCAGGTTCCCGAGTCTGCATCCTTCACTTTATTGCTCCCTCAAGATTCTGACTTGTAAAGAAACAAATTTCTTCCTTTTATGAGGCTTTTTAGTGCTAGGTGACTGGTGGTGTTCAATATAATCTATAGCACTTAATAGCTAAATACACTTTGTTTTCCCAAAGCTGATCACAGTGAAAACAAGGAAGTTGAGACAGTGATTGGAGGGAGGAAGAGAGAGGAGAGGGAAAAGGCGGGCGAAGAATTGTACAGGAATGTGGTATTTTTTAAAATTCAATTTTAGCTCTAAAATTATGAATGACTGCTGGTACAGGGTGATGCTGGCTTCGGAATTAGAAGCATGTTGCTCAAAGCAAATTGAGGCTGCTCACTAATAATGTTCTAAAATGACACGGAAGGTTATCAGATAGTCTCCTTCCCACGCCACATTGGATTCTACAATACTCTGTATAACAACCGAGAAAACTTTGGGGAAGTAATAGGAGATAACTATGGTATCAATCTAATAGACAGTGTTTATCGTGTGCTTTAAGGTCTTGAGCACGTCAGCTGGAAGCGAAGAATGTGGACAGACCAGGTGACTTAGCCCAGGTGAAGCTGCAGGTTTAAGTTGATGGGGGAAACTTAAAAGTTCAGCATAATGTTATAACACAGTTTAGGTGCATGCTGGCCTGTCTTTGGGAACAAAGGTAGATGGTTTTGGTCACTCATCTTCCTGAATCCGGTTGATATTGTATTGACTTGGAGAAGCATCGTGTGAAAGCATTGTTGCGCTTTTGGGGGGTTTGCAGAGATTCTTCTATTCCCTGTAGGGCCTCCGTGAAGTCTGGCTGTGCGGACTGTTTCTGGAAGCGCCACTTGACTGGAAGCTGGTGTATATCGTGTTAGAGGTTCCATCAGATGCTGGGAGCTATGGCTTCCATGAACACTCTGCTAAAAGACTATTTGAACAAAATAGCATCTTTACAACTCTCCTCCTTTAGTTATTGTTTTTCTCCCATAGTAGAAGTATAATAAATCCCCATTCCTTTCACATCCCCATTTCTTTGTTCATGTGGTTTTCTTTTCCTGGAACACCAGCTCTCCCTGCCCTTCCAATGTGCAGATGGAGGGCTGTGGGGCCGAGCCTCCTACAAGGCTTCCATCGCTTCTCACCAGCCTCTGGGGCCTCCCCCTGCTCCCACAGGCAGAATTATTTTCCTTCCATTTGCTCTTTTTGGTCCCACTTCCCCCTGTGTGTGATAATTCTGCATATGATTGTTTCCTCTGCTTCACTGTGAGTTCTCTGACTGTTGGGATCTCAGCTTGTTAAGAGTTTGGATGAAGGAAGGAAGGAACAAACAGATGAATGAGTAACTGTTGACCTGGGGGTTTGCTGGGATTGATGACCACGTATGTTAGTAGGAGGTGACGGTAGAGCTGGACATGAACGTGTTACATAACGTAGCAGAGACTGGCTGGATGCTCACCAAAATCTCAGCATGTTCACATTGAGGCTGGGTAGACAATTCTTTGTTGTGGGAAGACTCTCCTGTGCCCTGTGGGATATTGAGTAGCATCCTGGACTCTATCCACTAGATTTCTCTTGCCCCAGTTGGATGATCAGAGATGTCTTCAGACACTCCAAATGTTACTTAGGAGGCAAAATCACCCCCAGTTGACAGGCGCTGGGCTAGACCCCTTTCTGCATCTGGGTGGGACCATCAGACCGATTCTCACCCATGGGATGTGTGTGGAACAAGAGGCAGTTCAGAGTGGATGGCTTTTCATGCTTGCTCTCCTCACATCTGCAGTCCAGCTGTGTGTGGGTGGGGAATCTGGGGGATCTGTGAAGATACAACAAGGAAGAGGCCTGGGACCCTGAGTGACCATGTGGAGCAGAACCTCCTTTATCAAGCTGCATTGGAATGCAGTGTGAGGAAGAGATAAACCAATCTTGCATTAGGCCACTGAACCCTTGGAGTGTTCTTGTTGGCAGCCAGTCTGCCCTGCCTAACTGTCCCTGACACTTGGGATAGAGTGACTATGCTAGTCAGCTTTCCATTGCTGTGCCCTAATGCCTAATGTGAACAACTTAAAGGAGAAAAGATTTACTTTGGCTCATGGTTTTAGTCCATAGTCAGTTGGCTCCGTTGCAGAACATTGAGGAGGAAGGGTGTGGCAAGGGAATGCTTCTCAGTTCATAGCAAGTGAGAAAGCAGAGAGAGAGAAAAAAGAGAATTTGTGCGAACCAGTGCAAGAGAGAGTAAGGAGCTAGGGACAATAGGAACACTTCCGGGGCATGCCCCCAGGGACCCACGTTCTCCAACTAGGCACCACCTCTTAGTTTCCACGACCTCCCCATAGTCCATTCAACCATGATAGATGAATCCTTTGAGATCTGAGCCTTCATGATCCAATCGCTTCCAAGGCCCCACCTCTGAACATCGCTGCACTGGGAACCAGCCTTCAGCACATGCGCCTTTGGGGAACATTCTAGATCTGAATCATCAGAGAGCTCTAGCTGAAGCAGCCATGCTAGTATTTCAGATATAAGGAAAGCTAGAGATTCCAGCCATGCAAGGACAGGAGAACAGATAGTTCTTGTGTAGCATCTGTGTTATTGCTATAATTCTTATAATTTCTATATTTGATAAAAAATTAAGACAAAAATGATAAAATGTGGATTTGTTATTCCTAACACTAATAATTTTGACACGTGAATAACAAGCAGCTATGAGTTTCAGTATTTTTAGTAAAAAGCAATACAACATCAAGCATATTAGCAGTCTTTATTTTACTGTGTATGTGAGTGTGTGGCACAAGATCAAGTGGAGATATTCGTGGCCATGAATGTTTGATACGTTTTAACATTTTTCTGGGAAAATGACAGATGTTGATACCTTGCAGCCACAGCTGTTCCCCACACCATTAATAAATAAATCACTGTAGGATGTGATGGTCTTTGAAACGGACTCTTATATGCTTAGTCCGGCCGAATGCTGTAGATTAGTGTCCTTTAAAAAGACTGAACAGGAAAGCTTGCTTATCAGAATAAATTCAGCATACAATTCTAGATTTCTTTTGCAACAAATAACTGTATTTGTGATGCATCTCTGCAGAGCCACTGACCAAAATGCGTAAGTCAAATGGTTTCCTTTGGTGCCTGTCTGGATGATGACAGTAGAGCTATTTGTGGGGGACAATGGCTTTTTGTGGATGATCCCTCCCAAGGCTGAACACTGTGTTTGGGCTCCCTGGTCACATGTGCCTGTTATGTTCACAGGGCATTCAGCGCCTTGTGCCCAGGGCCACCCAGTGCATTTCACTCTGCTGGTCCGTCAGTCAGTCCAAAGCCCTGCCAGGAAATAGAGTAAGTGTGGCTCAACAACGATAAGATGGTAATGTCACTGGTTAGAAACTCTGCTAGGCATCTCAACTACTACATGTTTGATTCTGGTGATATTTTCCCCGTATAAAACACTTTCATGATGTTAAAAATAAGAACAGCTAAAACTTAGGACACCAATTATATGTAAGGCCCAAAGTGCCTTTGGATATGTGTCTTTAGTGGTACTGGTTGATTCAGGGCTATATCATCAAGAAATTCTTCTTCGTGTGTACTAAGTACATTTTGGTAGCCGAATATTGTACCTGTGCAGTCAGAAGTCCAACATCTCAGTTCAGGTATCACCACTGGTTTAGTTTTATGTGTCTACTATGCCAGACAAATTGGTTTGGCGGGGGGAGGAGGGGTGGCTGAGGTGGCTTATTATTACAGCAAGCGCACTAAGCAGGCATTACCACCGAGCTGCACCCCAGCTCAGCTATCTTGATTGAAACTTCTAGTCACTTAAGTTGATGCTAAAATGTAGCAGCAAGCAAGCTGCAGCATTGGCACAAGGATCTATGCAATTGGGCCTTTGGTTTCATTTAAGATGTTAGGATATGTTTCAGGAACTGAAGTAATGCTCAACCCAAAACGAGTATAACAGTAGCACAAATCTGAAATCAGTTTTTTTTTTTTAATTTCTAAAATTAAATCAGACAAAATTCACTTAGTGTGGTATGAGGAATGATCATGAGTGTACAGAACGAAACTCCGCTCATCAGAGTAGATATGGGAAATACTCAGGGGGAGGCAGGAGCTTTAATTCTCTTTTTGTGAGGTTTATTTACTAATAAAATCTCAGCGGCACCGGCTTCATAAAACTCTCAGCAGTGAGCACCAGTTAGGATCTGCCGTCCAGGACTCAGCCTGTTCCATTTTCTTAGAAAATAAGGCCCCTTTCCTTGAGTCATCGAGAGAGATGTTTTATTCCCCCAGGGAATGTGTTAGGGTGGACTGATGTTCAGAACTGACTTTTGAATAATTAGCATTTACTATGCTGGCAGAAAAAGAAGCCAGGGGTAATAGTAGTCCCAACCGTTTTTTTTTTTTTTGGTACCAGGAATTGAACTCAGGGGTACTCAACCACTGGGCCACATTCCCAGCCCTTTTTTGTATTTTATTAGAGACAGGGTCTCACTGAGTTGCTAAGTGCCTCGCCATTGCTGAGGCTGGCTTTGAACTGGTGATTCTCCTGCCTCAGCCTCCCAAGTGCTGGGGGGTGGGGGGATTACAGGTGTGCGCCACCACGCCTGGCCTCCAACCAGGTTTTAAGTATGGAGATTGCAAAATTTTGAGTCAAATTTTAAATATTAAATATCTTTAATCTTTGTGCTTTTGTAAGTTAAAATAATGCTAACAGGTACTTGGTTATAACTAAAACCCAGAGCATTTTGTGAAGCTTTACTTGGTAAGTTACCCACTTTATTTCTCACAATAATTTGGGAGTTGGTTGTTTTTTCTTTTTTTTCTTTTTGGTACTGGGGATTGAACTCAAGGGCACCTGACCACTGAGCTACATCGCTAGCCCTATTTCGTGTTCTATGTAGAGAAAGGATCTCACTGAGTTGCTTAGTGCCTCACTGTTGCTGAGGCTGGCTTTGAACTCGAAATCCTCCTGTTTCAGCCTCCCTAGCCTCTGGGATTACAGGCATGTGCCACCGTGCCCCACTAGGAGTTGGTGTTTTTTTTTTTTTTTTAATATTTATTTATTTGCTTTAGTTGTACACAATGCAATACATTTATGTTTACGTGGTGCTGAGGATCGAACCCAGGCTGTGCACGTGTGAGGTGAGCGCTCTGCCGCTGAGCCACAACCCCAGCCCCGAGTTGGTTGTTTTTTATCTTTGTTTTTTGGGTGAGCAATAGAACACAGTGAAGTTGAATAGCTTGCTCAAGATTGTCTGATAGTTGGCAAAACTAGGATGGGAACCCAGATTGGACCAGTAGTAGCACAGACATGTAGCCCACTACCATACAGGGATCTCCAAACTCTGCAGTAGTAGTCATTGAAAAGTACCAATAAGAAGAAGTTGCTATCAGAAACAAAATAAGTTAACAGTAATCTTTAGTAAGGATATGTTCACTACAAAGGTGAACATAGTATTGAAAAGGATGTACTAAACATTTTGGAGTCTTAATTCCAGCCACTCTTTGCTGTAATAATAATAGAGTTGGAATTAATTATCTTGTTGTGTGTTTTTTTTTTTTTTTTTTTTTTGTGGTACTGGGGATTGAACTCAGGGGCACTCGACCACTGGGCCACATCCCCAGCCCTTTTTTGTGTTTTTTTAATTAGAGACAGGGTCTCACTGAGTTGCTAAGTGCCTTGCCATTGCTGAGGCTGGCTTTGAACTCGCGATCCTCCTGCCTCAGCCTCCCAAAGTGTTGGGATTACAGGCGTGCGCCACCGCGCCGCGCCCGGCTTGTTGTGGTTATTTTTGATTCTATACAGAAATTCATCTGGAAATTGTAGTGTAACAAATAACTGCTCAAGGACTAGGGATGTAGCTCAGAGGTAGAGCCCTTGCTTAGCATGCACAAAGCCCTGGGTTCAGTCCCCAGAACTGCAGAAACAAACCCAAACAAAAGGTTACAAAAATTGCGATGGTGGTCATTATACCAATGATATATAATTGTGGAAGTAGAGAATAATGAGGTTATTCTGAGGGGAGTCTGCTTCTCTAGACTAGCAAGGGCTTTTCACAGGTAGAGCACACCAGCTGGGAAAGAGGCCTTATTATGGATTAGTGATAAGTCAGGGCAGTGGGTGGGGTTTCAGGAATATTTTGGAGATTAAAAATTGGACAACCAGGGTTAATTCAGAATTTTTAGCTGTTATCAAGGTCATCCGCAATATTTTTGGCTCAGATAGTGAGTTTTCCATCCCTAACCATTGTTTCGGGTAGTTTCTGTGGGAGAAGGAGGGACTTCAGCTATCAGCTTTGCTGCCCGTCTTGAGGTCTGTCTCACAAGGGGCTTAATGTTTTTGCCAGGAATACCACTAGGTGTCGGGAACTTACTGCCTCCCGAGTAAGTCGTTCCCATTTTTTTAGTTGGAAAAACCTGCAGCTAGAAGAGGTCCCTTGGCAGACCAAGGCCTGTGCAGCTTTGAGATGGGCCCTGGGTCGCGTGGGCCCACCGGCCTGCAGGGAACCTGTGATGTTACCATCAGAGAGTCATTCATTTCTTGGTTGGTGAAAACTGCATGGATTTTGGTCTCTCTCTCTTTTTTTTGTTTTAATATTTATTTATTTCCTTTAGTTGTACACAATGCATTTATGTTTACATGGTGCTGAGGATCGAACCTGGGCCGCGCACGTGCGAGGCGAGCGCTCTACCGCTGAGCCACAACCCCAGCCCCGGAGTTTGGTCTCTTGATGGGCTGTGGGTGAAGGCCTACTCTGCCTCTTATCAGCAAATGACCGTTGCTGAGCCCCTGCATCCCCATTTAGGATGAGGCCAGCGGTGCGAACGCTGGGAGGTCCTGACAAAGGTTAGTGCCGAGACTTGCAGGTGCCCAGCGCTGTCTTAAGTGTCCTATGTGTCATCTTACTCAATTCTTGGAACAGTAGTCTAAGGTAGAAAATGGAGGCAGCCTTCCCCCACCCCCAAAATGAAATGAAGGTCAGAAGATGGTGTGTGGACCATTCTGTAGAAATTGTTGGTTCCCTTCTTGTTTTCTTTTTTGTCCACAAGGCCTGTGCTTAAATGACTGTCTGTGTGAAGGGTAACACACTCACCTCCATAAGGTTGTAATTATTTCAATAGGTGTTGATCAAAAGTAGCTGATTATTTGAATCTGATGTTGCACAGCTCCTTCTGGAAAGAGGGTGCAGGGTCTTGGGAGAATGGCACCTGGGATGGGGGTGTGGGCCCTGATGGGGGAACAGACTGGAACATTATCTCAGCAGAGAGGCTGTGCTGGGACTTGGGGATGGGGGCTGTGGGGAAAGGAGTCACATGGGCCTTAGAAGGAGGCAGGGCACTGAGAGAAAGTGGGGCATTGATTCCCCCCAACTTTTTGTCTCGGACTGAAACTGGCCCTTTCCTAGGGCTTCACTTTTTTCTTGGACCTAAAGAAGTGAGATTTACAAACCGTGGTAGGAAAACAGGACTTGGTACTTTTTCTTTTCTTGGTTTACCTTAAAAGAACTCTTGTGCTTCTCTCTGTCTTAAAATGGGAGAGGAAAAAAAAAAAAATGTCTTGAAGCTAAACCAAAATGGGTGGAATTTGGGCCAAGATGCAAAAACACTGTAGTGGGCTTTGAGTCACTGAATTGGCAGGGATTTGGAGTCTTTTCTGTAGGGACAGACAGCAGGGGGGTGAGGTGACAGGCGTAGTCCCCCCTTTTTCTTCCTGGGGTGGAAGAAAAGCAAAGTAGGCAGGAGCCCAGAGTTTTAAAAAAGCCACGTGGGAGATGAAGATGGGAAATGCTTCAGACGGGAAGGTTTACACAGATGCGGTGCTCATGTGAACTTACAATAATAAACCCACCCCCAGAAGCTATGGCTCCTGCAAAGACTGTTTCTCTTTGAGATGGGCAGGCCACCTCAAAGCTGCCCTGGAATTTGACTACCCAAAACTTCCTGCTGTCCTTTCCGTGCCCCACCCACCCCACAGCCTCTTTATAATCCTAAAAGCAGGGGATTAGTGATAAATGTGGGTACAGTAAAATAATATTTCCATATTTACAAATTATTTCTTTGCAAAAGAGGGTGAGGTTTGGAAGAAATGGGGTACCCTTTATAGTAGCTTGGTGGACCTTTGTAGGAATAAACTTTGTAGAATAACAAGATACTTGGTGAGTTGGTGGACTCGCCCATCTTTTTTTGTTAAGGATCTTCATGTCCTCCATGGATGATTTCAGGGTGAACAAACCTGTTGCAGGCCTGGTAATGTATAATAAGCATGTGCTTTGTGTGCAAAAAATACAAATGCTTCTGAGTAAATTCTAAGACCTAAGTGGAAGACTTTGTAAAGTGAGTCTCTGAATGATCACCCTCACGCTGTCTCACCTTTGGTTCATTTCAGTGTCAGAGTCTGGTCGTGGTGGTGGGGGAGACCCGTGTCTCTGTGGGCCACATTGGATAGGACATTGGAATCACTTTTTTGTTTCCCAAAAGATGGATCTTTACCTGAGACCAGTGACACTTGAGCTCCCTGAAAGTGTGCTTGGAAGAAGGCCCATTACACCTGTTGGTGATCGTTGAAGTAGTTGAGACTAGGCCTGACTTTAGCTCATCCTACTTAAGAAGAAATGGTGAACTTAGAAAATTCATAGAACACACAAGATTCCCCACAAGCTGTTGGAATGCTCCAAATATCTTTCCTGAGAACCTCAAATGCTTACGGAGAACCTGCTTTCATACAGTCCATGTGTTTTCGTTATCCTGTTTAATCATTAACGAGGGAACCTGGAGAACCTCAAGTGTAGGCAATTTGTTATCAGGTCCATTTTCCGGAACCCGTGAAGTTTGTGGATGTTGTCGAAAAACTTCTTGAAGTTGCCTTTGTCACGACTGTTCTTGGCTTTCCTACCCCATCCTCGGCTCCCCATCTTTTCTGCACATAACTACAGGCAAAATACTAATTTATGCTTTTCCTTCATTTACTCCACGATTGTGAAGTTCCTTCTAGAGCCCATACTTGATCTAGTGGCCTCTGGTGGCCTTGCCAGATGCCCTGTGCAGTGAGCACCCTACAGGGCCAGCTGAAGGGCAGTTGGGTGGACCTACCTGTCTTCTGCTCTCTAAGCTGATACTGAGCAGGAGTAGCTGCTGAGACTGTGAGAACACTGGGGAAGGGAATATAGGAGAACATTTCAAAAATGTTTTCCCTGGGAGAAACGTTCTGCCTCCATCCACACAGGTGTGTCATAAGCCCACAGCAACCCTCTCGGGTCAGCCTTGGCAGTCTGTGGCTCATTCTGCATGTGTGTACTGGCCCAAGGAGTGACAGAAAACCCTACTTCTTGTGTGACCGGGAATCACCTTGGACAGCGGTGTCTACATTGCCCCTAGGGGGCTCAATAAGTTCTAAAGAGGTGAGCAAAGTTGATTTACTATGTTTGTTGTAGCTAGCATATTTGTTTAAGGTTCAATGGACCTAATAGGGGAGCTGTATTTTTATATGTTTTGTGTACTTTTTGTAGTGCAAAGGGGTCCCTTGTAGAATTAGTGTGTACCCAGACATTTGTGGCCATCATGGAATTTAGGAGCAGTATTTTACATTTTAAGCGATTACTATAAACTCAGTTGCCATTGTTCTTCCTGCTGCATTGCTGAGGATATCTGGGTTTCCTTGATGCTGAGCTTATGGTCAGAAATGTGTCCCTGGTTGTTGAGGCTGAGGCTATGAAGACTCCAGCCTGGCTGTGGTTCAGCCCTGCATGGACGGTGGGTACTGTCTCCTTAAAATGAAAAAAAAAAAAAAAAAAAAAATCCCCAATTTTTTCAAACATATCTTTGCTCCCTCTCCCCCTTCTCTTCCCCTCAGGGAACAATAAAAACCAGTCTAGTTGAAGATGCAGTTGTTGTCTCTTTGCTTTTGAAATGCATTGGTAACTCTTTGAGTTCCCACTCTGAGGATCCTCTCTTGTCGATTTAAATTCAGAACAGGCTTGCTTCCCAAGCCCGGTAGCCAGCAAGCATCTACACAGCATCACCTCTGGCTTGGTTGATGCTTGGTGCGGGGGGAAATATCTGGCAGAGCCTCTCGGAAGTCCACATAAACACCTTTCCACTTCCCACCCCTATTCACAAGGGACCTGAGTTCATTTTGGGACCGGTCCCTACATCTGCTTTTTGTTTTGACTCTTGCTTTAAGTTTCACTGATTTCCCATAGTGAATTCTTGGTGCCAAGGAGGGGACCATCTCACAGTGAGCAGGAGGGCAGCTGGTGGAAGAGCCCTTGCCTCAGAGAAGGCCGCAGCCCCTGTTTCACCCCCGACATCAGCAGGGAGTACGTAGTGAGTGGTTGATAGCAGGGTGCACGGGCACTTGGGGAGCACACAGAAGCACATGGGGGCTGGTGAGGACCTGGCAGGCGGGGAAGGCAGGGGCACAGCATGTACTGGTAGTTTGGGAAGGCGGCGGCTGGGGGAAGTGGGGCTTCAGATGTGGCTGGAAATGACATAGTCACCAAAGGACCCACAGACCCCGTGGGGTGGGTGGATCTGGGCCTCGCTGGTGGTGTTAAGGAATCACTCAAACATTTGAAGCGGGGGTGTGGCACCAACAGGGTGGAAAGTGCGCGGACCCCCTGGCTGTGCAGGGCTTGCTCTGTACCTTGGGGAAGGTGGTTTTCTTTCTTTTTTTTTTTTTTTTTTTTTTGGTACCGGGGATTGAACTCAGGGGCACCCGGCCACTGGGCCACATCCCCAGCCCTTTTTTGTATTTTATTAGAGACAGGGTCTCACTGAGTTGCTAAGTGCCTCGCCATTGTGGAGGCTGGCTTTGAACTCACAATCCTCCTGGCTCAGCCTCCCAAGTGCTGGGATTGTAGGCATACACCACCACGGCCAGCAAGGTTTTGACCTTCTTTGCTGCTGGTCCCTGGTCTATATTGTGGACACGACGATGATGAGGGTGCCCTCCTGGAGTTGTCTGGAGGGAAGGAGACAACATGGTATAGAAACCACTTGGCAGAGTGGCACCCCTGAGAGCCGCCTCCCCACCCCGCCCCACCCCTATGACTTATTAGAAGCAGTAGAGAGGATGGTTGGAGTCTGGAGATCTTGGAAACAGGGAACCTGGTTTGCAGGGCTTTTATGAGGACCTGGGTAACAGCACCCAGTGAGGTGGGGTCTGTGCATAGGAGTCCTCTGAGCTCTGTGGGAGGAGGGGGTTTGGTGTCAGGAACACTCCTCCCTTAGTCCAGCATGTGAACCCAAGTGGTGACAGGACCAGACCTGAGAAATTTTTAGAGCCGAATAACCAGGCCTTGGAGAAATTTAGGAAGCATTCTACTGTCTTTTTGGAAACATGGTTACTTTAGTGCCCATCCATCAAACAGAGAGATACATAATTGAACCCCAGCTGGCTAGCCTTCCTTGAAAATTAAGAGAACATTACCATTTTCCTAGAGTTTTTCAAAGCTTTTATGTAGGTTTCTTTGGGGGCTGGCACAGATATCACAGCAATATTTGCCTACACCGTCGGGCTGTATGTGCATACTCCAATGTGGAGAAAACTCTTTTCTGTAGCAGGAAGTGTCAGCACATTATGAGTCTCTTTGCAGCAATAGAGACTAAGCACTAAATTCCACAACGGAATGGAGGCTGCTAGCAGGGGATTATCTAGGACTTGGGTTTAGGCAGTTTGCAAAACAATTCAGCAAAGTATCTAAAGGCAGTGGGGGGAAATGGTATTGCTTTTTTGTGCTGCCAACCAGGTTTGTCCCATGGATTAGTAATTTAGATAGGAGCAGCCATAAATCAGTGCTTAGAGTTTCACATTTAATTTTATCCTGGAAGCAATTTCCTTTCAAATTCTCAAGCTGTAGTTATCATTAATGAATTAAACATTACGAAACCCAGAGAAGTACTAATTCATTTTGAAATAAGTCGACATTTAAATCTGAAAAAGAAACCTTAAATTTTTTCAGTGGTGTTTAATATTTTCAAACTGACAAAATGTGGGATGGCATTTTGTAGATGTAGTTTCCCAGAATAGTTAATGGTAGAGATGGGGGTTCATGCACTGGAAACTTGGCTGCAGGGTTTAGGGTATGGTTTTGTGACATAATAAGATATGGATATTTGGTCTTCATCCCCTAGTACCTGGCACAGAGCTCCCAAAACCCTTGTGATTTCCTGAGGAGCATCTTTTGCTATTCATAAGAAACTCCTTTTGTCTATACCTGACCTTATGCTATGAGGTGACTTTTCCCCCAATATTTTTTCTTGGCACTTTATAATTATACACAATGGCAGGATTTGTTGTCACATGTTACATGCACACGATATAACAGTGTAATGATTGGTGAACATCGTCCCCAGCATTCCTTTTTCTCTCCTCAGTGAGGTGGCAGTTGGTGGACTCTGAGACAGTTTCAGAATGGGGCTGGTCACCAAAGGAATTAACCATGTTATTAGAGCTTAGGGACTTTGAATTCTACACTGCTGACCTCCGGGGAGGGAAGAGGAGTTGAAGACTGAGTCAGTCACAAATGGCCAATGGTTTAATCCTCCATTCTACATAATGTGGCCTTTATAAAACCCTGATTGATGGGGTTTGGGAGCTCCCGGGTAGTGAACAGGTGCAGGTTGGCATCCTGAAAGGGCATGGAGCTTTGTGTCCCTCTCTTCCATACCTAGTCCTGTGTGTCTCTTCTCCTTGGCTCTTCTGGGTGTGTCCTTTACAAGAAATTGGTAATGGTAAGTAAACTGTTCCTGAGCTCTGTGAGCCATTATTTAGCAAATTTGGAACCCAAACAGGGGCTGTTGGGAACCACAGTTTGCAGCTAGTCAGAAGTATGGGAGGCCTGGGACCTGTGGTGGCCTCTGAAATGAGAGCGGTTTTGTGAGTCTGAGCCCCTAACCTGTAGAATCCACACCAAGTGTGGGTAGTTAAGTGTCATATTTGAATTGAATCTTTGAACACCCAACTCGCGTCCAGGATTGACGCCTTGGTTGTGACAAAACCTACACATTTGGTGTCAAGGGTTCTGAGGGGCAGGAAGGAGGAAGTCAGGTTCTCTTGGTGATTAGTGACTGGGTGTTCTTCAGGAGAGAAAGATTAAAATATATGGACAAGACAGCTGATTAGAGCCAAGTTCTCCACCCAGGTTTCTAATCACCTGTGCTTCTGGGCTTAATCTTGTGGTCCTGCCCTTTCTTGGGACACTGCCAATTGTTCCCCTATCAGCCTGGCGTGGTGGCACACTCCTATAATCCCAGCTCTACTGGAAACTGAGGCAGGAGGATCACAAATTGGGGGCCAACTTAGGCAACTCAGTGAGACCCTGTCTCAAAAAGGGTTGGAAGTGTAGCTTAATGGAAGACTGACTTGCATAGAATGCACGAGGCCTTGGGTTCAATCCCCAGTACTGCAGTAAATAAATAAATAAGCCGGGGATGGAGCTCAGTGGTGGAGCACCTGCCTAGCATGCATAAGGCCCTGGATTCAACCCCCAGCATCACAACACAAAACAAGGCCTTGTCCTAGTTGCTTAAGGGAAAGATGCATCGCATCCTCAGATGTCTCTGGTCCAGGCTGTCTGGTGCTTCACCTATCAAACGCTTTCTTAGTCCAGCTTCAGAAAAACATGACCCTGTGCAGTGTGGGGGTCATGGATGGGCCACAAGGTAGCACAGGATCTCCTCAAGATTAAGGAGAGTACAAAATGAGAGAGAATGTAAAATACAGAGTCTTATTACTTTTTTTTTTGTTTGTTTTTGGTACCGGGGATTGAACTCGGGGGCACTCGACAACTGGGTCACATCCCCAGTCCTTTTTTGTATTTTATTTAGAGACAGGGTCTCACTGAGTTGCTAAGTGCCTCGCCATTACTGAGGCCGGCTTTGAACTGGCGATCCTTCTGCCTCAGCCTCCCAAAGTGCTGGGATTACAGGCGTGCACCACTGCGCCCGGCTCAGAGTCTTATTACATTTTAAGTCTGGAAAATGTGCTCAGTTTTTTTTTCTCCAAAGATACTTCCACATGAAAAGGTTGGTAGGAGAAGGTAGATGGTGTCTGCAGCAAGGTTACCTGAAGACTGAAAAAAATCAGGGCTTCTAGAACTTCTTTTTAAACCTAACATTTTAGGCTATTTCTTAGACACACACACACACACACACACACACACACACACACACTATTAAAAAATTTTTTTTAAAGCCTCTTGTTCCTGCTTTGTCCACTAACCTTCTCAGGATGGGCACCTACTCTGGCCAGTCCCTGATCCCCCCAAGCCTGCTTCCTGAGTGTAACGTGGGGATAGTTCTCCCCCCTCCACTGCTGCATGCTTTGTCCTGAAGACTAAATGGACCCACTGCCTGCTTTCCCAGGAGCCCAGGAGACAGACAGGAAAGAGGAGGCAGGAAGAAGAAGCCTCCGTTCCCAGGCCCACCCTGCCCCTTCCCCGTGTAGGACCTGAGTTAGAATGAGCAGCCTCTTGGGGAAGGAAGGCTCTTTGCAGGGGCTCAGGGCCTGGCCTTCCTTTTTCCAGCTCTACCAACTAGGTGGCTGCTGCTGAGTGTAATGTATTTTCTTTTTCCTCTTTGGAGCTGCTTTCAAATCAGGGTTTTTATTTATTTATTTATTTTTTTATTCCTTAGATGTTTGTTTCCCACTTACCTCAGTTTCCTAGGGCTGCACTAACCAAGTATCACAAACTAGGTGGCTTCAAATGGCAGAAACTTATTTATTTTCCCTTATTCTGGGGCTGGAAGTCTACAGCCAGGGTTTCTTTCTTTTTTTTTTTTTTTTTTTAAACAATGGCAACAGCGTTTATTTTATTTTACTTCATGTCATATTTCTTTTTTTAATTTTAATTTGTTATATATGACAACAGAATGCATTACAATTCATATTGCACATAGAGCACACTTTTTCATATCTCTGGTTGTACATAAAGCACAGTCATTGGTGTCTTCATACATGTACTTAGGGTAATGCTGACCATCGCATTCCACTGTCTTTTACAGCCAGGGTTTCTCAGGGCCTGGGCACCCCTGAAGCCCCGAGGGGAAAACTCACTTGCCTCCTCAGCTTCCTGCATGGTCAGAAGTCCTTGGTGCCCCTGGCTCAGGGGTGCACCACTCTGCTGTCTGCTTCTGTGGTCCCAGGGCTGTCTCCCTGTGTGTGTCTTCTGTTTTTAAGGACACCCATCATGTTGGATAGGGGATGACCTCATCTTAACTAATTATATCTGCAGCAACCTGTTTCCAAATAAGGCCACATTCTGAAATACTAGAGGTTACGATTTCAACCTGTCATTTTGGGGGATGCAACCCCCCCCCCATAGTTAGATACCCTGCAGTTCATTCTGCAGGCAGCACATGCCCCCCTGGACGGGCCGCTGCCCTGGCTCTCCCCAGAGCTCTGAGCTGTGCAACTGTCTCCAATGCTCGTGCTGTGAAGCCCCTGGGAGCAGTGTGCGGAGGCCGAGCAGCTCTTCCGAAGCAGCTTACAGCGTGGATTTGCTAAGCATTCCTTGCATGCTCTGTTGCCTATTTCACTTAAGCCAACTAAGCCTGAAACCAAGGAGTGTACATGGTACCTGTGGGAAGCACAGGAGGCCTTCCCATTTTATTTGCAACAATTGGTTTTATCAGAAGTACTGAGGTGGGAATTTGAGCCAATGCGTCCACTGTCCTGGTCTGCGAGGTGGAAGTGGTATGCGGTGGCTTCTGAGTGGTGGGAAGTGGAGGGAGCCGCCAGCACTTGTCTGCCACGGGGCTGTGGCTGCAGGCCGTGGCTGCAGGCCGTGGCTGCAGGCCGTGGATGGGCCTGTGGGTTAGGCAGTGCCTCCTCCGCAAGGACTTCACCCAGTGAATGAGAAAGGAGGAGTTTCCCCAGCTGTGAGTCACCCACTAGGAATGAAGCCAGGAGACCCTGAGTTTTGTCCTAGTTTCCCCCCTGTGTTGCCAACTGAACTTAACACACATTTCTTATTAAAATGGGAGCTGGGTTTTCTCATCTCAGGGAAATTTGCTGCATCATGCTGTCTGTAGGGCAGTGAGCAGGCTGCTGCAGGCGGGCGGCTGGCAGGCCACAGGTGATCACCGGGGAGCTTGAGGACAGCTTCTCTCTGGTCGTCCCTGTGGGATCAGGGCGTTTAGGGTGGAGCAGGGGGACTTAATTAAGAGCAAAGTCTGTGATGCAGAAAGTCCATTGAGGAGCTGCTGGTCTTGTTCCCATGGCCAAGGCAGGCGTGCTGTAGGCTTGCCTGGTGGGACCCTGAGTGGAAGGTGGCCCTCTGGTCAAGTGGAGGAGCGTTGAGGGTGTGGGTGGCCTTTGAGTGCCAGGTTGCTATGGGAAGTCCAGGGAGATGCCAAGGGGGAATATTCCAAAGGTGGCTGGCTCTTAGGGACAGATTCCTTGTCCTAGTGTGACGGGGCATAGGTGGCTCAGGGGCGGCAGGGGTTGGCAGGAGACTGAGCTCCAGACCTAGAGTTCTAAGGATTCAAGAAAGGACTCAGGTGCAGAGGAGCCCTGGGCAGGAGGTCACAGCTGAGCCAGCAGTTGGTGGGGACCTGGAGGAATCCCAGAGGGCTCTCTCTACCAAAACCACCTAGAAGTCTGTCCTGGGTTAGGGCTGGTTCTGGAAATAGGTGCCTGGGTGTGCATGGGGCTGGGGAGTGGCTTCCAATCGTGTTTCTGGCTGACAGACACTTGCCTCCCCCAGACTCTGGCGGGGATGGCTGCTTCATTCATTTCAGTACGTTCAGTAGCAAGAGAAGACCCACAAATGAAGCCAAATGCTTTCCCACTACTTCTGCACTGCCTAGAGTTGTTCTTTGCTGCTGCAGCTATTGTTTTAATTGTCTGATTCTTTATAATCACAGAGCAAATGCATCATTTTGGAAAATACTCTTGAATGTAGATGTTTATACACTTCCATGACAGATTTACTTTAAATGACTATTGATTCACCAGGCTCAGGCTGAAAGGTGTTCTGTGACAGACGATCATCCAAAATCAGGATGAACAAAGGCCTGCAGTGGGACTTCTGGTGGTTGGCCACACCTGGAAGACTTGGATCCAGTGGAGGGTTATTTGCTACTTTTGTGTCCCCAGTGACCAGAACACGGCCATGAAACAGAAGGGTTGGTCATTTAAAAGAAGTACCAGTAGGTTAGGAGAAACATTACAGCAATAACAACAGATTGTGGGGAGCATTCTGTTGCCCATTGTAGAGAAAATGCCATTTTTGGGACTATTGAAAATTTACTTTATTTTCTAGGATTCAAGCCCGTGTGTTCTGAGGCCCTAAGGGTCGAAAAGCAAGTCCCAGGCAAAATATTTGACAGCTTTTGGTATAAATTTTTTTTTTTTTTTTTTAAGTTTTACCATGAAAATGAAGTCATGTGGATTCAGTATGTGGTTGTCTTGGAGCAGGTATTGAGATAAGCGATTTGGTGACCTGAGTTTTGTTGTGACTTGACTTTGGACAAATCATTTAATTTTCGTGAGTCTTGGTTTTATCAGCTACAGAATAGAAGCATTTCTACATTTTGTCTCTCTTACAGTGTTGGGCAATGATGACAGTGTTTAAAACCTGGTGTATATTATTTATGAGTGATAAGTAGGAATTATCAGCACAAAGGTAAAAAGTCAGATTCTCCTTTATGCCAGTTCTCCTGCATCTATTTTCATTCTGTTGACTCCAGAGTTTTGACTGGTTTCTCCTTGTTTTACTACTTAATTAATTTAAAATGTTGTCCTGAGTAATGGCACTGTATCTACATGAGGATTTCTGGGAGGAAGGAGTGTGCATAAGGGTGTTTGTAAATAATGCTTCGGTGACACTATTGTGATAATTATGGCTATTTGAAGATGGGTTTTATAGCAAGTCCTCAATTTTCCTGTCACTTTTTTCCTGGGCGCTTCCACTTAAGCAAGCACATTTGTCACACGGAGCCAGCCATTCAGGGAACTAAATCCCAAGAGAAGTCAGCAGTTCTGTGACTCCACTTTGTGTTTTCTGTGGCTAACATTGCAGATCCTCAAGGGTGCAAAGATGGCCCTACACTCTTGGTCCTTATGTGGAACCAGTAAGGACAGCAGGAGGAAGACGTAGCAAACCCACCAAACGCTTCAGGTTCCAGTTTCAAGGAATGGCCACCCCTGGATCAGAGTGGCCTGGGAGGCCTCTTGGACTGTCGGCAGCAGAAGCAGTGTAGCCAGGACACTGTTGGATTGGCCTCCCCTGTCCCTCCACCTCCATCCCCTCCTAGTCTGTCCTTGGGAGCCTCTGCGCATAGGAGGTAGCATGCATGGAGCATCCTGTCCTACACATAAGTCCCCACAGGGTTGGGAAGTAAACCCTTGGGGTCCCCAGGCTTTGCCTCTCTTCCAGGGGAGAGGCCCCACTGTGCACGCCACTCCAATCTTTCCAGTTTGTGTTCTCCAGCATTTAGCTCGCTTCCTCCTCCCTCCCTCCCTCCCTCTCCCTCCCTCCCTCTACCTCCTCCCTCCCTCCCTCCCTCCCTCCCTCCCTCTCCCTCCCTCCCTCCCTCCCTTCCTTCCTTCTTTCTTTCTTGATAGATCTATGCAGGCTTATATTTAAATTCAAATTGATAAGTGAAGAATTTCAGTTTCCAAATACTTTTACACCTATGCAAATCTTACAATAAAATTTCTTTGCCAAAGTCACGCAAATTCAGCATTTAGGTTTTTTTTAATGTCTTGAATATTGTCTTCACCATCCTCATTTTACACACACTGATTCAATTAGAATCTAATTTCAGATAGAAATCAGTCAGTGAATTTTGTTAATGGATCTTTTGGAAGCGTTTAGAGTCAGGATTGGAAAAGACTTTGGAAGGTCATTGTGCCCAGTCTTCTCACCTTATGGGTGTGAACCTTGGCACCCAGGGAAGTTGAGTTGCCGGTCGAAGGTTGCACAGTGAGTTACTGCCAGAGCCAAGACTAGAACCCAGGGCTACTCCAATACCTGCATGTGGGGGAACATCGAGGGGGGTTCATATGAGTATTTCGTAGGTGTTCTTTTTTGTTAAGACAGGTTATTTTTGAGGCTATGATGTTGATGAAATAATGAATTTCAAGGACTAGAACATGCTAATTTTATCACATCTTTATGTGTGACTCCCGCTAAGCCAGAATTCTTGATGATGCTACCCTCATGGAAAAGATTTGCAAAATGCATTGGTGTACTTTTCTGAGTTGCTAAGCAGGCTGTCTCTTAGATGTCAAGGAGTCCCTCTGCCCCTTGGAGTCATCCCACACACTGGTCAAAATTGCTTAGGAAGGTGGCAGCAGAGCATGGATTGTCACGAACACACAATGCACGCCTGTGCCCCCCTCCTCTCCACCACCATTAGCCTATTTAAAATATCACATGCTGGTTCATAGTCTTCCACATGACCTTTACGAGCCCTACTGGCTGTTGTTTTATAGTTTTTGAGAAAAAAGTCGCCTTATCCATCGTCTAAGAAAATTGTGACACTTGCTCTTGTGCCAGTTGCCTTCTGATGTGGCATTGATCCCCCCCCCCCACACACACACACAAACACACACACACACTGTTTTCACGTCAGATTGAGCATGGACATAGGCAGAGGATAAGCTTGTTTGGCCTGTTTACTTTCTCCCTTGTTAAAGTGGCCATGATTCAGCACCGGCTGCTGTTCACCCTGATGCGCTCAAGCAAGGAGAGAAATGAAATCCCAAGTTATCAGTAGAGGCATCGCCATCGTGTAGGACGGCCTTTATGTAGAAGACCGTATTCACTGCCTCCTGATTACCCCACTAAAATAGCACCCCATTCCGGAAGATGACTGACTTGAGACTCTAAATGCCACCCCCGCCCCTCTTTAGTTCTCTCAGTTGAGAGAAAGATAAAAACAAACCATGAAAGATCACCGAGGGGACAGCTCCCGCTGTCAGTCTGCAGAGTGTGTTAAATGTGGAGGATGTGAATTTGACCTAGTATAAATTTTTCCTTGAGACTGTGGACATGTGTGTCTTAGCGAGTTCAGATCATTGCCCATTCTCGCAGGCTCCCTGTTTTCCCCTGTGCACTTTTTGCAAGACAGATCTCAGATGACCATGAATCAGTCCGGGGGATGGCATGCTGTCCCCATGGGCTAACTGAATCTGTGGGGCCACAGGGAAGGCTTTGCTGCCCCTGGGTGCACCTTTGGCATGTGTTGGCTGAGGAGGAGATAATAATTGAATCGGACTGAAAACACTTCTTGTTCACAGTATGGTAGAAACTTGGAAGAGAAGGACAGCACACAAATATCATCTCATCAGGTTTCTTTTTTTTAGTGGTACCGGGGATTGAACTCAGAGGCACTCGACCACTGGGTCACATCCCCAGCCCTTTTTTGTATTTTATTTAGAGACAGGGTCTCACTGAGTTGCTAAGTGCCTCGCCATTGCTGAGGCTGGCTTTGAACTCGCGATCCTCCTGCCTCAGCCTCCCAAAGTGCTGGGATTACAGGCGTGCGCCACCACTCCCGGCTTCATCTCATCAGGTTTTTGTTTTGTTTTGTTTGTTTTGGTACCGGGGATTGGACTCAGGGGCACTCGACCACTGGGCCACATCCCCAGCCCTTTTTTTTTTTTTTTTGTATTTTATTTAGAGACAGGGTCTCACTGAATTGCTAAGTGTTTCACCATTGTTGAGGCTGGCTTTGAACTTGGGATCCTCCTGCCTCAGCCTCCCAAGTGCTGGGATTACAGGCATGCGCCACCACGCCCCACATCAGGGCGTGGTAACAGTGGCGGAAAGCAAGTGGGGCTTGGAGTTATGAGATGAAGTTCAAGTATATCCCCGTCCTAGACATGAGACTTGGGCATGTCATGCAACCCTGAGTTTCTTGAATTAGAAAATGAACCTCTAGGACGAGGGGAATGGGCATAGCCACTGTGGTGGTGATGTTTGTCTTTCTCTTTGGTAGGATGAAAAATGCCCCAGAAGATGTTCTTGTCCTAATCCCTGGCTTCTGGAAATATGTTAGTTTATATGGTAAGAGGATTTTGCCAGGGTGATTAGACTAAGTATCTTAAAATAATGAGTTTACCCTGGGGTCTCAGGGTAGGCCAATGCAATCACAAGGGTCTTTGTAAGAGGGAGGTAGGAGAGTGATAGAAGCAAGGGGTCAAAGGAACACGAGGAAGAGCCCACTGGCCAAGGAGTGTAGGAGAACACCATACACAAAAACAGATAAGGGACACCATGATCCTCCCTTCAGAGCCTCCGAGAGGAGCCAGTTCAGCCTGCACCTTGACTTTAGCTTGGGGAGACTGATTTCAGACATCCAGCCTTCAGACCTGTAAGGTGATAAATTTATGGTAAGTGGCCAAGTTTGTTTCAATTTGTTACAGCAGCAGCATGAATGAATGCATTTACCTGTTCCACAGTTCTTACAGTGGTTCAAAGTAACACTGACTCTTCTATATTTACAAGTAACAAAGTGCTGTATAGATACTATCACTTTTAAAATCAATATTTTTTATTCATCTCGATTTTCCAGGTGAAGGTAGTTAAGTCAGGGAGACTAGGGAAATAAGAAGGACTTCTCAGTTATGCAGTGAGCAGATTGTGTCTAAAAATTTTAAGGCTGTGTTACTGAGGAAATCTTAACTGTGAGATTATTCATGATCTTTTAGCACCTGTGCAACAGTCTTTTAGGGGAGCAGGCAGGTGTGCCTGACTTTCTGTGCCCTTGGGCCTCAACCTTGCATGCCCAGTAGCATCACCTGGTGAGCTGTCAAATGTCCTGATGTCCTGCCTGCATCCCAGACAATTAAATCAGAGGCTCTGGAAATGAAGCAGAGCAGGAGGGTTTTAAAGCGTCCAGGTGATTGCAGCGAGCAGCCAAGGCTGAGCCCACTGCGAGGGGCCATTGCTACTGAGTGAGGATATAAATCAGGTCTGTCTGGAGACTGAGCTCTAGATGTTCTTATGAGTTTTGGGGAAAATGTTCAGCTGAGGACTCTGTCTCATCTTTCAGTCGATCTGCACAGATCAGTTTATGGGCTATGAAGTCATTCCGGCAAGGAACACAAAAGCATTCGTTACCCAGCCCTCCCGAGCCTGTTTGACAAACCCCTCAGTGTGCCGAATGGCAAACACAATGTTAATCAGCCAACGTTGCTTTCTCCTTTTACTGCCCAGAGGTTTTTAAAAAGCACTGGTGAGGGAGAGAAGAGGAGGGTGGGAGCTTTCTCCCCAAGTGGGTGAGTCCCTTGAGAATTGATAAATATTACTTTTACTTATGTCCTATGCCCTATGTCTCCAGTTTGGAGGAGAAAATAATAATTTTGAAATCTCTTCCTTTGGAACCACTGTTTCCGGAAGCTGTGGCCTTTGAAAATTGCCATTGTTGCCCGCCTGGGTTCCTGGGTGTTTTGACTGTGATGTGATGCGCTGCTGAAGCCAGCTCTGGGCGGCCTGTCACCGAGAACACCCTGGCCTTTGACAGCAGGTGACATTATCCGCCTTCTGCATGTCACAGGGAGGATATTAGAGATAAAATTGTTTTTATAAATCACAAGGTGCTGAGCAGATGCTGCTGTTGCCTTTTCAAAGGGACTTCTAGGCCGTGGCTGGAATAAGCTTATTGTAGTCCTGTGATGATAGAGGGGGGCCTTAGGGCCTAGGGTTCGAAGGTGGTGACTGGGTAGAGGCACTTGCTCTGGTACCATGTGACTTCTTACTGTTCATCTAACCAGTTGGGTTTAATTTTCTCATCTGTAAATGGAATTCTTGGCTTTTAAAAAGTTATACTGGGTGAATTTGAGTGTCAGGATAGTCTGGATTGTACTGTCTCCACTTAAATCTTGGCTCTGAAATTCACTCTGAGGGACACTCGGGTGGTTTCCTCATCTGTAAAGTGGGTGAATGTGGTGTGCTCCAGAGCAGGCAGCACAGCCATCCCTTCCACTCTCCCTTGAAGCTGGGTGGCTCAGCTGGGGGATTTGCTCCCCTTTTCCTCCCTCTCCTCATCAACATTTGTGGGATCCTGGTACCTGGTAGGGACTGTGCCACAGGTACAGTGTTGTGCAGAGTAGATGCTCTTGTCACTTTGGTGGTTGAAAGTTTGATTCAAAATCTTGATATGAAGAGGTACAGGGAAGGCGGGATGAGACCAAAGCCTGTCTGTTCCTGAGAGGTCAGAAACGTAAGGCCTCTGTTGGTTTGTTTGCACAACCAGAGTCAGATCATGAAAAATTTCTTAGAATTGTGGATATCAAGCCAGCCTTGATGGCCATGCCTGTAATCCCAGCTACTCAGGAGGGAACGTCATGAGTTCAGGAACATCCTGGGCAACAGACCCCATTTTAAAAAAAGGAAAAATAAAGTGAATATCAGTAGATAATGTTTGGAGCCAGGCAGAATTAGGTGGTTTTTTATTCCCTCTTCTTTTCTTTTCTTTTTGTGGCACTGGGTATTGAACTACTCTACCAACTGAGCTATGTTGCCAGCCCTTTTTATTTTGAATCAAGGTCTTGCTAAGTTGGCTTGAAACTTGCAGTCCTTTTGCTTCAGCTCCTGAGTAGTGGGGATTACAGGTGTGTGCCACCAGGTGCACCCAGAGAAAGGTGTGGGACACGTTGCTGATGCCATGGGTGGTGTGCTGGCCATAGTTCTCTGATTTGATTGGCAACAGTCAATCATGTATTAAAGCAAACAGGGTGATTTGGCATTTCTGTATACCTGGTGCTACGCTAGCTGTCAGGGCAGGCATCCCTACCTAGAGGTGGGGCTTCCTGGGATCTGGGGACCTCATGGCCTAAGGGTGAAGTACTGCTAATGCAAATGTTGTTGGGAGCCTTGATTAGCCTCCATCATGTCCCTGAGCTCAAAGAAGCCTTTTGGGTAAACCATAAAGTTGTATAGAGTATTTTTTAACCTCAGTGTTTTTAGGTAGCATTCACAAGCACGTTTACTTTGCTGTCAATGAATATATACCTTTTCCTAGAAAATGGTGCAAACTGACATTTTCTTTTCCCCAAGATTCCCTTGGTATGCATTTCTTATGCTCTGATCAAGTACAGATAGTTCAAGTCTGCCTTTTGGGACTTGGGTTTTATTAGTGATTAGAGCTATTCTCAAAATTTGGTAGTGATCATAATAGCCATTTGAGTTATTTTTAACTCAAAATTTCAAGACAGGGGAAGAATTGTTTTAAGCATATAGATAATTCTAGAAAATGCTCAAAGAAGTTTTGTTCTTTCACCAGTGTCACTTAGAGGCATTTAGGAAAGATGATGAGGATTCTAGTGATGATGACAGTATTCTGTGCTCCGGTGGCTATTCTGCACCAGACAGCGTGCTGTGGTCTTTGTGTGTGTGTTTTCTCATTTCATCTCCCTGCAACTGTGTGAAGTAGTGTTTTCTTATTAGTTTTCACATTTTACAGATGAGGAGCATGAAGCCACAGCAAGGTTAGAGAGCTTGCCCAGGTTTAAACTGCTTGTCAGGGGAAGGTCCTCCATTTGATTCCAGACTAGCCTGACTCACACTTTTAACACTTCTGTGTTACCACCTCAGGCAAAATCCACAGTTAGATAGTTAGGAGGAAAGGGCCTCTAAGAGGAAGGGTGTGTTAGCTCAGTGATAGGAACCCTGAGTGCTGAGAAGGTGAGAATTGTCTCAGGCCCCAGAGTACCTGTTAGGTCTGAACCCAGAAGCCAGAGGCTCCTTGAACTCATTGGACAGCAATCCTTTCCACACCATTGCTTCCTTCCAGATTCATCGATGGAGGAGAGATCCATTTTGTTTCTGATCATCTGAAACCAAGGCTTGAGGGTTTCCAATTTGGGTTGAATTCTAAAACTTCTTTCTACATATTCCGGAGAACTGCCAGCTTTGGTGTCAGGCTGGTGGTCACTTTGGGGAGGTTACTTCAGTTCAGCAATTCATGCCTCCTTGTGTGTGTCTGTTGGGGGGCATGGGTGCCAGTGGCACTGACAACCTGGTGGGTGGTCCCTGTAACTGCTCACTTAAGGCACATTTGACTTCACTTTAGAAAAGGGATCCAAGTTCTCAAAACTGTCATCATGGGTCCAGGGAAATTCCTCAGGGTCAACTTCGAGGTAGCAAAATGGAGATTTTTCTAAGAAGGAAACTCTCTGGCCATACCATGTAGAATTGGAATTCAGTTTTTATGTGCTGGGTATCAGAGCTCGCTTGCCTTACACAAGAGTCTCAATAGAGTTGGTCCTCCCTGTCCTCAGGCTCTGCATCCACAGTTCAGTTAACCTCAGATTGAAAAAATACTAGAATAAACATCGTATCTGTACTGAGCATGTGCAAACTTTTTTCTTGTCTTTATTTCCTGAACAGTACAGTGTAACGACATGTTCGCATTGTTTTAGGTTTTAGAAGTAATATAGAGATGATCTAAAGTATACAGGAGCACGTGTGTAGGTTATATACAGATATTATGACATTTTATACAAGGGACTTGAGCATCCTTGGATTTTGGTGTCCTGAAGACAATTCGTCTCAGATGCCAAGGGATGACTACTTAGGTTATGAGGTGTGGAGTGGGGTATCCCTCTGGCTTGAGGTTGGCTTTGACTTCTGGTAGGAGATTGGAGGACAAGGAGGAGAGGTCAGAGATGACACCTCCTCCCCACCTCCCATGCCCTCTCTGCCTGTGCCCATTTACCTTCTCCTTATTAGCTCCTGCTGGGAAGGCCTCCATCCATGGCCACCAGCTTTTACTTATTCTGGCTACAGTACCCCTGTTGACCCCTCAGGCCAGTGGATGGGCAGGCCTTTCCCCTGTTGCTAATCCCTGGTTCCTCGTAGGACCCTTAACCTCATGCAGACCCACCTACAGTTCTCTCCGTGCCTCTCTTCACATACTCCTTAGGAAGGTGACTGTCCTGTCTAGGTCACGTGCAGTCTAGGTCATTGTGTATGGAAAGAAAATACATGCTGTCTGCTCTTCTATTACCAGTTTTATTTGGGGAAGGTGATGGTAGCCAAGGGGGTATTACTCTCCACCCCCTCTGGTGGTGCTGGGGATTGAATCCAGGGCCTTGTGCTTACTATGGAGCTATATACCCCCCCCCCCTTTTTTTTTTTCCTTGACATATACAGTTAGAGCTTCTCTCTTGGTATATGGAATTATTCAGACATGGTGTAATCATTAATATTTAGAAAGGTTATGGAAGCACTGATATCTCTTGCAAAATTACTGAGCAACCTAGAAAACTTTTCACTGATATAGTGGGACAGAGAGAGAGAGAGAGAGAGAGAGAGAGAGAGAGAGAGAGAGAGAGTTAGATAGGACAGACTTCCTAAGAACTCACTCTTCCTGACACCTCCTTGGGTTTCAGTTGGCTGATGGAAGAGAGGCGGGTTTTTGTGCATTACAGTTGTATATAGTAGTTGGGATTTTGACGCACAGAGGCAGTTTTTCATTCAAGCGTCTGCTGTGTGCTAGGCACGGTTCTGAACGCTGGGGATGCAGCACTGAACAAAACCCATAGGGCTGATGTTCTGGAGACAACAGCAGGAGATGCGGAGATGACATAGAGTGTTAGGAGATGGTGTGTGTCTGGAGAAAACTAACCAAGGAAGGGGAGAGGGAATGCTGGGACATTTTGCCATTTGTAAAAGAGGTCACAGGGAAGGCTCCCCAAAGAAAGTGCATTTGAGTGCAGAAAGACCCGTTAATATCTGAGAGAAGAGAGTCCAGGCAGAGGGAAAAGTGAGTAGGAAGGCCAGGTCTGGGGAGCCAGCCAGTGAGGGAGGCAAATGGAGGAAGCGGAGCCTTGCGGCCAGATGGACCAGGTGGAGTTTGTGGGGTGAGTGGCCCTGCAGGGCTGGAGGGAGGGAGTCGGTTCTGACTTTGGTTGTGGCATCCCCACTCTGGTGACTGTATAGGCAGGAAGCTGTAGGGAGACACAGGGATGAACAGGGAGGCAGACCACAATGCTGCCATATTTATTCCCTGTGAGAGGGGGAGGCTTGACCTGGACCAGGTGGGGGGCGATGGAGGAGAGAAATGGTTGGGTTCCAGGTATATGGACGGTGCAGCTGTGGGGTAAGTTGAACAGGAAGTGTGGGAGAGGAGTCTCTGGTAGGATTCTGAGGGTTTGGCCTGAGCCACCGAAGGATGGGGTTGCAGGGAAGGAGCGTGGGAAGGGCAGGTGTTGGGGGGGAATCCAGGAATCAGCCTGGGCTTGTGAACTTTGAGACATCCAGGAGAAACCCTGGTGTTGATCGCAAATGTGTGACTGTTGTCGGTGTTGGAATGTCAGTTTTAAGTTAATCATCACATCATCACCTGTGGAGCTTCTCTCCCTGAGGTGTGCTTTAAGAAAAAGAAATGTTTACACCATGACATGGTAGTGATTTGAGAGTTAGCCTCAGGGCAGAATATGCAATGCTTATATTTTCCACTGATTCAAAACCATCTCTGCATAATTAATGGATTCCAGGACACTTAGGGGGATTTTTCACTGAACTGGGAGAGGCTTTTGCTACTTTTACCAGCTCTGAATCTTTTTCAGAGCAGAGCCTAGTGTTCCAGCATTATGCAAAGAGGATTTCAAGTTGGCCACAAAAGCAGACCCCCTGCAAATGGAAATAGCTCATTTAGCAAAGTCCAAAATTTATCTCTTTGTTAAAGGCTTGCTGCCTTTTTATAGTTATGTTTTTAAAATTTATTTATTTACTTATTTATTTTGGTGCTGGGGATGGCGCTCAGGGCCTCACTCATGGTAGGCTGTGCTCTCCCAGTGAGCTGCATCCCAGCCCCTTTGAAATGTTAGTCTGGTAGCTCTTATGTTTTTCTCTCCAGTAACTTCTTTTCTTTCTTTCTTTCTTTTTTCTTTTTTTTTTTTTTTTTTTATTTCTGAAAGTCTAGTTTTCTTCTTGGCCATATCACAGTTGCTCCTAGTAGTTAAATATAAGTACAGGGAAAGAAAACAACGATTTCTGAGCAGCTAATGTATCTAGTATATGCACTTCCAGGCTGTCTATTTATTCCTCAAAACAATATTTTGAGGTAAGGAGATTATCCCTGAAACTGGTATTCTGTGAGGTTAAATGATTACATAAGACTATGTAGCTAATTGGTAAGAGAGTTGAGATTTAAATCCAGACTAGTGGAATTCCAAGGTCCAGAGCCTTGATCCTGGGCAGGCAAAGTTCTCTTTAGGCTTTAGTGCTTCTAGATGTTGGTGCACTGCATGTCTGACCTGCTTACTGTTAGAGGAGAGGAGGGTGATGTTAATACTTCTGTGCTGGGTCCTTCTCTCACAATGACTGTGAGTTTTCCAGAATGTACGGTTGTGGGCCAGATATTTGCATAGTATTGAGGTGGCAGCAGCAGTGCTCACAGGGCTTTTGCTCCAGCCAACATTCCTTAAGGAATTACACGGCTGTAGAGCAGAAAGGAAGGCATGGTGCCTGGTAAGGCTGCATCTCTGTCTCCATCTGTCCCCTATCTCAGCAGCTTAGCCAAAGAATCATCCAGGCCACAGAGGTGGAGGAGGATGCTCTCTGCAGCAAGAGCAGAGGCCCCGGGCAGCAAGGAGATTGCATTAGGAAAGGTCGCACAGGCCAGCTGGTAGAGGGAGGCACAGGGGGCCTATTACTTGATAGTAAGTGACTATTCTGTCTTTGACTTTCTATTTCATGTTGTCATAGCAGATATCCCAGATAGTTTTCTGGGACTGTTTAAAAAAAAAAACAAAAACAAACAAACCAAAAAAACTAGGAAAAAGGCAAGAACAAGAGAAAGCCTAGTTGGATTGAGAATTTAAAAGTATGTCTTATCCCTTTGAATGACTTTAACAAAATACTGGAGACTAGGTGGCTTGTAAACAGTAGGGAACTTATTTCTCACAGTTCCAGAGGCTGGAAGACCAGGATCAGGGCAGATTTGTTGTCTGATTCACAGGTGGCATCTTCTACCTGTACCCTCATTTGGTGGGAGGAGCTTATTTTTATAAGGACACAAATCCCAGCCACAAGGAGCCCTGCTCTCACGGTGCATTCACCTTCAGAGCACCTCCTAACACCTTCACACCTGTGATGAGGTTGCACTAATCGAGACTAGCAGTGTGCACCGGCTGAACTTACGAATAGGCGTATAGTCAGGTTCCCCTAATGAAAGTGGTTGCTGAGAGGAGGTGCTAATTGGAAACTGCTGTCATCCTGGCTGTCCCTTGAAGAGTGGGTCTTGTGAGTGTAATCAAGGGTGGTAAATCAGCAGCCTTGTTTTGACAGAAGATGGTCTTCACATAAACCCAGCCGTGTCTCAAGGTACCAGAGTATCTACACATTTAAAACGAAATCATGTAAGAACGTTCAAAATCTGCTTTGAAAGAAGCAACTTTTGGTACTGAGGATTGAACCCAGGGGTGCTTAACCACTGAGCCACATCCCCAGCTCTTTTAAAATATTTTATTTAGAGAAGGGTCTGGCTAAGTGCCTTGCTAGGTGGCTGAGGCTGGCTTTGAACTTGTGATCCTCCTACATCAGCCTCCTGAGCAGGCTTCTATACTTCATCTAATGAGAAGGGAGAGTAATGTTCTCTGGCACAGAGGCTCCCAGGTGACCGAGTCAGTGAGAGTGGTGGCCCTGGGTGCCCAGCTGGCACAGGCTGGTGTGAGGTCTGATGAGAGTTCCGGTGAGCCGGGCTGACTTCATTGTTTAATGGGTTTTTTTTCCCAGATCCTTTGCATTTCTCTTCTTGTACAGCATAGCCCATAGTGTCGCCTCTACAAGTAATTAGAAAATCATCTTCATCTAGCCCGCCGACGAGTATGTGAATTCTCAGTGTCACCAATGCTATTGGTCCCTGTGTCTACTGCTGGCCCTCAGGAGCAACAGAGGGAATAAAATGAATGAACCAGTCTCCTTGTTGTTTGCCCTACATAAATTGTTAATCACTAGGGAGAGTAGGTGAATACATGCCTCTTTTGCCAGGCCATTGTGAATATCTAAAGGTCATTGGAGCCTTTAAAAACTGGGCTAAAATGCATATTGTGCATTCCCTGGAGAAATCAAGTTTTGTCGCCCTCTTTGGAGATGACACCTTTTAGTACCTATGACCTACAGCCTCACATTATTGTTACTGTTATCCCCCCAGGACCCCCAGTGTTACTGGGTGGGATCAAGATGATTAATCCCTTGGCCTGTTTGTGAAAACTTACCTTTTAGATTAAAAATGCTGCTGTGGTTATCCTACATTTCCAGATACTTTGTTATACACAAACAATAAGCCCACAAAAAAGCAAAAATAAAAACACCAGAGCCTGTGAAGCTTTTTCTACCAGATCAAAGAGATGGATGGTTTCCTCTTGCCATGGTGAAAGATGGTGATGGGGCGTCACCTTGACCATTCCCCAGTGTTCAGTTGCTCATGACTCCTCTCAGGTTAGTTGCACAAGGTTTTGTAGAAGTTAGCTCATGATTTGGCTTCGACTTTCACCCAAATAACAAGCGTCATTTGTACTTTGCAGAGTTTTAAACTTTGTGCCTTTTGGACACCTAGGTCCTTACTATTGGGCTCCCCTCTTTATTATTTATTTTTACCTGTTTATATTTATTGTGGCAAAATGCACATAAGTTATCAAGTTAGCCACTTTTAAGTGTATAGTTCGTTGGTGTTAAATAAACATATAATGTAAAACCATCATTGCCACTCAGCCTCAGAACTCTTTGTCTTGCAGAACTTGAACTCCGTGCCTGCTAACACTCCCTCGTTTCTACCTCCCGTCAGCCCCCTGCAGCCACCATTCTGCCTTCTCTGTGTGTCTGTTGCTGAGGATCAAAGCCAGGGTCTTATGAGCACGCTAGGCAAATGCTCTGCCTCTGAGCTACTTCCCCAGCTCTGCAAGTTTTGGTTACACCAACTACCTCATGTCAGTGTATCATACAGTCTTTGTCCTTTTGTGACTGGCTTATTAGAATAATGACCTCAAGAGTCTTGCATGTTGTGACACATATCAGAGTTTCCTTCCTTTTTAAGGCTGGGTACTTCATTGTAGAGATAGACCACATTTTGCTTATCCATTCCTCCGTCTGATTTTTTTTCCCCCCATGTTTTGGCTATTATAAATACTACTGCCACAGACATAAGTGTTTCAGTGTCTCTTCAAGACCTTGCTTTCGATTCTTCTGGTATCAGAAGAGGAACTGCTGGATCGCATGGGAATTCTATTTCCAAGCTGTCAAACTGCTGTGCTGCTTCCCGCAGTGGCTGCACCTATAGGTTTTTAAACAGCAGCCAACAATCCCGAAGGATGTGAATATGGAATTAGGTGAGGCTTGAGTTGAGAAACCAGTGAAAACAGCTGGACACACACCATCGACCCGAGTCATTTCCAGTGAGCTGGCTTTCCTGTAGGGTGTGCATGAGTTGAAAAGAAAATAGTTTTCCAATCGCTCAGCAAACCCACACGGAGCTGCCTAACATCCTTCCCCTGGAGGAGGCTTGTCTGGCACCCGGCCAGGTCTGAACTCGAAAATGCAGGACAATCGGAGGAAAACCATGTGAGCCCCTTCACCCTGCAGCCAGCCAAGGTCAAAGGGGTTGCCGCCCGTCACAAAGCAGGAAGAGATTGGGCAAAGCGCACCCAGGAAGGTGCCTGGTGGTCAAGCCTGTGACCTTTCACCTCGAAGGAAGAAAGGCCAGAGACAGCCTCGTGTGGGCCCTAATTTTGGTGAAAACAAGTCTCCAGGGAAACGAGGCCCTTGTAACGACTGGCTTGAGTGTGACAGCTGCCAGGCTTGCTCAAGCATTGACAGCAGGCCTCCAGAAGAGAAATGGGCCCTTGGGAACATGGAAGAATGTTCTGCTTTTTCGTCTGGTTTGTGGTCAGCTGTCAATTAATAGAACTGTGCTGTGAGTTAGAAAACGAGGCCACAAAGGGTCTTTCAGGAAATGTTTATAATGTGGAATTATTCTAACCCTCATTGTGTTGGCCAGAAAATGGAACAATGGCTTGTTCATAACAAATTGTTCAGTAGGAAAAAATGTATTAAGTGGATTTTCTGGCTAAGAAAAATAGCAAATCGAGTATGATAAACTTGTGGTAAAAATAAATGTGAACCTTTAAAAACACTCACAATTGAGTTTAGTATTATGACTTGCCATTGTATTCCCTGTGCTAGGTTATTTTTATTTTGCTTGCTGGGAATCAAACCCAAGGCCTCACACATGCTAGGCAAATGTTCTACCACTGAATTACACCCACTGCTCCTTGTGCTAGCTTTAAAATGATACCTGTTAGTATATTATTACTATAGCCTGAGATCTTCCAAGCCCCTCATCCTGTTTATATCTATAAAGTTTTATTGGGATACAAACATGTCCATTTGTTGATATATTATGTATAAATGTTTTCCACTGTAGTGGCAGAGGTGAATAGTAGTAACAGACTGGCCCACAAAGCCTAAAATTTTACCACCTGTGCCTGTACATAAATGTTTATATTTTTGTGTGTGTGTTTCCACCCCCTTGGAGGAAGAGGGGCTATACCCCTCATCACTTTCTCAGCCTGGTTTATAACTCCAAATAGCTTTAAATTATGAGGCTAGAACAGGGGGGCTTTGGTCAGAACAGATTCCTGTTTGAAAGGATGGTCACCAAGATCTCACTACTTGACACACCAGAAATAGACTGGGTGCATGCTCATTTATTTATTATCCCTAAATAAAGCATACAGATTTGCAGCACAGCACATCAGTTAAATGTGTCATTTTGTAACTATTATTAATGGATAAGGGACTGTTTCATGGATATTGGTTTCTTGGGCCTTAATAGCTAGTGTCATATCACATTGCTGGTCTGAAGATATTTATTACATGCCTGTCCCACTTTGGAAAAATGAAAGCTCTAATGTCTAAAATTTTAGGCCTCTGTAGTGACTTTTTATGGGTACCCACTAGAAATCACTGCTAGTTAGCCTGACAGTGTTATTAAACATTCATCATGTGTGGAACCCTGTAGAAAGTTCTACAAAGCAGAAGATAGAATCTGCCGCAGGCTGAGCCTGACTTTGGATCACCCTTTCCATGAGTGGCTGTTTCGTGTACCCCGTGGATCTTTCTCTCCCCACACCAGTCTTGCAGTAGATAGACCCAAAAGATTCATATGTGCAGACAGAAGCTTCTGGAGATGGCAAGTTGGGCAGAACAGTCAAGGGAGGAAGACCAATGCTTTCAGAGGTAGAAAAAGGAAAGAAGCTCAGTAATGCAGGACTAGCTGAGGAGAATGGACCTTGGAATCAAAATATCACTCTCACACACATAGATACCTATCTGTGCCTCTACCTACAAAGATGCTTGTCACTTTGCTGCACTATGAGTTAGAGATAGAAGATGGTTGTTGCTGTTAAAAATGTGAATCCTTTTTGGTGCTGCCTTTCAGTGGGAGGAGTCTCCTCTGGAACAAACAGGTCCCTGGAGTGCTAGCCCTGCACCATGCTGGTTCTGGGAGTTGGGGTGAAGCTTTACAAGAGGCAGGACTAACCCTCAGGATGCCTGGTACCCATTGACTCTGAAAGTCTACCTATGAAGACACAAATTAGAAGCAAACACACACAGTTAGATGGAATTTGGAGCTTTCAGACCAGAACTTGAGTCTGGAAGAGGAAGAGGGCCTCTGAAAGACAGGATATCACTTTCCCTATCCCCTGTTGTGTGGTCATAGCTCCTTGAGGTCTTGGGTTGTGAAGACAAGCAGAGCAGGGCCCTAGGGGATTTTACTGATATTTAGGCTTGCCTGCTTCATGGGAGCCAATCTTTGGACATTGTCTTAATCTGCTTGGACTGCTGTAACAAAATGGCAGAGACTAGATGGCTTATAAACAAAAATTTATTTCTCACGGTTCTGGAGGCTGGGAACTCTATTAACAAAGCTGACAGATTCAGTGTCTGGTGGGGGCCTGTTCCCTGGTTTATTGATAGCACCTTCTCATTGTGTCATCACATGGGGGGAGGGGTGAACAATCTTCCTTGGCGGTTTTTTTTTTTTTTTTTTTTTTTTTAAATAAAGGCACTGATCCCATTCATGAGGGCTGAGCCCACATAATCACCTTCCAAAGGCTTCATCTCCTAATGCCATCACTTTGGGATGAGATCTCAACCTATGAATTTGGGGTGGATACAAGCATTCTGACCACAGTAGACGTTCCAGAGGAGCTCAGGGTATACGACTATTTCCAGCCGTGTTCGCCTGCAGGCCTAGGAGCCGTGAGACTCAGTGGCACTGAGCACATTTATTACCCAGATCTTGCTATTCAAATGACATTTTTCATTAAAAAGAGCCAGGGCTCCTTGGAGAAGTAGCTGGTTCTGGGCTTGGGAAAGGGGAAGAACAAGATGAGCTTGAAATCTTTTCTCTTTGTGCCACAAAGAAAGAAAGTGCTCTAAGAATGACAAGGAGGTGTCAGACGGGCACTGGGGCCAGCTTGCAGGTGCTTCTGCTGGGCAAATGTGGCTCTGTCGTAGCATCAAAACAAATACGGCAGTAATAGGTTGGAACTCACTGCATAACATGAAAATGTGAGTCCATACCACTCAAAAGAAATAAGAAAGAAATAAGAAGGCTCTACTTCTAAGAGAATGCCTACTAGTAAATGTAGAAGAAAGGATAAGATTTTTAAAAAAATAATTTTTCTTTCTTTTTTTAAAAAAATATATTTTTTTAAATTTTTATTTATTTTTTTATTTTTTGGTACTGAGGATTGAACTCAGGGGCACTCGACCACTGGGCCACATCCCCAGCCCTTTTTGTATTTTATTAGAGACAGGGTCTCACTGAGTTGCTAAGTGCCTCGCCATTGCTGAGGCTGGCTTTGAACTCACCATCCTCCTGCCTCAGCCTTCAAAGTGCTGGGATTACAGGCGTGTGCCACTGTGCCTGGCTTGTTTGTTTTTTTAGTTGTACATAATGCCTTTATTTTTTTACATGGTGCTGAGGATCGAACCTGGGCCGTGCACATGCTAGGTGAGCGCTCTACTGCTGAGCCACAACCCCAGACCCATTTTTCTTTTTTTATTCTAATTTGTTGCATGACAGCAGAATGAATTATAATTTGTACTACTCATATAGAGCACAATTTTTCATATCTCTGGTTGTACACCAGAGTAGAGTCACACCATTCGTGTCTTCATACATGTACTTAGGGTAATGATGTCCATCTCATTCCACGGTCTTTCCTACCCCCGTACCCCTCCCTCCCCTTTGTCCTATCTAGAGTTCATCTAATCCTCCCATGCCCCTCACCCTCAACCACATTATGAATCAACATCCTTAAATCAGAGAAAACATTTGGCATTTGTTTTTTTGGGATTGGCTGGCTAACTTCACTTATAAAAAAAACATCATTTTTCTATCACCATAGTTACAATAATTCAGGGAAGAAGTTTTAGAGTGTTAAAAGTAGCAGATGAAAGTTTTTTTCTTTTGAACTAGCCTTTTTAAAAATATTTATTTGTTTGCTTTAGTGTACACAATGTGTTTATTTGTATGTGGTGCTGAGGATCGAACCCGGGCCACGCACGTACTAGGCAAGCACTCTACCACTGAGCCACAACCCCAGCCCCTGATGAAAGTTTAATGAGCAATAGGATATTTATATTTACACAGCTTAGGGGGTTACTCCACAAAATACTCATTGGATACAAAGAGGAGAGAAACCAGGGAGACACTTGTGTCATATTTAATGTAATGTAGCTATTTGCTGGGGCAGGCAGCCGGGGGGTGGGCAATTACAGCACCATTTCTGTAATCTCCCCCAAAACAAAGTGTAACTCAAATCTGCTCATGGAGGAACACAAATTGAGAGATGCTCTATGAAATAACTGGTCATTTTCAAACTGTCAAGGTTATAAAAGTCAAGGATTTGAAGAAGCTATATAAAATGTGACAGGTAAATGCACCAAGGACTATTATTAACCTGTGCATGATTGGAAGGACCACTGGTGAAATTTGGATGGAGTCTGTGGTAGTGTACCAAGGTTGATTTCCTGATTTTTAATGGTTGGACTGTAGTAATGTAGAAATACTTTTGAGTTTACAAGCGTGAATGAGACCTTGGGTCTGCAGCTTACGAACAAATGGTTCTGGCAAAGGTGGGGCTGGGTTGTTGGTTTTTTTGCAACAAAGTGATATTGGATGGGCAATCGTTATGCTTCTTCTTCTTTTTTTTTTTTTTTTTTTTTTTTGTACCAGGGATTGAACTCAGGGGCACTTGACCACTGGGCCACATCCCCAGCCCTTTTTTTTTTGTATTTTATTAGAGACAGGGTCTCACTGAGTTGCTAAGTGCCTCGCCATTGCTGAGGCTGGGTTTGAACTTGTGATCCTCCTGCCTCAGCCTCCCAAGTGCTGGGATTACAGGCGTGCGCCACTGCGCCCGCTTCGTTATGCTTCTTGAAGTAGAAAATGGTGGCAGAGATCATCTGGGATTGCAGGAGTATGGGGAAGATGTGAGTGAGTTGTCAGTCCCTGATATCTTTAGCAGAGATGCAGTTTCCAGTAGGGACCAGGATGAGAGAACAGAGAGGAAGTGGTCACCCCAGGGTGAAGGGGCCTTGTCCACCAAAAGAGGGAGTGAGGGGGAGTCAGGAAGTGGAGTTGCTGGGATGACTTGGTAGGTCAGATGTGGAGGCAAGTTATGGGTCTTGAGTGGGCTTTGTACTGCAAATGTGTGTCCATCTCTGCTAGCTACCCTTTGGGGACTCTCCAGTGCCATCGTGGTAAATGGCAGCTCTTTTTGTCTCTTTGCAGTCATGAATTTTAGTGCCATCTGGGGACACTCTATGGCTATCTGTGGATATGGAGGGCAGGGGCTTCAGAAGGATTTCCACACCATATGAGCTTTCTAGAAAGGGAGGTTGCTTTAATACCGAGGTCTATTTCATTTCATCTCAATTTTCCGAGATTGGTTTCAGCTAATGCCCGTGAAAAATCTGGCTGACCCCAAGTAGAGGCCCAAATGTGAAAATGAATTACTTCTCTTTGGTTATGGTTTGGTTTGGTCTTCAGTTATGAGACTGATCCTTAAAGTCTTTAGTTATTGCTGTTGTGGTCCCTTGAACATACAAATGAAAATCCACAAGAGGAGCCTGAAGTTGAATTTAGGACCGTTTCTGTTTCCAATCAACTTAATTCACTAAAGACATGCATGCCTAGCATGTGCTTAGATACTGTGGCTCACAAAGGTAGAGAACATGTTTCCTGCTCTAGAGGAAACAGTCTGGGCATGGGAGACATGAATGAACAGTCATTAGGACACAGCTTGGGAATCATTTTAATAGGGCCCATGAAGGGCTGAGGAAATGGGTGGGGGGAGTCTCCAGCTGTGCAGACTGGGAGGGAAGCCTTCGGGACCAACAGAGCATGTGTTTCTTCAAGGAAGGGGAACAAAGGTAAGCAGCCAGCCCCAGAGGGGACACTGGAGTCAGGGACAGGCGTGGGAGTTGGTATCTGTCAGAGCCAGGTCCTCAAGGACCTTGGGTGCCTATCCTTCAAAGTCCGGAGGACAGAGTGCGTTTGGATGTCTTAGACCGGGACCCCTGCTAGGCACCATGCTTGTGCAAAATAGAAAATGAATTGAGAAAGCACCGAGTCAGGGACCTTTGTGTTGGTGGGTCCTCATGCATTGCTGCAAGGGCTGTGGGATTTTCTGGAAGCTGGAGAAGCTTGCTAACCCTGTGTGGAGGCTTTCTCCCACCTGGAATCTTGGTGGAATGCAGATCTGTACGGAGACGGGTTACGTGGGGATGCAGATGAATCTGTAGTACATTTGTTCAACTTTGAAAAACTTCAAATCTCTAGAAAAGTAGAAAGAAAGACACAGTTTTCACATTTTTGCCTGTTTGCAGATGTCATTACCCTTCATCTTAGAATACCTTTAGCCTGTGTCCTGAGAACAGGGACATTCCTCTGCGTAAGCAAAACACCACCGTCACATCAAGAAATTCACCATGGATGAGTGTAATACAGTGGTTCCAATTTAAATTCAACACAACTGTGTTCTATCTCACCTTCCCTCATTTTAATATTTTTATTCCCTCCTGCCACAATGAGAAAACCTTATTTGCTGACAACATCAACATAAAACTGCTTGTTTTAGCATATAGTATATATAAAATTACTGCAGAAGTACAGTACTGATACCATCAACAGAGCAAGCAAAATTCAAGTTGCTTTGCAGTTTTTATTATTATTAAAAAAAAATGTATCCCCTGAAGGGTGTGCAGAGTTCTTAGGTTTAAGAATTACTTGAATGTGGTTCTTTGTAAAAATTAAGGTCAGTTACTTGTTTCTATTTGTATTTTATTTTAGAGTTTGATCTTCTTCATCCTTCTGGATTTATTATTTTCTGATATGTAAAACATTTATGTGGCTCTAAAGCCACAATGGCATGACAGGTGTAATGAGAGCTAATTCCATGCCCTTCCTCGGCATGCACGTCTACCCCATATTGTGGTCACCGTGTTTTTGTCTCTTTATCTGCTTATTATAATCCAGCTTCAGGGATAGATGACATTTTGGAAATGCACAGTCTCTTTGGCCCTGAGCTCTGGAAATGTTTGCCATCACAAAAGAAAAACAAACAGACAAGGGTAAAAGCCCTTGGGGTCAGTTATGTTAGCTCTAGAACCACTTCCTCAGGAAACAGTGTCTGTGTGTCATTGATATTCCTTCAGACCAAGAAACAGGAGATGTGACAATTAGAATGACCATTGGAAGGACAGAGTTCTTGGTGATGCTGGAATTGGATTTGTAGCCTAGCAGCGGGACACTGAACCACCTTGGATTTGAATTTCTTTGTGGCTTTGCTGTCTCCTCCCACCTCCTCATGTAGGTTAAATTTGACCTTGTTTAATTTCAAGTTACTCAATAACTTGAGAGCATTAGAGATTATTTTTTGAAATACACTAGCTGTCTCAGTAACCCAATCGAAGCTGATTCTTGTGACCTACATAAGCTAATGGTTTATGAGAAATCTGTTTCTATTTAAATCTGTATTTGTTGTCTTACTCCTGTTATTGCAACATCTCTCTGAAAGCTGTCAAAAGGTGCGTAATGTAAGGAGGTAATTCTTTTTTTTTTTGGTAACAGGGATTGAACTCAGGGGCTCTTGACCACCGGGCCAAGATCTCAGCCCTTTTTTTTTTGTATTTTATTAGAGACAAGGTCTCCCTGAGTTGCTAAGTGCCTCGCCATTGCTGAGGCTGGCTTTGAACTCGTGATCCTCCTGCCTCAGCTTCTCAAGTGCTGGGATTACAGGCGTGCGCCACCACCTCCAGCTAGGAGGTAAATCTTCGTTGGTAAAAGTCAGTGAGTTTTAGTAGAAGCCAAAGAATTAGGAACCACAGGAAGCCTAATGCCAGGCCCTGGTCGGCTCAGTGGCTTCATGTATCTCTCTGTGTCTTCTGCTCTGTCAGGTGTCTGAATTAAGCAGATGTGGGTTTACCATGCTTTTGTGGGCACTCATAAAATGGCCACACACTGGCAAGACTTACGGCAGTGTCTCCACGTGGACTAGAGTTCATGATATGCTGAGTGGCAAAATGTATTATCACCAATAATAACTTGGTGATTGAAAACACACACTAAGGTTTAGTAGAGGTGGGTTCTAAATAGATTGGCTTCTAAAATTCCATCAGTTTTATTTGCTAGGCTAAAAAACTCTATTTTAATCATTTTCTGTTTAGGAGATACGTGGTCATTAAGTTAGGCTGTCTTATAAACCTGTAGGCAGAATCTGGGTAATTTCAAAAAATATTAACTGTTTTCAGATACACTTTGCAACTATTCTGAGAAAGGTAAATTATGGAATTCTTTTTCCACAAAGGAAATAAAAGTTGAAGTGCTACAGAAAGTTTTTGGTAGATTAAATATAGGATTAATTCAAAAGAATATGCATGGCTATTTGGGAAATAACTCTTCGTTACAGAATTGGTAGCAGTCTTTACCAAATGAAATTTATCAGTTGCCTAGCATGGTGGCACACACCTGTAATCCCAGCTGCTCAGGAGGCTGAGGCAGGAGGATTGCAGATCCAAGGCTAGCCTGGACAATTTAGTGAGACCCTGTCTCAAACTTGGAAAAATTAAAAAAGGACTGGGGGTATAGCTCAGTAGCATAGATTGCCTAGCATGTTCTTGACCCTGGGCTCAATCCCCAGTACTGAAAAACAACAAAAAATCAAACACAAAGAAGACTTATCAGTTGCTTTAACTAAAACTGTTACAGATGGCACATACCTGTAATCCCAGCTACTCAGGAGGCAGAAGCTGGAGGATCTCAAGCTTGGCACAAATAAATACTCTGTAGTATGAAAACCTATTTTTAGGGCTGGGGTTGTGGCTCAGTTTTCGAGCACTCACCTGTCACATTTGTGGCCCGGGTTTGATCCTCAGCACCACATAAAAATAAAGGCATTGTGTATAACTAAAAACAAATAAATATTTTTTAAAAACTATTTTTATATTTTAGTTAAGTAGTATGCATATACTTGCGTACTTAAACAAAAACGATATATATCTCCATATTTTGAATAATAACATAGAGTTTCCTACTTGTACACATCCAAAATGCTTAGTTGACCCTAACACAAAAAATCCTTTGATAGAAATTATGAAGTGTTGATTGCCACCGATTGAGGTGTTTAAGACTGATAATAGATTACAAATAAGACATGAATACTATACTCCCCCTAAAATTGAATACAGTTGACACGAGGAATAATTACAGTGATTCTACAATAAAACCAGTTTAAGGCTTAGGAATTGTCTCTTAATTTCAAGAAAACAAATTGAATTTTACATGGCCTGTGTGTATGTTTATAGATCATGACACATATATATATACCCTATACACATACCACGTTGAGAATATTTATACTCTAAAAAGTTTACATAATTAAAGTGTTTTGGAAGTAAATTATTTATTTGATAATGATCTTAAGCTTTATGGTTTATCAGGACTTATTTTGCGAGAGGTGGGGTGGGGGGGCAGTACCAGGGATTGAACTCAGGGGCACTCGACCACTGGGCCACACCCCCAGCCCTTTTTTTGTATTTTATTAGAGACAGGGTCTCACTGAGTTGCTAAGTGCCTCGCCATTGCTGAGGCTGGCTTTAAACTTGTGATCCTCCTGTCTCAGCCTCCCAAGTGCTGGGATTACAGGCATAACAGGACATTTTTTTTATAGAGGTTGTTTACATGTAAAATTTTTGAATAAAATGAATCACTGCTTTCTATCAGAGAAATTGTGTTTTTTCCAGTGTTGTCTGTTTTATTTGAGTGTCAGTAGTGACAGCACAGGGTGAGCATTGTGCCTGAGTTGCTTAATATTTTCCTATATTTATGATTCATTCAAATTATGAAAATATTAATTTCTTTGCCTAATAATTCACTTAACTCCATATAAATGATGCAGTAATGCTAGTTTCCCAATAGTTGTCTTAATCTCACAGAAATTGAAGACTTTGGTAATTAGAAAATTTCATGATTTGGCCAGGTGTGGTGGCCCATGCCTGTAATCCCAGCAGCTCAGGAGGCTGAGGCAGGAGGATCATGAGTTCAAAGCCAACCTCAGCAAAAGTGAGCGGTAGGAGAGAGGGATTGGGCTTAATGGGCTTGTGGGGCTTGACAGCCAAGGAGCAGGTGGGGGTCAGTGAATGGAAAATTGGTGAGGAGAAACATCTGGGGTCAGGAGGATTCTGGCTAAACTCACCTAACTAGATTCTTGCTAAAGACAGGCCAGAATCAGGGTGATCAAGGGAGGAACCTCATCATGTATTGAGGATGGCCAAATATCATGTCAAGGGTGGGGTATTCTTTTTTAAAAAAAAAAACACAATAAGTATAGATAAATTTTATGTCAATTAAAATGATAAAAATAAAGTGATTATCTTTACACTCCTTCTGAATAAAAGAAAAACATTAGATTAGCAAAGTTGCAGAGTTCAAGATTAATGTACCAATATCAGTTGTATTTTTATATGCTTAGAATAAACATTTTAAAAATGAAATCAGTAAAACGTTTCATGCACTATAGCATGAAAGAGAATAATTTACTTAGAATAAATTCCACAAAAGAAGTACAAGACTTACACACTGAAAACCACAAAATAGTGAATGAGATTTTAAAAGACCCAAGTAAATGGGAAAAGTTTTCTGTGTTCATAAATTGGAATATGTAATATCGCTGAGATGGCACTACCAGCGGGTGGGGGATTCTTGCTTGCCACACTGACTTAGCAGAGTTCTTTATTAAAAGGGGATATTACAAGGAAGTACACAGATGGGCCTAGGAGAAAATTCAAAAGCCTGACTAAGGTTTGGCCAAGCAAAGAATCATTCCACATTCTGCCTTCACTCTTTATTTCTACCCAATTTCCAAGCCCTCTTGATTATTTTTCTCCCTTCCTCCATTCTCGTTCTTTTATTCCAGCCTTATCCATCTCTCCTTCTTCCTTCTGCCAGAGGAGTTTTAGGAAAATAATGTACAATTAAATATTACTGAGCTGTCAAAAAGGAAGGAAATTTTGATATATGTTCCAATATGAGCAGACCTAAAGACACGCTTAGTGAAATAAGTCACTCAAATATTTGAATAAAATTAAAGGACAAATAGCATATGAGTTCACAGTTCATGGGAATAAAGACAAAGATTAGCAAGGGTGGGGGGCAGTGAAAGTGGGGAGCTAATGTTGAATGACTATAGGGTTCTGTTTGGGTTGAAAAAAAATTCTGGAAATAGTGATGAGGATGACACAATGAGTTTGCCTAATGCCACTGAATTGTACACTTCAAACTGGTTAAAATGATGATGAGGAGGAGGAGGATAATCTCCCCTCTGAAGTCTTCATAAACCCTATTGCTCATGGGATGAAATCCAAACTCTGTGCATAGGAGGTTGGGGTGGGGGGTTATTTGTTCTTTCCTATTCCTTGGATTCCCACCTCTCTCCCAAAATGAGAACTTCCTGCTTCTGGCCCCCTCTCCTGCAGGCCCCTCCCTTTCTCTGCACCCCTTCATGGGTAGGGCGTTGCTTTGGGTGGCTGGTCCCTCCTCTCCTCTTCCCTCCTCTCTCTCAGACCTCTTTGCCCTCCTTTGGGCCTTGATTTGGTGTCTCTCTCCTTACCCATCCTGGCCTGCAGGGAAGGCTGCTGTATCCTTGGGACCAGAATGGGAAGGACAGGTGCCCTTTTGGCCTTGGGGCCCACCCTGTTGCCCAGCCCTGCTTTCCAGCAACGTGGCCAGTGGCCAGCGTGAGACCTTGACCCTGTCTCTTTCTGTGTCTGCTTCTCCAGGGGCTGGGCTGAGCTGGTTGGTCGGGACTGCTCAGCCCTGCGTGGCAGGCCAGCCTCCTCCTTCCCCTCTTATCTGATTGTGATGTTTCCAAGCAGAGCTTAACAAGTGCCAGGTGCTGTCCCTGGGCTTCCCCGGTGACACAGGGCAGTCTTAGCCACCTGCGAGGTGGGCGCTCCTATCCTATCACCCTTTTAAAGAGCCCCGTGTGTCACTGGAGGTCACAGCTCCGGTCCTGGCTCCGGTCCTGGCTCCTCAGCACGGCTCTGCATTGCTTCCCCTTGGGCTCTGCCTTTTCTTCTTTGGAGCTAAGGTGGCACCTTTCCACGGAAAGCCTTTCTTTGTTTCCCCAGACACACCTCTTTCTCCTTCCTGCTCCACCTGCCGCTCCTGCCTGAAGCCAGCCACTCTGTGCCGTGGTTGTCCTTATCCCCAACTGGACTTAGCGAGGGGGGGCCCCATCTTTTCCTGTTTATATCCCCTAAACCTAGAAGAGTGCCTTGTACAGTACATATTTGAATGAATTTATTAATAATATCGTAGTATAAGGTGTGATGGTATTTGTTACTCTAGGATTTTCTCTGGGAAATATGAATCTGAAGTTGACTGTTTCCCAAAAACATGGTGCTAGGACACCTAAGAAGTATGTAAGAATATTACCATTTTCCCATAAACCAATACCTATGGGTTGGTTTTAAATATACAAATGCAAAGGTGGAACAGAACAGTGGCCACGTCAGGCAGGGCCAGGGCAGGAAGGATGGGGGGACTAGCCGAGGCCCAGGGAATGTTTTGGGGTGGTGGAGAATCTTGACTGGTGTCGTGGTTACACAGGTGAGTACGTTTGTCAAAACTCATTGAACTCTACACTTAAATATGTACATTTTATTGTTGATAAACTTTGTCAAAGTTGACTTAAAAATACATTTAAGAAAGCAAGAGGAGACATCTTTTTGATTTATTGTTAGGAAAGATGAATTAATGGTGGATAGCATTTGTTTGCACCACTGTTCAATATCTAGTTTCAAGGTTTGTACTTTTTTCTTTCCTTCTTACTTTGCCTAAATGGAAAATCAACCCTCATTGAGTTACTGCAGCTGGAAGTAAGAAAAAGCAGAAGTAATGAGCAAACTGACAGCTGACTCCCTGAGGTGCTTAATTTTAGTACCGATGCCTTTAGGAATTCTTTGCAACTTCAGTGTGAGTCTTAACTCGTGCGATGAATCACCGATATTGAGGGTAGGTAAGGAGATTGCAGCAATAAACACTCTCGACTCAAAGAAAATAATCTTAAGAATGGCTTTTGAATAGGCTTATTTAAAGAGGTATCTGTAAAACCTAGCAGGTGTTTAATTTGTCATTCTTTTCAACTATTTAATATAGAATGTTCTGTGGTTAACACGAAGGAACACACACACACACACACACACACACACACACACACAATGAATGGGTGAAAGTAAATGAGTCTTAACAATTAGGTGGATGGGTTTGCTTTTTTTTTTTTTTTTTTTTTTTTTTAAGTACTAGGGATTGAACTCAGGGGCACTTGACCACTGGGCCACATCCCCAGCCTGTCTTTGTATTTTATTAGAGACAGGGTCTCACTGAGTTGGTAAGTGCCTCGTCATTGCTGAGGCTGGCTTTGAACTTGCGATTCTCCTGCCTCAGCCTCCCAAGTGCTGGCATAACAGGCGTGCACCACCGCACCTAGCTTGGGTTTGCTTTTTGTGGGGGGAGTGTTTTGTTTTGTTTGTTTGTTTGTTTTTTTTGCAGTAATGGGGATTGAATCCAGGGCTTTGCATACACTAGGTAAATGCTCTGCCATTGAGCTCCATCCATAGCTTTTCATTTTATATTTTATTTTGAAACAGAGTCTCACTAAATTGCCCAGAGTGGCCTCCAACTTGCAACCATCCCACCTCAGCCTCCCGAGTCACTGGGATCACAGGCATGTACACTGCACCTGGCTGTTTTATAGTTGAATCAAGACTTTCCCTCCCTGCATCTCCTGCTAGCCTTAGGGTGCCTCAAATGAGTACAGTTCTACTTGTCATCAATCAGACGTGTTCTTAGCACTTCGAAAGAGTATTCGATGTGTTGGGGGAGTTTACACATTGTCCCATTGTGGTATTCTGCGGTAGTCATCTTTTTGTTATGACAACATACCTGAGAAAATCAACTTAGAGGAGGAGAGATTGACTTTGCTCATGGTTTCAGTCTATAGTCACTTGACCCCTTTGCTGTGGGCCTGTGGTGAGGCAGAACACCATGGCGGAGAGGGTAGGACACAGCAAAGCTACTTCCTTCATGAGGGTAGGGAAATTAAAAGAAAGAGCAGGAAAGGGCTGGGGACAAGATATAGTCCCCGAGAGCATACCCCCAAGGACCCACTCCCTCCAGCTAGTTCTACCTCCTATAATTTCCATCACTTCCCAATAATCCATTTAGCTGTGAATTCCTTAGTGGATTAACCCACCCCAAGGTCAGTCCTCATAATCCAATTGCTCCCCCAAATCCCCACCTCTGAACATGGCTATATATTGGCAAGTGAAGTCTTCAACACATGAGCTTTGAGGGGTATTCCATGACGAGTTCTCGAGAGATACAGATGAAGGTATATGAGAGGTAAGTTATTAAGGAATTGGCTCTTGAGATTATGTGGCTGAGATGGTAAAGATGGATCCTCATAAGATACTGCTGTGTGGAGCTGAGATTAACCTGGACAAATCTCGATTTGTTCAGCTACCTTGTGGCTGCAAAGTACCCAAACGGCAGATGAACCAGGAATTGTGTCCACACGAGGAGGAATTTGTCATGTCTTTATGAGATTCCATCACACAGGGAGTTGGCCTTCAATCTGAAGCTATCATAAGAACTTTTATATCATTTCCCACTTTGTTTACGTAATAAATTTGCATTTCTAGATATGAAGTTTGGAACTGTGTCTGTGTTTTCTCACTGATGGTATTAGTTTTTGCTGTTGGTGGGTGTGGTGGTTAATTTTAGTGTCAACTTGACTGGATTAAGGAATACGTAGAAATTTGGTAAAGCATTATTTTAGGTGTGTCTCTGCGGGTGTTTCCAGAGGAGGGTAGCAGGAGTCTGTGGAGCAGGCAGGGATCATCCAGCCAGCCAGAGGCCCAGAGGGAACACAGGCAGGTGACTGTTCCCACGCCCTCCCACTCTCCAGCTCGGGAACACACTTGTCTCCTGCCCAGCACATCAGAAGTCAAGGCTCCCTGGCCGTGGGGCCCTAGGACTGATGTTGTCACCAGCCCTCTGGGTACTCAGGCCCTAGGACTTACACTGAGCCATGTTACCACCATCCCAGGGTCTCCAGCCTGCAGGTGGCCTGTTGTGGGACTTCTCAGCCACCAAAATGACATGAGCCAGTTCCCTAATAACTTCCCTCTCATAAACCTGTCCACATATCCTATTGGTGCTGTCTCTGGAGAACTCTGTACAGTGGGACAGGAGAATGAAGGTCATTGTTAATGTTCTTTGCTCACTGTCTTTCCTAGTGTCTGGAAACAGTCTCTTATCTCCAAAATAGAACACAAAGTAATTGTGGAAATACTCTGGGTTCTGTAGTTTGTCATGAAACTCGGGTAACTACTGTTAGAATGAATTGATTTGGGGGTAGATTTGTCCAGAGGAATATACTGAATCTAAGGAACAGGGGAAGGATGAGTGGGAAATGATGTAGATATAGGACCTGTTTTTGTAAACATGGTTTTATTGGAATTGTCAGGGAGGGGAAAAAAAAAGTTCTTATGCAGTGTTAGGTTCAGTGTCTGGGGCCTGTGAATTAAAGTGATTTAAAAAAAACAACAGATTATACAAGAAAATGTTTATTTAGGCGTGGAACATGTGCTCAGTCACGAGTAACTCAGAGGGTTGGCTGGGGTAGGGGAATTAAATACCTAGTTTAGTAGGGAAAAGGAAAGAGGGAGTAAAGGCTTCTATGGGAGAACAATTAGATATATTTAGGAAAGACAGATGGGTTTCTAGGTGTACAAATGGGAGATAAGAATGTGTGTGATAATGTGTGGCTGTGCTGTCTTCTTCCGGGGTATGAAACTCCCCCAGAGGGATTTATAGCGTGTTTACCCTTGATCTGTCTCCTGGGGATAGACTTGCCCCAGAGCGGGAATTTATGGCAGCCTCATTTCTCAGAAGTTTCAGCTGTTAGTGAGATAAGGAAGCTCAGCTCCAACAAGGCTTCTTCCCACATCTACTGACTCTCAAATGCCTTCAGCTTAATTTTCACCCCAACTCTGAGTTCTGAGCGACTCTGCAGAACACAGCCCCTCTAGCCCCTGGACATCACCTGTGACTTGCTGTCTCATTTTGGCACAGTTGAGTATGCATGCTCCTTGGCTTACGGTGGGCTGTGTCCCAATAAGCCCACCATAAGCTGAAAATACCTCTCATACACCAAACCTTCTGAACATCAGAGCTTATAGCAGAGCACACCAGCGTATCGATTGTACCCCCAGTGTAATGAAGAAATCGTTAAAAAAAAAAAATTGACTTAAGGTTTCCATTTTTCCTGGAATGTATAAGTTGGATAAAAATTAGGAGTTGGGAATGCACATGGGTGGTTCACTTTATACAAGTATAAATTTACATACAGGAAGTCCCTGTTGGAGGTCCCCTATCCTTTCATAAAGAGTAGGGGCCACCAAGGCGGGCAGCAGAGAGAGGCTTGCCCCAGGAGGTCTTGCAGCCTTGTCGTGGCCTTATCCTCCATCAGTGGCTCAACGTGCATCCCGGGCCTTGGGCTGTCCTCCGACCTTGCCTTGAGATGCACCTCAAACTCTTGCATCCTTGGGTCTGTGGGCTTGGAGCAGCCTTGCAGCCTAGAGTAATGCTGATCAGGCCAGCAGCGATGCTAAACCAGATAGAGGAAATGCCAGTGTCCTTCCCTCCAAGTTGGCTCTCCAGTGGCTCTGGAGTGGGCCATCGTGTGGCCCTTGAGGTCCAGGACCCTTTCTGGCTCTGACAGGCAGTGGCAGTTCTTTGCGTAGTGGTTCTGCCCTTTATGTGACCGATTGTGTACACATGGTCAGTTGAAGGAGAGTCTCTGTTCGAACTCTGCCTACCCTTCCCTCTTTCCTGTGGATCTTTGGATAGAATTCTTTCCTGCAGGATGTATGTCCAGGCTGCTGGAGGGCAGGGACTCTTGTTTGCCATGGCATCCCCAGTGTCTTGACGAATGCTTGGCACATGGTGGGTTCCCAGTAAATATTGGTGTCCCTACCTCTACACGTTTTGCCTTAGTGTGTGTCCAGCCATCGGTAAGACTTGGGGTTTGAATTTGTTTTCCATCTTTTTGGCTTTTCTGGTGTGCCTGACTTGTCTGTCACTCCAACTCTGCTCAGAATTCTAGCAGTCAGGGTGATTGGCTATTTTTCATTTGCTCTGCCTGCCTGCCTGTCTGTCTGTCTGTCTGAGGCATCTTTTATTACTCCCTCTCTCCAGGGAGCCTAGGATCCTCTGACAGTCTTTTACAGCTCTTCCTTACTTCATGACCATCAGCAACTTTTTCTTGGCCATTACTGGATGACAGAGCAAGTGAAGGTAAAGCAGTGTGACTGGTGGCTGCGAGTGACCTTGGCCTCTGGCATGAACCTGATGCCTTTGAGCATCTTTGGAAGGGAGAGTGGGACCACCCACGTCTGGTAGCAAGTTTGGGTGATAGAGCTATCTTGCTTGATCCAGGAAGGATATCAATTAGGTATAACATCACTTTTATTGTTTCTAAAAATCAAAGCTGTGACTGTTTCTGTGAGTTAGCTCTAGCTAGATGCATTCATTAAACCAAAGACATAAAGGAGGAAGTTTCTAATGCAAACTGGCTCCCATTTAAATAGTTTAGATATGCAGTCTCCAACTCATGTAGACACACACGCTTGCAAGGTCATTGATAAAAAATATTGTAAATTACCCATCACATGTAAGAAGCGTAGAACTAGCAGCCCAGCAGTGCTGTCAAGCAGCTGGAAACCTGGCCGTGTGTCATGCAATATTTTTACTAGAAGGTACTTTATGGGAGACCACCTAGTCCAGACTCAGTTTGCTTATGGTAACCTGTCTATTTGAGGGTAATTCTTATCTCCTATCGCTAATAATATTGGTTGTTGGGTAGATATTCTAACAAACAAGCTAGTGGTTATCATCACTTATTGCTATACTGAAATATGGTTTTAATTCCTAAAAACTTTCGATTTCAGTATACTTTGATTTTCAATATGCAGCATCAAACTGTGGATGTATGAAATGCATTCATCTTTTGCTGACTTTAGTGAGCTATGCCTAAAGCTGAGTGAGGAACATCTCTCTGGTGACTGTGGCTGCTTGGTAGGTGGGTTTCTCAGCTACAGATTTGGCATGCACCATGGTGTGTCCTTTGGCACAATGCCCTTGGCTCTGTGGCGCCTACAGGCAGGGATGGTCACCAGGCTGGGCCAGGTCTTTGGTTGTATGCTGAGTCCCTGAAGTGACCTTAACACTGTAGCTGGTCTCTTGCTTTCTTCCTGTTCAACCACTTACTCTGTGTCCGATTCAACCACTTACTTTCTTCCTGTTCAACAGTTTACTCTCTGTCCCATCCTGCCTGCCTCTGCTACCAAGGCCAGTCAACTTCCTCAATTGCTAACATCCAAGACATTTAAATGACTCTTTTCACTTTCTATATTTTTGGCTTCATCAAATACCGCAAACCAGAATGTTCATAAGAGGAAATGGTACAAAGATTGGTGCTGGGGCCGGTGAGATTCTCAGTTGTGATTTGTCAACACTCAAGCACCCACTGCCTGGCTCTATTAAAACAACAACAGCATTGCACCAAGTTTGCAATGCATGTATGTGACAATTGTGTCCAGAAGGACTGCTCTTGCTACCAGAGAACCAGAAGTCAGTGACACACCTGTCACCCAGCCATCTTCAATCTTGCCACTTATTGGAGTGTTGGTAAGATCCAGTGTAAGGGCTGGGGTTATGGCTCAGTGGTAAAGTGCTCGCCTAGCAAGTGCGTGGCCTGGGGTTTGATCCTCAGCACCACATAAAGATGAAGGCATTGTGTACAACTAAAAAAAAAAAAAAAAAAAAAGATCCAGTGTAATAACTCAGTGGTCTTACCAACTGACATACCAGATGAAATGGAATTATAGTTGTTTAATGTCACTTCAAATATTTATATTTTCTTCAAGAATTAAGCAGCTAGCCTGTATCAAAAAGTCACCCTGTTTCAATAGAAAAAGAAAAGCAAGTGCTGAGTTTCATCTCTGACTTTGAACACAACCATTACGTTTAAGGTTCTTGTGAAGACCATCCAATGTGGCCAGATATAATAGATATCAGATCACGCTACAGCTCCACAAGTAGGCTTCATAATTAATCCCGTGGTTAAGGAACGTGGGAAGATTCTTAAGAGTATAAGCAGAGTAAGCCTATTTGGATTGTTTATTTCACCACCTTTTTATCTGCAAGCTCTTCTAAAAGCAACTGGTATTATAAAAATTCAGTGTTGGAGATTTTTGCTATTTTACCACCCACTAAATTCACAGAAGCACTTTACCACACCCACACTTTATAAAGATGCATACAGTTGTATAGATCAGAAAAAGAAATTTCATTTTATGAAAATATGTTGATGTTGTAAAGTGTCCAGAGCACCCCCAAACAGCACACACCCCCTTCAGCTCACCCAAGGATTATGTAATGGAAAATATTTGTGTAACTAAATACTGTTTTATGAAGATATGTTTGGAAATAAGTTCTATCTTGTAAGCTGTAACTGTTTTTTGTTTGTTTGTTTGTTTGTTTTTGTTGTTGTTGTTTTAAATGCCCTTCCTTAGTCACTGTTCCTCATTTTGTGGACTCTTTTTCTCTTTGATCCTTACTTTAGGTTCTTTCGAAAAATAAATGGAAGTGACACTTAAAAATTGTTCTAATATATTTCGGCCTGTGTGTCTACATATTACCAAAGTACTCTTCCCTTTTAAAATTTAATGAGTATTTTATTTGAGTATCACATTTTGCTCTCGGGAAAAGCGACACCAAACATGGGTTCCTAAGGGTTGTCGCCAGTATGTGCTTATGTCTAACACATTTGACAAAGAACTCTGGATTTCTTCCCTGGCCTCCATGGCCTTGTTTCTATTCCTCTCCTTCAGTAGTTGACTTGCATCTTTCGAGGCTGTGATGAAAGGGGAAAGAGTGATTCATCATTTCCTTTGGGCCATAGCCTCATAAATTTTCTTCTCTTTACCTAACTAATCATCATCACTACTAATTATGTTCCAGAAAATAAACTGAAATGCAGTTCAGGCTGCTTAATATAGAACACATCAGCGTATAAATCAGAGGCTGCTGTCAAAATGGCTTTATGTGGCCGAACATCGAAAATAGGAACTGTGTTCCCCATTCTGCTTTTGTGTTCAGCATGCACCATAAGGCCTAGAACATACTGGGATAGAGTTGGAAGTTGAGTAATATAATGGAGTTTTAAAGGAGCTTAACACAAATTAAGTGAACATTACTTTGAGGATAAATTCATGCATAAAATTACACATTGGTTTTGTTGAAGAATGAAGGTGTGGCAGGTCTTGGAGCAGAGCCAAGAGGAGCTCTCTCCTTCCCCCTCTGAGCTGTTCAAATGGCAGCTCTTGCATGACCAGGAAGCACCTCTGGGCCAAGCACAGAGCCCACTGTGCAAATGGAAGGTGAAGTCACTTGACCTTCAGCGATGACTCCATCAGCCCTTGTTGGCCAGTGAGGAAGCAGGCTTGGAGAAGTTGGGTGACGAGCATTAGTGCCAGAGCTGCTTGGTGCCAGAGCTAGGATTTGCCAGAGACCAAAGCCTCCTCTCTTCCCCCCTCTGCTAAACTGCTGCCCAGATTGTTATTTAGAAGATACATTAAATAATATGGAAGGAAGGAAGGAAGAAGACTAATAAATTGTTTTGATATTAGTGTCAGGAAACATTTTTGACCCAAGTACATTTACATTGAGTGTGCTTATCCTGGGGACTGTGTTAAGAGAAGTTTTCTTTGATCATAAGACTACAGGAATCTGTGGGTGTTTTTTTTTTTTTTTTTTTAAACACCCCTCTTCAGTTTTGTTGTTTCTTCCTCCATAGTTCAAAGTGATCAATTCTTCCCCACATACACATTTCCCATCTATAATGCTATGGCCTGATCTCTGTCTGTGGGCTTTAACACTAAGGAGAGATAAAAGCAAGATTAACAACAACCCTTGCGTTTTGTTGTTAAGAAAAAGCAAATTCATTGTAGTGTATAAAGTTAGAGGTATCCTGCCCACACGTGGGATCTCTACTTCCCTCCGCATTTCCTACTGCAGCCATTCTACATACACCCCTTCCTAAGCTCTCTACATAGCTTTCCACATGCACCTATGGCTAGAGGTCACCCTGCTGGACTGCACATACCAGACCAGATCATTTGGCTTCGAGCACCTTCCCTTGCCTCCTCTGCCCCTCTTTGCCCCAGTTCCTGTATTTTAAAAGATTTAAAAAGTATTCCTCGATTCTGCTTCCTCATTGCATGATCTGTTTCTTTCAGTGACACCATGATCCTGTCAAGACTGCACCTCGACTTCTCCCCACTATGATCTTACTGCAGTGACCCCTCCTAAGCCTCTTACTTTCCACCTCCTCATCCTGCTAACCTCTAACATCAGAGTATCCTGCTGCCAGGTCTTCCCAATCTGCCCTGAATGGATGTTTTCCTACTCTTGACCTTTCTGGTATTTTCCCATTGCCCACTATAAACCCCCATATCCTTGGCCTGGCCTTTGAGTCTGGCTATGGTCCCCAGTCTATGGTCTGTACCTGACTAAGCTCATTCACCTTTCCCTGTGGGGTCTGCTATCTTGGCTGGGCCTAGGGTAGAGTACACATGGGTTCTCTGAGAACTTTTTTTTTCCAAAGACATCTGTATCAAAGATGGAAGAACTAAAGCTATGAAACTCTCGGAGAACATCTATAAGTGATTCTTAGATTAGAAAAAAAAATCCCCTAGCTAATGTCACAGCCAGAAAAGAGAAATAATTCTATAATTGCTGACATCCTTTCCTTTGCTCATGCTGATTCCTTAACCTGAAAATATCTTGTCTTTGATTTTACATGTCTGACTGTTATCTATAATCCAGATTTTTCACTAAGACATCCTTGATTCCTCCAATTCCTCCAGCTCTTTTATAGCACTATGTTGTTTTGGGCAGTACTGGGGATTGAATCCAGGGGTGCTTTATCACTGAGCTATATTCCATATATTCCAACCCTTTTTCTTTTATATTGTGAATAAAGGTCTTGCTAAGTTGCCCAGGCTGGCCTCGAACTTGCAATTCTTCTACCTCAGCTTCACAAATAGCTGGATAGTATTGCTTTTAGGGGCAAGGGGTGTAGCCCAATGGTAGATCACTTGCTTAGCATGCATAAGGCCCTAAGGATGATCCTCAGCACTACTTTTTTTTTTCTTTTATTCTAAGATGTTATAAATGACAGCAGAATGCATTACATTTCATATTACACATATAGAGCACTTTTTTACAAATCTCTGGTTGTATGCAAAGTATATTCACACCATTTGCGACTTCATACATGCACTTAGGGTAATGATATCCATCTCATTCTACCGTCTTTTTTTTTTTTTTTTTTTTTCACCCTTTTGCCCCTCCCTTCCTCTCCCTCCCCATTGGCCATTCCAGTGTACCTCTAATCCTCCTGTGCTCCCCATCCCAACCCGACTGTGAATTGGCCTCCTTATATCAGCACTGCTTTTTTTTAAAAAAAGAGTTTTGGCTTTTAATCATTTTTCTTGGTGCAGGCCTAAACACCTAAATTAGAAGAACTGATTGGAAAATATTAGTGATACTTTGGAATCAGTGTGCCTTTGTGACACCCCCCACACACACTGCTTTCATGTTCACTGCTGCCCTAGTTCTGTTGTTTTGTGTTTTGTTCTCTTTTTGTGTCTTAAAACCAATTGATCTTATCACCATTGGAAAAGATAAAAAGGTGTGTTTTTTTGTGCTTCAGCCCCATGGCATCATTTTAATTACCTGTGAGAAAGAAACAGTCCTCACCTAGGTAAGCTAGCTGGGTACACAGAGCATCTAGATTTGTGAAGTTGCCTGAAACTGGCAGTTAATACTTACAGGAGGGTAAGTAGAGGCAGAAAAAGAAAGTCGGAGGATCTAAGCAAAAAGTTTACTTCTAGAAAATGCTACTAACACACCAGAAGTGAGAGTTTCTCCAGTGCTCTGCTGAAATGCACAAAATGGAAAAACACATTCCTCCTTTGTGAAATAAGGGTGCATGGTCTACACCTGTCCAAGGTGCATTTCTTTGGGAATGGGTGAAGTATTTGTTGTGACTTGCTGCCGCGTGAGAACGTTCCATCACCTTCCACTGAGCACTACAGGAATCCTATGGTCTCACCTGTGGGGACATTTTATGCTTTTGACCCAGGATCGAGACCCCAGGGCTGTAGTGTAAATCCTCTAACTATATCGACAACTTATTGAATGAATTAATTCCTTTGCGTTGTTTATCTCCCTCAGAAATGAACATGCCCGCGGACGCTAGATGCCTGTGAGCTCCCTTGGCAGCACTGGAAAGACAGGGCGCAGGCCTCCGAGAACGGGCTCCTTCCCCGCGGTCTTGGCCCTGACCCTGCGGCTCACGGTCCGCCATGGAGACGCTGTCCCAGGATTCTTTGCTGGAATGTCAGATCTGCTTCAATTACTACAGCCCCCGGCGAAGGCCCAAGCTGCTGGATTGCAGACACACGTGCTGTTCCGTGTGCCTCCAGCAGATGAGGACAGCCAGAAGGACGTGAGGTGCCCCTGGTGCCGCGGCATCACCAAGCTGCCCCCGGGCTTCTCCGTGTCGCAGCTGCCCGACGACCCCGAGGTCCTGGCCGTCATCGCCATCCCGCACACTTCCGAGCACACCCCAGTCTTCATCAAACTTCCTAGCAATGGGTGCTACATGCTGCCCCTGCCCATCTCCAAGGAGCGCACGCTGCTGCCCGGAGACCTGGGCTGCCGCCTGCTCCCCGGGGGCCAGCAGAAGTCCCTCACCGTGGTGACCATCCCTGCGGAACAGCAGCCGCTGCAAGGCGGGGCTCCGCAGGAGGCCGCCCCCGAGGAGCCCGACAGGCGGGGCGTGGTGAAAAGCTCCACCTGGTCGGGCGTGTGCACTGTCATCCTGGTGGCCTGTGTCCTGGTCTTCCTCCTGGGCATCGTGCTGCACAACATGTCTTGCATTTCTAAGCGCTTCACTGTGATATCCTGTGGCTGAGGCGGGGTGCAGGGAAGGCTCTTGCAGGTGCCAACTTAGGGGTTGAGGAGGTGTTGGTGACGGGATCCCAGCGAGAAGATGGGGGGCGACACTGACCATTTGGTGCTGAGCGCTGGCCTCTGGGTTGCCACTTGATTCACCTGAAGACAGATGCCAAGGGAGGAAGGTGGGAGGTCTCAACAAGATGCCAGGTGAATTGTTCTGAGAATGGATGGCAACAGCTTTGAAGATGATTGCATGCACCCTCCTAATCATGTACTAAATGGGCTGTGATTTATGAGTTTTCAAGATCATGTTATGAGATAGACATATTCTACTTAGACCCTAAACCGTACACGTGCACACAATGTGATTTCTAAATGCGGTAGATGAAAATAAAGATGCTGTGTATACAAGTAGAATTAAGCCTTGAATCCATGTAAAAATTCAGTGAAGACATAACACCATAACACTGCAGGCTTCTTTGCTTTTTTTTAAATGGAACCCAGTCTTCATTTAGTTGCTAAAGTTTTTTCTTTTTAAATATATATATATATATATATATATATATATATATATATATACATATACATACACACATTTTGAATGGCACCCCAAATCAAAATAAGTGAAATGGACCGTCATTTTTTTGGAGAAAATATTTGAACAAGTGTCTCCAGTGTGTTGTGTCTTGTCATGTACCTTCATTTTTCTTCCCTTGTGATTAGAGCTTGCTGCGTGTGTATTAAGCTGAAAGCCCGACAGGGAAGCAATAAACCAAGAAATAATGAGAAATGCCTAATCCCACAGGAAACCTGTATGCCGATTTTTCTCAAGCCATCTCACAAAATAAGAATTTAAATGTAAATATTGTGTATTTGTGTATGTATATATGTGTGTGTGTGTAATTTGATTTACCTCAGGTTTTTTGAGTCTTTTCAGAAGAATCCCAGGATTAAGACCTCGTGGCATGAAGGAGTCGAGCATCTGAAACGGTGGGCACCTGGATCCTCCCAACGAGGTGTCCCCTACCCGACACCCCCAACTCTCACCCCTCTGCTCTGTGTTTAAGTCCTGAAATTTGTAAGGCACAAATGGAGAGTAACAAAAGTTTGACGTTTCTCCTAGTTTGGGAGTATTATAAAAGCCACACTTGTTGTTAGCAATGGCAAAACTGATGGGCATTTCAATAGGCAGTCCACAATTATTTTTTGAAAGATGCTGTTCCATGAGCATTAGACCTTTTTGAATTCCAGTTTCCTCTTGTTGGTATAAGCAAGAAAATCTTCTGTATTTCAAAATATGTTTTTATTGAGAAAAATGGCAAGGTAAACTTACAATCCACATCCCTACTGTAAGTGTTCTTAAATGTCTAATGGTTTATAGATGTTCATAAAGAAAGAACTGCTGGATTAAATAATAAATTCTCTTCTCTGGGTATGTGTGCATGTAGAAATAGCTGTAAACGTTACAGTTCTCTTGTAATTCCTTGTATGGAATTCAGGAAGCAAGTGGTGGTATGTGTCAAGGACTCCACTCAAATATATGCTTTTAGATATAATTGACTCCCTAAAAATGGTGGGAAGGGTGGGGGTGGGGAGAATAGGGACAGATAAGCAATGACTGGTTCCAAAAAGTAAGGCTAGAAAGTTGCCCTGTAAGATCAAGACGACTTAATTTATATATATATGCTAACTATTATCTTCAAGCAGCACAAAATATGCATATTAAAGTGATGGAGTTCATGTGAAATAAAACAAAAAAATTAATAACTAGAATACAAAGCTAACACCTAATTGGCATGAGAATTCAATATAAAATTATGAACTCTGGTTTTTTCAGATCTTTCAAATTTGTCAAAAGACCTTTAGAAAATGTGTTTGAAAGCTCAAACTAGAAATTAGGTTAAAATGCCATTTTAGTGTACAAGCTATTGGGCATTATACAACAAATAATCTAGGATTTATTTTGTACTAATAATTTAGGTATCATATTAGCTGAATACTATCCTCTGTTACATAACATAATATACTGTTGGGTTAGTGTCAATTTCTCAAACTCCCAGGCTGCTGTAATGCATGTCTGACCTAATTTCTATTTCTCTTGGAGGAAAAAAATGACAGAAATGTTGCATTAAAAATGCTGCATTTCAAATGGACTTTACCTTTGTAATTTTAAGCCATGTCATATTCAAATTAATTTTTTGAGCGATATCTGCATACATTTATGTACAGTTTGAAATGACTGACCTGTAGTGTAGTATGTGATAGAGTTCTACTTGTTTAGTAGGTTATATATAGACACTAATGTGTGTGGTGATAGTGTCTGTGTTTCTTAGTGCAAAGCTGTAAAGTGAAAATGTCCACAGAACTTTTACTTACGAACAGTCCCGTGCTAGAACTGCAGTTAAGCAGTGCAAAATTAATTAGCTCTCTGGTAGATTCTTGACCTTAAAACTTAACAATAATAACCCAAATTGGAATTTTTTGTGTGTAAATCTTACTGATGTAGGTAGGACACTAACAACTTATATACCCCTTGTGACAAAAGCCCAGTGACACAGAGGCCAAAATTCATAGTTGTATACCAGTGAAATGTCACAACTGGAAAGCCCAGGAAAAGCTGCAAGCAGCCTCTGATGATTTAGTTTTGTAGCTGAGCCCAGGGCGGCTCAGAGAGGAGTGTGGAGACTTGTAATTCTGCAGCAAAGGGGGACGAGAACTGTGTGTGCGTTGCTGTCCCTCTTGCTTCTTTCTAGATCCATCGCCATGTCTATCTGACTGTGCTTCTAGTCGGGGTTGATGGATACCCTTTATTATCTCAACTACTGCTTTAAAAGTGTTGTTTTATAGTTTGTTTCTTTATTTTAATTAGCTACCTCTCCGGAAAACAAGAAAAGGTTAGGGTTAGGGAAGAGTGTAGATATTTAAAGGAAACTATCTGACCATATGATCTGAGTTTTTAAAATTGCAAAACATTGGCCCACCCCCACGTGTAAAGAACAATGAATGTTGTGTAAATAGTAAACTATAAGAAGCATGTGTTTTCATCTTTATTAATGATCTTGACATAAGCAAGAGAATGCTTTAATATGTTAAGTAGAGCTAAGTATGCCACCCAAAAGCATTGTCTCTGAAAAAATTTTTGTATAATGACTTGGGGCACAAATTTTGAGGAAAAGGCAAATTGGTTCTGAGTTCCAGTCATATTTTATGATCAGAAGGCTCTAAGGTATTTTCTTTTAAAATGTAAGTTAAATATTGTGTGTGGCTTATGGAGTGGGACCCTTGCAGTTTCAGCTGTGCACTGGTGCAGTCCTTATAACTTTCTAGATCGTTGCCATTTTTTGGAATCTTCTGGAATGATGGAAATGTTTCATAATGTGAGCTGTCCAGTAAAACAGCCACTACCCACAATGACTATTAGACAATTAAAATGGTAATAATGTGACTAAAGAACATATCTTTAAATTTTATTTAGTTTTAAACATTTTAAGGAGAGCCCCATGTGGCTAGTGGCTACCATATTGGCTCATGGCATGAAGGTGTTCCTAACAGACTAGAGAGAAATTGTGGGCTAGTAACAAACATTTGGCAAGAAGAAAAACAAAATCCTTTCTGGGCTTAAGAAGTATGAGATTCCAAGTATAATAGTGAGAACTCATTGATTGCCCTTTGGGGTTATTAGATATTTTGGACCAAGGAATGACCAGTGAAGTTCAACGAGTGCTTTCTTAAGCCCCTTTTCTGGGACCATTAGCTGCATGTGAATCTATTGTCCAAAAATAGTAGTTAGACAGTAGTTGTAAAATGTTTGACTTGCAAGCTGTGCATGATCTGTCCTGTGAAATTGTGTTTAGGGTCTTGTGGCTAAAGAGTAAATGTTACAGGAAAACATAAGCCTAGTGAAATCCTTCTTTACTTTCAGTATCTTACCCACACTTCGTTGCTGCATTAGTCAGGTGTGAGATCTAAGAGCAAGTGTGTTTTTGGTGTTCAGAGTGGTTTTGTTGCCCTTGAAGTCTGCCAGCTTGTCATTGTATTTGGTATGGCATCATTTTTCAAATGCCAGACTAAAACATAGGTACTATTTTTAGAGTGGGATTTGGCAGTGTTTTAGTGTCTCTTATTTTTAAAATTTTAGCTATCACTAAAAGAATTTAAGATTCAAAGCTTCGCACAAAGGCACTTTTAAAAAATCTGTTTTAGGGTAAAAAACAAAACCAAACCTTGCCCAACAGAATTTAAAGACTGGAAGATCATTAAAGCTACTAGAATTGATGCTTTCTTTTTGTGTGTGTGTGGTGCTGAGGATTGAACCCAGGATTGGGCCCTGTACCACTGAGCTACATCTCCAACCCTAGAATTGCTTTTGAAGTGAGTCAAAGGAAACAGAAAATTCAGTTTGAGATATATTTTCATATAAAGAGCAGACTTTTACTGGTAGCCTGATATCATTCCGGTCTAGATTTTGATTTGAAGAGTTTCCATTCCTTTATTTGAAAATCTGTGCCATAGCCAGGCACTGTGGTGCTTGCCTATAATTCCAGCTGCCTGGGAGGCTAAGGCAGGCAATTGCAAATTCAAGGCCAGCCTGGTCAACTTAGGGAGGCTCCATCTCAAACTGAAAAGAGCTGGGGGTATAGCTCAGTGCTAGAGTATTCCTGGGTTCAATCTCCAGTACCACCAAAAATTACAAAAGAAAAAGAAAATCTGTGTTAAAATCGGTTAGTCTGATTTTCATTGCGTCCAAGATGTAATGCAAGTCAAATGCATTTGCTTTAATGTAGAAGAATTGTTTTTTTTTTTTTTTTTTATTGTAGAACTTGTCAGTAGGCAAGACTGTTTTTTTTTTTTTTTTTTTTTTTTTTTTAGCTTGTCTTTAGAATTTTATTTTAAAATTTTTGACCATGTAGTTAATCTCTACACTCTTAAGTTGGGAGCCCAAAGGTCATTGTTGGGTGAGGAAAGACAACAAAAGACTGTGATTTCCATCTTTCTGTGGCGAGATGATGCTTACCAACCTGGCAGCATTTTGTTCCCACACAGAAGTGTCGGCCAATCTATCTGTCATCCTTGACCTCAATGGAGAAGCTGTTCTTTGACATTTCCACCATTTCCATAAAACATCATCCACAAGGTAATCCTTACCAAACCAGAAATTCCATAGAATGAGGTCACCACATTAATTCCTGACTCTTTTGAAAGCAATAGTCTGTTTTAAGAGCAATGATGATCAGTTGCTGGATTTTGCTATACACACACAAACATACGGTTTAGCTGTGATTGGAGATAAAGTAAAAACTGTTGTTAGTCATATTTCCCAATTTGTGAATTATACAGTAATGAATTTAGATGTTAATTTCTGAACAATTGGTATCAGCTGCACTCATGTCAAACTAATTATCTTTGGCAGTAAGCTCTTCGGACTTCGCAGAATATCTGAAAAGTTCTACTGCATTTATTTTGTCAGAAAGCCATTGATCACTGAGGAACATAAGCAAGTGGGGCATTTAATTTCTGTCACTTAGAGAGCTTACGTTTTGGCTCTGCTCCGGTCAGGGAAGCACACCATTGTTCCTGAACTTCTACAGCATGATCCCTTTTCTGCACAAGTTTCCTTGCTCACTCCGGCCAACGATCTTTTGATTTTTCTGGAGTCAACTGCCTGGGCTATCCCACTGTGTAAATCTCACTTATAATGTAGTGGTGCTTGAAAACACTCACCTTGTTCACTGAATTTTATTCTTATCTAAGGGTTTTGATACCATTCATATTATGATACTTTTAGGGACAATCAGTAATTATAGCCAAGTACTGAGGGGCTTCCTGAGATCTCTCATGGCATACGTGTTCTTTAGTTTTGCAGGAGGTCTTTTTTTTTTTTTCTTTTATCTGTCTCTGTTCTTCCAAAACACTGTTCTGAATTCACCACCATGGGATGTAGGGCAAGTCGTCCGTGGGAAGGTCTGTCATCTTCCTGAGGCGTGCATGATTGGGTTAATCTAGCAAGAGGGATGTTTTAGTCTTTAATTTGATTTTTGCTTTTTGAGAATCCAGAAGGAGGTGGTTGGGTATGATGGAGAAAGAGAGCATGGGATGTAAAAACGGAGAGATGTGACAAATGCCCCCTATAGGAGAAGTTGACACATCTCTATGTAGTGAGGGGGACGGTTGCTGTTATCTTACAGTGTGCTGGATTGGCTGGGAGAGAACCCAACTGTTAAGTAGACCCTCCTTGGAGAGGTAGAGAAGGCCTGGGGTCTGTATCAAGGGATAGGTAGACAGGCTGAGAGAGGGAGGAAATACTTAACAAGGGAAGGAAAACCTGTAATACAGATAACTGCAAAACAAGAAATGGGCACCGAAGGTCAGTCGTGGCAGAGACCAGCTGAAGAAAGCAGCTAAGGACACTGGGATCACTTGGTCAAGCACAACCTGCCATCGCAGCATGGACTCCGAATTCGGTGTAGGATGCCTTAGTTGAAGCCATGCACCCATGCTCCGCTGATGGGAGGCTCCAAGGAGGCCAATGCTTCCTGTCATCCTCTACTATCAAGTTGGGTAGTCGGTGCTCTGGACGATATAGATCCTGCTCGAGAGTTGGTGGCTGCTTCAGTACAAACTCAAATCCTCTGAACTGTGGAAGGCAGTGCCAAGTCTGTGGCTCGATCCTGACCTGAGTATCTTACTTCTGAGAGTAACTTAACCTCCTTGAGAATCTTTCCTACTGTTGGGAAAATTGGTTGACTGTTTTGGCTTCTGTGCTGGTGGTTGTCATTTATTATATTTATTCATGCCACCACTTGTTCGTGTTTGTCTCACAGGTGGGGAAGCCGGTTTTGGCTTGGGTGGTCACATGTAGCTGCTGCCCAGGGTACCTTCCCTTCTGAGAGCTCTGCTGGTGGGTTCCCTGGCCCCCTGGATAACAAACGGCTAGATTAGTGCTGCCCGGAGGCAGTTAACCAGCCCTTGACATGTTTCATTTACAATTATGTGGATTATTTATTTTAGGAGCTTTTCTTTAAGGGGCCAAATCGCCCTACAGAAAAATGAGCTGCTGGGCCACGTAGAAAATATTGTCCAAATGTTGCCAAATATTGACTTCGTAAAGGGGATATCAAGCTGCTGTTTATAAATCTGAATGTCTTAAAAGCATTCTTGCTTGCTCTCTCTGTTATAGATGGTGTCTTAGCCAGTCCTGAGTTTTTCCAATGAATCCAATTTTAATATATGGTATTTTTGTATGCCAAACCGGTGTCTTGTCCTTTGTATATGTGGTAATGTTGATTTTATGACTACTGTTAAAACACATTTGCTATGATTAAAGTTCAAAATGATTTCAAATAGACTCACGCATTGTTTTTCCCCCCCATCTTTTTGTCTCTCTGTCTGTCTCCCTTCACCCCACAAAGTCGGCTGGGGTTTTCATCATCAATTTCTTGAAGAATTTTAATAGGTGTGGGTAACAGAGCAACAAGGAGCTCCTGAGCTAAGGGTTTCAAGTGGAGGTGACTTTCCAGTGGCTCCTCCCAGAAGCTGAAGAACAGTTTGTAATGAATAAACCAAAGCTTGTTTTTGCATCCTGGGTTCTCATGGGTTCTGGTGGCCCCTCCTTCGTCTTCCACTGTTTAGAGATGACACAGCATGCCTCAGCCCCAGGTGGGCCTTCCCATCGGGCTGTGTCTAAGACAACTTCATGCGGCTCTTGGCTCTGAATCTAGAAAGGTGTCCTTCCTTATGTTTTCATCAATAGGACAGAGGGTGTTTGGGGAGTTCTTTTTTAGTACTGGGGAGAGAACCCAAGGTGCTTTTTACTGAGCCACATCTCCAGCCCTTTTTTGGGGGAGGGTGTGGATGACTGGGGGTGGAACTCAGGGGCACTTGACCACTGAGCCACATCCCCAGCCCTATTTTGTATGTTATTTAGAGACAGGGTCTCACTGAGTTGCTTAGCACCTCGCTTTTTCTGAGGCTGGCTTTGAACTTGAAATCCTCCTGTCTCAGCCTCCTGAGCTGCTGGCCCAGCCCCCTTTTTATTTTGAGACTGTCTGTCTAAGTTGATTAGGGCCTTGTGAAGTTGCTGAAGCTGACTTTGAACTTGGAACTCTCCTGACTTGTTGGGATTATAGGACTGCACCACTGTGCTGGGCCGGGAACTCTTTAATTAAAAGCATCCTGTCAGAGCCAGGGTTGTGGCTCAGTAGTGGAGCACTTGCCTGGTATGTGTGATCTGGGTTTCATCCCATCAGTGCAAAAAAAGAAAAAAAAATTTAAATAACTGATCACATCAACAAATTTCAGTTCATTTGAACAGGTCACCTCATCCTCATTAAGGGGTTATCAATGATCTGATATTCCTGGGTGCTGGTATAAACGTGCTCTGGCTCTGACTGGAAAAATTTTAAATAATCCCCATAGTTTTAAAACTGAGGTGTTCCTGTTTTTCAGCACCCACTTCTTGTACTAAGAAAGCAAACTTTATATTAGGAATTCTAGATTTTGAAAGCGTGATATTTATTTTGCATATTTTTCATATTCCTGGTGACCATCATGGGTCCCCCTCTTGCATCTACTGCTCCCACTTGAACTTTTCGCTCAGCCAGAGACATCAAGCTGAAGAAGGCACAGGCTGTTTAGGGCAGGCAAATGCCTGGATCAGCTCCCCGTACTAGGAACAGATGGTGTCTCTAGTCTCATCTAGAGCTTGCTTGTAGTTGATGAGGACATAGTGAAGGGCTAGGGGTCACCAGGAGCCCCACAAAGGCATCTTGCCTGGAGATGTCCACATTGGCAACCTCTTCAAATGACACTACTGGGTGGCACAGATTTCTGCATCTGGATGTCAGGTTGGAAGGAGGGGCGGCGTCAGCTCCAGAACCCTTTTGTTCTTCACCCAGAGTCCCCATTCGTCACTAGGTGCTAGGAATGCAGAGCATATCTTGTTCTAGATGGCAATGGTCCTTCCCCATGCAAGAGACGAAAAGAACTAAGTTACCACCCTTCGCAAGGTTCAAGGCTGCGGCTCCTGTCATAAAAGACAGACTAATGAGAAGAACACAACTAATTATGTAATATTAGTTTTAGGTGACACAGCAGAAATGAAGACGCTGGGCTGGGTGTCACTCAGCAGTGGAACACGTGCCAGGCCCTGGGTCTCATCCCAGGGTTGAGGGGTGGTGAATGAGAGCCCAAAGGCCCAGGGGAAACCGTGTGTGCTGATGGAGTTGTGTGGTTGTGGGACAGAAGGGAAAACATTGACGGTAACAGGGAAACTCAGCAAGTCCTGTTTAGATCCCTCCTGGAGTCCCGTGTGGCCTTTCTTCCAGGTACAGGATGGGACCCCTGTCACAGACGGTTCTTCAGAACGTAGGGCAAGGGTCAGTGTGACCTTCCTAGGTTTTACGGCCCACTTCAGGGGAGAGGATGAGGGGAGCTGTTCCCATGGCTGGCTGCAGGGGAGTGGCTGGGAGAAGAGCAGGAGACCACCCTGCTTCTGCATCTTCTCAGCTTCCCTCAGTTCCAGAACACTCCATAGGCCAAGGGGTCAGTCACATTGGAGGACTATGTTCTGAGCCAGATTCATAGAGCCCTTATAGTCTCCTGGGAAAGGCAGGCATCAGGGACAATAAATAGGTTTCAGCCCAGCACAGAGCTACGGACTACTTGAATGTGTGCACAGGGAAGAGAGCCGGCTGCCCTGGTTCCTGCAGGGAGTGTATTCAGAAAAGAATTTCTGGAGGAAGTGGCTTCTAGCATAAGACCTGAAGGGTGAGCTGGGGTTAGGGCTGTTTCTGGAAACATATTGAAGAAGGGAAAATGAACCCAGATGCCCTTCAGTAGATGAATGGATAAAGAAACTGTGGTATATGGGAGGCTGAGGAGGAGGATCACAAGTTCAAAGCCAGCCTCAGCAATGGCGAGGTACTTAGCAACTCAGTGAGACCCTGTCTCTAATAAAATACAAAAAAGGGGCTGGGGATGTGGCCCAGTGGTCGAGTGCCCCTGAGTTCAATCCCTGGTACCAAAACAAAACAAAAAAAAAACAAAAAAAAAAAACACAAGGAAATGTGGTATATATACACAATGGAATATTATTCAGCATTAAAAGAGAATAAAATCATGGCATTTGCAGGTAAATGGATGGAGCTAGAGAATACAATGCTAAGTGAAATTAGCCAATCCCAAAAAACCAAATGCTGAATAATTTCTCTGATTTAAGGATGTTGATTCATAATATTCTGTGGTGGCGGGGTAGAGGGTGGGGATTGGATGAACTCTAGATAGGGCAAAGGGGAAAAGGGGAGGGAGGGGAAGGGGAGGGTCATGGGGGTAGGAGAGATGGTGGAATGTGATGGTCATCATAACCCTAAGTACATGTACATGAATGAGGTGACTCTACTTTGTGTACAACCAGAGATATGAAAAATTGTGCTCTATATGTGTAGTATGAATTGTAATGCATTCTGGTGTCATATATAACAAATTAAAATTAAAAAAAGAAAAAGAAAAAAACACCTGGAATAGAATGATGTAATAAGGACTTTAAAAATTGCCAATGTGCTGGAACTGAAGGTATTATGAGACAACACAGACACAAATAAAGAATTACTGGTTAAAAAAAAAAAAAAAAAAAAAGAAGGGAAAATGAGGGAAGGCATGTGCTGTCTGCTTTTCCTGTTAGGCTTCCCGCCATTCATAACTTTGTCTTGTATAAGTGATGCTGCAATTGAAGTTCTTTCAGCATCCCACCCAGCCCCCCAAAATATCTGTCACTCTGGTCTGAGTGTTAGCTTCTGCCCCCAATTCACATTTTGATTAGATCTTGGATTAGTGTCTTTATACAATGGGCCCAGGAAGCTGCCTCACCTCCTTCCACTATGTTAGGATGCTACTAAGAAGGTGCCATCTGTGAACCAGGACAGGGCCCTCACCAGACACCAAATCTTCCAGTGCCTTGATCTTAAACTTATCAGCATCCAGAACTGAGAAAAATAATTTTTTTGTTTATAAGCCACACAGCTTGTGGTATTTTGTTATAGTAGCTCAAACAGACTGAGGCATCCATAAAAGAGCATTTTACTGCCATTGGGACTATTTCACAGGGAGATACTATTTCATAAGACATAACTGCCCGTGCAGCTGCTTCTACAATGGACATTTTGCCTTATATAACATGATCTTATGTTTTTCTGACCATGTCCTGAACAGAAGAAAAGAATGTGTGGAAACTTGTGCTCTTAGTTTCTGACCAAAACAGACTCAGAGTCCAATATTGCTAACATGCGCTACAGATAAATCTTGAAGGTATAGTCTTGAGAAAAACACTTTCCAAACTGTTTTGAGGTAACATATTATATTAAAAAGTGTTTTGTGGTTAAATAAGCTGGAGAAATACTGGGTTAAACAGTTTTTTTTTTTTTTTAATTATAGAACTTTGCAGAGTCTTTAATCTGTGAATTAACCAGTGTTCTCTAGAGAAACAACAGTGGGCAGGTATGTGAGAGGGGGTAAAGAGAGAGAGAATTTAAGGAATTGGTTTATGAAATTGTGTAGGTGCAAGTCCAAAATCACCATAAGTCAGCAAGCTGGAGACTTAAGGGAAAGATGATATTTCAGGTGGAGTCCAAATTCTTCTAGTCTCCTAGAAGAATTCTCTTCCTTAAGGGAGATCATCCTGTCTTTCTTTTAAGAGCTTTGACTAGTTAGATGAGGCTCACCCACACTATAAAATGTAATTTGCTTAACTCAAATCTACTGATTTAAATGTTAATCACATTTAGAAAATATCTTTACAGCATTTCAGACTGGTATTTAACCAAATTATCATATAAAATTAACTATCATGGGGGGCTAGAGATGTAGCTCTGTGGTAGAATCCTTGTCTAATATGTGCAAGGCCTTGAGTTTGATCCCTAGCACTGAAAATCAATCAAATGAAAACCCATTACAATATACTAAAAAGCCTAGCAAATCTCTAGAAAGGGAACATAATAGACATTGCTTTCTCTCAATTTATTTAAGTAAAAAAATCCATCATTTTCAGAATGTCTATTAACATCTAGTAGAACTTAGTTGGGGGAAATCTTTAATACTGATTTAGTTTTACCCCATTTGTTTTTGTGTTGAAGCAATTATCCAAGCCTTGCCCCAAACAAAACAAAACAAAACAAAAAACGAACGTTTTCTTTTTTAGGGAGTAGGATCAAACCATTAGCTCATGTTTGCTTTTTTGATTCCAAAACAATATCATGTAAATATAAAATAATCCAATAATTGTATTTGATTTACCTTGATGGTGTCTTATAAGTAATTTGCAAGCTAGTCGTGCATTGCACACATTACTGAAGAAATGTTGTCACATAAGAAAATTATGGGGGGAATATATATACATCTGCTTTAGCAATAAGGGTATGGATGATTCACACTTGAACACATTGCATGCATATCAGAGTCTAGTTTTGGAAAATTATAGCCTAAAAATTCATAAATATTCATTACTACTTATTGTGGGGTTAAAAACAACCCATAACAAACTAAATTGATTATGATGAGCAAAAGCAACAATAATTTGTTATTAAGCAGCAAGAAGAACAGCAATTAAAAGCACGATCAATTCAAAGCAGTACTACTAATAAGTATCTTTCCCCAAATGGTGGGAATGTCAACTATTTGCATATGCACTTGTGCAGGAGAATTCTTGCAATGTCACTAAGGCTGTGAATTAGAACCGTCTCTATACTCCATAAACTTTTTTTTTTTTTTAAAGCACTAACTTGAATTTAAAAGTGCCAAATTTAGCAAAACTTGAAGGTGATTATTAATGGGTTGATCTTATTCAGGCTTTTAAGAAAAAGTTTTGGGCGTGGTAGGCAGCCCATTATGCAGAACTTTTATCCCCCACCCCCACCCCGTGAGTGGAGAGCCATACTTCAGAACCTCTGCCTAGAAGATCAGGTGAACAAAAAGGAACTTATGAATATAGACAAGACAATACATTTAAAATAAAGCAATTTTCTATTTCATTTTTTTTTAGTTGTAGATGGACACAATGCCTTTATTTATTTTAATGTGGTGCTGAGAAAGAAAGCCAGTGCCTCACATGTGCTAGGCAAGTGCTCCACCACTGAGCTATAACTCCAGCCCTCTATTTCATTTTAATAGGAATAAATTTCACAGAAGGAAATCAATAGTTGTAATATTTACTTTCAAATATGTTCAATATATGGGCAATATAATGACTATCTGCTTCTATAAATTCTGATCCATTTTTATACCAGTTTATGAAAACTCACAAACACACACACACACATATTATGGCCTGGAATGTAAATTACTTTGAACCTATGTGTTTTTATGTGTTTTAAGGACATGATCTCCCACAGTGCATTGGTTAAGTATCTTTTTTTTTTTTTTAGTCCTGGGGATTGAACCCAGGGACACTTGACCACTGAGCCACATCCCCAGCCCTATTTTTTTGTATTTTATTTACAGACAAGGTCTCACTGAGTTACTTAGTGCCTCACCATTGCTGAGGCTGGCTGTGAACTCGCGATCCTCCTGCCTCAGCCTCCTGAGCCACTGGGATTACAGGCATGCACCACTGCACCCGGACTGGTTAAGTACCTTTCTAAATGACAGCCCCACCCAGTGCCTCAGGCATGCTCGGGGAGCACTCCACCACTGAGCCACAACCCCAGTGCACATACCTCCTTCTTAACTTTATGTCAGACAACCAAGAAATGATCCAGATTTCGTTCCATACCATCCATTCCTCAATCTTGGGAAAGATAAAATTCACTCCATGTTTGTGCCTTCTGAAGTGTCATCCCAGCTCCACTAGCCTCTCACAGAGAAAGTGGCTGGTGGTTTTGATCTGTATGGAGATGGCTATTAATTTCGGGATGACTTCTGTTTACATAAAATGGAAAATGGTGTTTTGCTTGAAAAAAAAAAAAAAAAAAAAGGACAGACTGAATATGTCAATGTTGGAGAACTGCGGAGTTAGTGAATGTGGGGTTCCGAGATGTGTGGAGCTAGGTGCCACTCTCAGGAAGACCTGTTATCCTTCCTGCCTGGCATCTGTCTCCAATAGACTGCATTGGTCCACGTTTTGCACTCACCATTGTATCCCACAGCCCGCTGCTCAGTGAGTCTGAGTTGTCTTGCCTCCTGAGCTCATTCAGGGGCTTCAGGCTCCCAGTGCACCAACAGTTTTGGAGCACGAGGCCTGGTTGGGACTCTCTTTGCAATCTCATCATTTTCTGCACTTAGAGTCTTGCTTTTGCTGTGGGGAATAGCTCACTTTCTCTTCCTGCCCATCAAACCCGTTTTACTGAGCTGTTCCTGTTCAGCTGTCTTCCTGCAATAAAGTCATATCCTTTTCTCAAAATGTTCATGCCCAAGGCTGACTGGCTGGGCAACTCTGCTTGTTAATCAGAATTAACTGATGTCAAGATCTGCCAGCCCTCTGGCTTTGACCACCCACAGGTGTGCATTTCCCCAGAGTCCACGGATTTGAACACGTGAGCACACTTTATCCTGTTGTGTTAGTCATGGTTTGTGTGGGGTGGGGTGGGAGGGAGGAGACAGGGCCTGGACTAGGGTGAAGCAGGTAAGGTACCCAGGGTGGAAATCTGGAGGGGAGCTCACCCTTTGAGAAACCCGCTGTCCACACCCTGGTCTCGGCTCTGCCAGGGGTTCAGGATAGATATGTGAGCATGCATGTTGTCCTTCCTGCAGCTGGATCAGAAGTAAGATCAGCTACACCTCATTGGTTTTCCTAACAATTGCCAACACCCTCTTTCAAACATAGTAGGTGCTCGGTGAATACTGCATGTGCCAGAGTATCAAATGACCCAAATTACATGGTGATCATTGTAAATTCTCGCATCTTTTTTTTTTTTTTTTTTTGGTACCGGGGATTGAACTCAGGGTCACTCGACCACTGGGCCACATCCCCAGCCCTTTTTTGTATTTTATTTAGAGACAGGGTCTCATTGAGTTGCTAAGTACCTCGCCATTGCTGAGGCTGGCTTTGAACTCACAATCCTCCTGCCTCAGCCTCCCAAGTGCTGGGATTACAGGCGTGCACCACTGCGCTTGGCTGTAAATTCTCAGATCTAAAGGAGGAAAATGTGACTTAAGCCAACTTGAATATATAAACTTGTAGAGACAGATGCCACATGTCTACTTTAACTAGAACTTACCTGAATTGTGTGTTTTTAAATCTTCTTTACGTACTTCTTAAATAAACCAATTCTATCAGATGACCTGTATAAAAATCTGAAACTAGCCATTTCCTCATATTATAATGGAACCTGATTTATAGGGTTGTTGTGAGGATTAAAAAAGTTAATGCAGATAAAGAATTAATGTGGGGTGTAGCTCAGTGATAGAGCAAGTGCTTAGTATCCATGAGGCCCTGGGTTTAATTCCCAGCACAAAATAGAAGGAAGGAAGGAAGGAAGCAGGCAGGCAGACCAGCAGGAAGGAAGACTTGGGACAGTGCCTGGTAAGTTGTGAGGTCTCAACAAGAATTGCTACATGACATTGTGTGTGTGTGTGTGTGTGTGTGTGTGTGTGTACATAATTCTATTCCATGTGTCTTACCTGAGTAGAACTTCGTTGCTCAAATTTAATGAACCTCACAATAGGAAAGGCAATAATGATGTGAATCGGGGCTTCTTGCTGCTTTCTGAGGCATAATATTTCTTTTTATTTAATTTTTTTGAACCCAGGGCCTTGCACGTGCCCTCCAGCAGCTACTTCCCAGCCCCTGAGGGGTAATACTGTGAGGGAAACAGCCTTCCGTTCTCTTTGGGCACATACAGTATTTATCAAGTAACAAACTCACTGACTCCACTTGAAAGGGCCTGCTTCCAGGTCTCAACGGAGGGTTCTGGGGACAGAGGCTGAAGTGAGGCTGCAGCAAAAGACCGTGGGGAGACAAAGCCTCAAGAACAACAAAGCCAGTTCTCTGTGCAAACGTGTCTCTCTTTCTTGAAATTTTCATGCCTTTTGAGTGAGTTTTTCCCCACCTCTTCTTACTTTTCTTCAAACAAAAAGCCTGTTTCTCATTTCATTACCATCTCCACTTTACTCTTCAAGACTGAGTGATTTTAGAAACGTCTAATTCAACGGGATTTATTTGAGACTCTCAGGAACTAATTTATTTATTCCATTTATTTTTACAGCATGCCCATTACCCAGGGATTCTGGGCACATATAAATGATCTTCTCGGGGCTGGCCAACGAGAACTGGTGATAGATGGAGAGTAAGCAGAGCCGAAGACATCAGTCAGAAGGACTCTTCCCTTCCAGAAGTGCCTGGCAAAGCAGGTCGCGTGAGCCGTTTTGCAGGTTGTGTCATCTTAGGCTCACAGGCTGCTGGCTGGCCTTTTTATTGACACAGACAGCAAGAGAAGCTTTGCTCAGCCCCAGGCTGAGGATGGAGTGCTCAGAAGCTGGGGAGAAACCCGGGGAGGGGAGGGGTAGGGCAGGTGAGGGCTTCTGGCCTGGCTCTGCAGAGGTCTGGGTTCTTTCCCTGCAGGGACATTAGTTGTGTGATTCACCGAGGGGAAGGCACTGGGGCTGGTAATTGTGTGTCCTTGAAAGGTCTCTAGGAGTCTTGACCTGGATTTAAGGAGGAAAAAAGAAAAACTGCTAGTCCCCACGAAGGAATGCACCAGAGGGAGACCAGAGTGGAGAGGCTTCCGGATTCCCACTGAGGAGGCCAGCACTGACTGGCATGGAGGGATAGAAAGGGCCAGAATGCTGTGTCCCCCCCCCCCCCCCCTTTCTTTGAAGTCCCTCCTCAGCTAACCTGGAGGCTTTGGTGGCCTCTCTCCGGGTGGTTCAGGAAACAAATGGCGACTTTGCTTTCTCTAAGGCTGTTTTCTCTGCCAGGTGGGCCCACAGGCCGTTCTTTGTCTCCACCCACAAAGTTCCATGGGATAAAGTGGCTGGTTTTTAAAAGGCTCCATCAACAACATGGCTTTGAATGGGCCTCTCAGCCCAAAGTGCTTTCCAAATGGAAAATATTATATTACAGGACTAATCTCTTTACAGCAGTAAAATGCAGACCCGGTCTTAAGTACACGGGTGGAATCAGCCAGATTTAACTCAGAATGGAAAATGGTTTTTTTTGGACAAGTAAGCCTGAGAGCAGCAAATAAATATGTACTCAGCAAGAGGTGGGAGATGTGACCTTGGGCTTTTAGAAGGCGCTTGTGTTGGGATATGGGAGAGTGGAGGCACCAGACAGAATCCCTGCGTGTTAACAGGCTGAGGGAGAGCGTACCTCTGGGCTCCCACGGCTGCAGAGGAGCCTAAAAGCAAATTAAGCCTAAATAGGTCACCAAATGCTTTTTGGTTTTTCTCAGTGATGGAGACAGATCATCATGGCACGGTTAGCCTTTCCATCCAATGCAGAAATTTTATCCAGGCTGTGGGAGAAAGCAAAGGCTCCTGCCAGGCCCCATGAGTCCTGGGGCCTTATGCACTGTGCCAGCGTCATGTCTGTGTACAAGTAGACGCACCGCTCGTTTAAAAACAAACCAGAAGCTGGGTGACGGGTGAGGCTGAGGCAGGGGGATTCAAGTTCAAGGTCAACCTGGGGAACTTAGACCGTGTCTCAAAATTAAAAATTAAAAAGGCCACGGATATAGCTCAGTGGTAGAGCACTCCTGAGCTCAATCACCAGTACCACAAAAACTAAGAAAATGAATAAGCAAAATAAAAGTAAACTAGAATCAGTCCTGCATTCTTTCCCGTTGGCCAGGCCATTGTGTCTCCATCAATAACTCTGAGAATTCTGAAGTCTGCCAAAAGTTTGGGCTCTCTTGGAAATTTTTCATTCCGGTGACTGACAGCCCATGTTGAACCAACTCACATTTCCTGGGGTGGCTTAAAGAGGGAAGATGTTTTGAGCTGAATGATAGTAGTGGGGGGTATACCTGGGCTGGAGTAAGAAGATTGGGGTCGACATAGGCTTTGCAGGTTGCTGTCTATATAGCCATGGGGAAAATGAATTCACCTCTCTGAACCTCCGTTTCTTCATCTATAAAACAGGGATGATAAAACCTTATCTTCCTGACATTGCTACTCAGGGGGTCAAGCAAGAGAATGAAGCCTGTGCAAATGCTTTCAAGAACCGAAACGTATAATGTAAGTTCAACAAAAAGCTTCAGTTAACTGCCAGTGAAGTGAACCACCATAAAGACTGGTAAAAGAATTGCAGTCTTTATTTTTTTTTCTATGTCTTATGACCACTCCCTGGTTTAGATGCTCATCAGAAGGTTTCAGTCACTCCTGACTAGCGTCCCTGCCTCCTGCTCTGTCTCTACCACCTGATTTTCACTCAAGCTAGGGTGTTCTTTCAAAAACCACTGATTTCTGAGCATGCCCCTTCTCTGGCTCCTGCTTGTCAGTAACACCAGGAGTCCTCATGAAACTCCGCCTACCTACCTCTCCAGTCTGTTTTTAGGTGCCAGCAGGGTCAAAAGGCTTTTAGCGCCCCAGAGTGCGTTTGTCCACGTGCCGTCTCTCCCTCATGGTCAGTCTGGTCTGACTGGGAAACTCCCATTCAATCTTGAAATCCAGAGCAGATGTCACATGCTTACACTAGGAGGCTTTTCTGACCCAATGAGATAGGGCTCAGTCATCCCCCCTCTGTGGCACCCAGGTATCTCTTTTTCTTTTCTCTCTCTCTCTCTCTCTTTTTTTTTTTTTTTTTGGTACCGGGGATTGAACTCAGGGGCATTCGACCACTGGGCCACATCCCCAGCCCTTTTTTGTATTTTATTAGAGACAGGGTCTCACTGAGTCACTAAGTGCCTCGCCATTGCTGAGGCTGGCTTTGAACTCGAGAAGCTCCTGCCTCAGCCTCCCAAGTGCTGGGATTACAGGTGTGCGCCACCACGCCCAGCTTGCTTGCTTGCCTTCCTTCCTTCCTTCCTTCCTTTTCCTTCTTTCTTTCTTTCTTTCTTTCTTTCTTTCTTTCTTTCTCTCTTTCTTTCTTTCTTTTTATTAGAACTTTATGGTTATACATAGTAGTTGGGTTCATCCTGACAAACTCATACATGCATGGAAATCAACTTCAGCTCCCGATCCCCTCCTTTCCCTCCATATTTTCCCTCCTGTCCTTCCTCTCCTCTCCTATTCCCCATCCTCTACTCTACTTGACTTCCCTTCACCCATGTATGAATTTATATTTGACTGGTTCTTTTTATTATCCTGCCCTTCCTCCCCAACCCCTTTCCTTTATTTTACTCTAGCTTCTGCATATGAGAGAAAACCTTCCACCTTTGAGTTTCTGAGTTTGACTTATTTCTCTCAGCATGGCATTCTCCATTTCCATCCATGTGCTGGCAAATGCCGTAATTTCATTCTTTCTAATGGCTGAGTAGAACTCCATTGTATAGATAACACCACCATTTCTTAAACTGTTTATCTATTGATGGGCATCTGGGTCAATCCCATAATTTAGTTATCGTGAATTGTGCTGCTATGAACATTGAGGTGGCTGTATCACTGTAGTATGCCAATTTTAGATCTTTTGGGGAAAATGCCACAGAGTGGGATAGCTGGGTCATATGGTGGTACCATCCCTAGTTTTTTGAGGAATCTCCATACTGCTTTCCAGAGTGGTTGTACTAGTCTGCAGTCCCACCAACAGTGTACAAGTGTGCCTTTCCCCACAACCTTGCCAGCATTTATTGTTGTTTGCATCATTGCCGTTCTGACTGGAGTGGGATGAAATCTCAGTGTAGTTTTGATTTGCATTTCCCTGACTGCTAGAGATGTTGAATGTTTTTTCATATATTTGTTGGCCATTTGTGTTTATTCTTTTGAGAAGTTTCTGTTTGGTTCTTTTGCCTATTTGATTGGGTTTTGTTGTTGTTGTTTGTTTTTGGTGTTAATTTTTTTGAGTTGTTTGTACATTCTGGATATTAATCACCTATCAGAGAAGTAGCTGAACAAGATTCTCTCCCATCCTGTAGGCTCTCTCTTCATGCTCTTAATCCTTTTCTTTGCTGTGTGGAATTTTTAGTTTGATGGCATCCCACTTATTGATTCTTGGTTTTATTTCTTGCTCTTTGGGGGTCTTGTTAAGGAAGTCTGTGCCAGACCTATATGATGGAGTGATGACACCCATGTTTTCTTCTCGTGGTTGTAAAGTTTTTGGTCTGATTCCTAAGTCTTTGGTCCATTTTGATTTGAGTTTTGTGCAGGGTGAGAAAGGGCACCCAGGTATCTTCAGGACTTCTCTTCCCGTGTTTATCACCTCACTTGCCTCTCCCCCTATAGACAGGGACAGGGTCTTATTTACATGCTTTTTCTCCCACTGTTCTGCCTTGCACAGGGCTTGGCTTTTGAACAGGGTAGGCTCTCTGGGTTCCCAGGTTTGTCAGGATTTCTGTGGCTGCCCTGAGCGGCTCCATGGTATTCTGCTCTAATTCCCACTTTGTTCTCCCCTCCTCCCTCTGTTCCTCCATTTTTGCTTTTCTCTTTCCACATCTTTCTGCCCAGGACCCTACTTTGAGCCATCACTGTGATCCTGTGGTGTGGGGTGCACTCTGCTCCCAGGCTCCTGTGAGTGTGGGCCATTGCGAAGCTCACAGGGAAATGTGCCCAGGTTTGCTGCAGCTCATTTTCTTACTGCTCAGTAAGTTTCTTTTCCACCAATCAGTTCCTCATTATATTGACTCATTGAATATATTTGCATGTTTAAATCGATAAATGATCCTTTATCATATAACGAGTCCCCAAAATAAGTTACTAAAAGTTTTCTGAATAAATGGGTGCCAGCGTGTTTGTGTCTGTGCAGGTCACATGTGACATTGGACATTAGCATTCCAAAGGATTATTATTATCCTGGCTCTTCAGATAAGGATGCTAAGCTGCAGAAAGGTTAAAGAACTTTCCTAGGGCCAAAGAGGTAGTTAAGGGTGGAGTGAGGGTTCAAATGTTGACTGTCTGAAAATCATAGATTTGGATAATCAGGATCCTTTTAAGAGAACTGAAGCTTTGCATGAAGTATAATTAGGCAGTTTCCATGCTAAAAATATTATCCTTCTTGTATATATTTACAACTAAAATAGAGAAAAAGGTAAAGGAAACGTGGGAGAAGGGAACAACAACAAAATAAGTAGGATACCCACTACAGCATGGGTGACCTGAAGGTGTCACACTGAACAGAAGAGGCCCAATACAGGACAGATACAGGGCTATTCCACGTACCATTCAAGAGTAGGCGATTCTTAGAGAGGGAAAGTGGAGGTTACCAGGGGTGGGTGGAGGGCATGGGGTGCTGCTGTGCAATGGATACCAAGTTTCTACTTGGAGTAATGAAAAGGTTCTGGAAATAGGGGTGACGGGGGCCCAACACTCTTCATAAGCGTCATGCTATTAAATCGTGCACTCAGAAACAGCTGGACTGGAGGGTGTAATGTGCATTTCCCACAATAAAATATACACATGTATAATTTATGTATTATATACACATAGATACGTACATTTTAAAAATGTATATGTATGTCTATATAAATATATTTATGTGAATATGTGCCTAAATTGTATATGTTTTATGTAATTGTATATATTACATGTATGTATGTGTGTGTGTGTGTGTGTGTGTGTGTGTGTGAAAGGAAGCGTGGAGGAATGCTTTTTCATAGCAGTGGTTTTGCAGTCCCCACCTGAGCCTCCTCCTGAGTAGCTGAAGAGGCCTGAAGTGTGACTGTGGCCTCTGCCATTTGCTCTAAGGAAAGCGTGTGACTCGTCAGGGCCAACCCCTCTTCAGCAGCTCTTTCCAGCGTGCCAGAGGCTCAGGACAATTACTGTGGACAGAGTGAAATCATGTGGGGCGGTGGGGGACGAAAACCTTCAATTTCCTATTCAAAATTAAGGCATTTGCAAAGTAAACGCACTGTATCTAATATCCACTTAACCAGGGGTAAGTATATTCTGCAAACAGGACAACCTGAGTCCTTTGAAACGTGAAGAGTTGAGTGCGAGAGGAAAAGAAAGAGCTTCCCTCAAGCTGCCACCTCATTGTGGATCTGTGTCCGAGCTGCACAGGGGTCATCCAGTCCAGCTGGACACTGGTTTTACTTGACCTGCAATGATGTTTCTTTCAGTTGCCCATTTTTAAAAATCTGGCTTTTTTTTTTTTTTTTTACCAACATCTGGATTTCTTTTTTTTTTTTTTTTTTAATCAGAAGGTCTGTGTTACCAGTGACATCGACTCCTCCCTCCCACCCAACAGATGGGTTGTGGAGGCACCCCCCCCCCCCAACCCCTGTGCTGGGTGTGTGGAGTTAATATTTCTCTCCTGTACTTAGTCTCACTTACTAGTGTTCTCTGCTTGGCCCAAGTGGATATCTGGGCTCCCCACGTCAGCTGTAAGTCTTACCTTTCCTTTATCTCACCTTCTCAGTATACTCTTCCCTGCCTCCCAATCCCCAGCTTGGCAGCTCTTCCTTCCTGGAGCACTTGTGTCTAGACCATTCTTGGTCTTAATCACATATTACCTTTTAGAACGTAGTAGCATGACAGTGCTAGACTTTCTGAAATGGAAAATTTGATTATTTTCCCCATTCTCTCTTTATGTCTGCCTCACAAGATACAGTCATTAAATAAATCTGTCTAATAACCCCCAACTAGGTTGTGAGACCAAGTGCACAGACCACCTTAAAACACTTGGTTTTCTTAGATCAAGCATGGGTTGGTGTCAGTAATGAATCCATATGTTTGGAAGGGTTTTAAGAACAAAGATGACTCATGAATTCCATGGGTTAGAACTGAATTAATGCTAATGTAGCCAAGAAATGGACTTCATCCCTTGAAAAGTCAATCCATTTACCGTATCTGGTAGTCATGGTCATGTCTTATCCTCTGGCCAACACATGTCCTTGTTCAAAGGGCAGAGTGTGTGATAAACTCACACAACCTCCTTCCTTGGTCTTGGGGAGGGGGGATTCATGGCTCCTGGACCAGCCTAATGACTTTTGCATGAGAACATTGTCCCTAAAATGGCAAAGGCTATTTATTTTTTGGTACCAGGGATTGAACTCAGGGGCACTCGACCACTGGGCCACATCCCCAGCCTTTTTTTTTTTTTTTTTTTTGTATTTTATTAGACACAGGGTCTCACTGAGTTACTAAGTGCCTTGCTATTGTTGAGGCTGGCTTTGAACTCATGAACCTCCTGCCTCAGCCTCCCAAGTGCTGGGATTACAGGCGTGCGCCACCAAGCCCAGCCACTATTTATTTTTTAATGCTCATGATGTCATATTATGAGCAGATTGATGCTGAATTAATGATTATAACTCAATAACTGATATGACTTATGTGATAGGAAGAATGGCAGTTAGGAGATGAAGAGAATATGACAGTCCAGAAGTTGACATAAAGAGAATGAAATTCATTGTTACTGAGAAGTCACAGTCGCTTATTGGAAAATCATTCTTGATCTTTAAAGAAAAAATAGAGTAAAAGAAAACAGGGAGTTGAATTTCAATGTCTAGCCTCTGTATAGTTTAGTACTTTCTAGTGAAGAAAGTATCAGCAATCCTTGCTTTGCATGTACCATGTTCATGAACACATATACATACTACAATCGCAACTTCGTTTGTGAGGTTCCCTTACTCACAGCTAAACAAGGTACACTGTGAAAGTAGTGAAGCTAGCGAAGTCTAGCAAATTCCTCATATCTATAAAAATGAGGGATGATCAAGGAAGATGAGAGGGTATTTTGTGATCGTTTGAAATAAAGTAGTGAGTATTCAGAGTGAGTTACCTGTCATCTCAGACCAACAGGTTATTTTGCATTGGTAAGTTTGTTTGGACATGTCAAAACTCTGCTTGTCTTCCTTCTGGCTTTTCATACAGTCCACACGAGCACAGTTTGTATGAGTGGGGATGGCTCAATTATGTTGTAGCAATGAGCAGCCCTAACTTTCATGGCTGAGCACCACCATGTTTATTTATCATGCCCCCAAAGTTGTTTGTGGATCCAGGTGACTTGGTCTAGGACAAATAGCTTCCATGCAACATCTCAGGGTCTAGGCTAAACAGAGGGTCCACCGTCTCATTGCTATGCCACCTAGAACATGTGGCTTCCTCAATGTTTGGGGAAGGGAAAGTCATGTAAGAACACTGACTGTTGAATGGTTTGGTCTGGAAGAGGCACAGTTCACTTCTGCTCTGGTTCATGGCTGACTGCAAAGAGGCACAGAGCCCTTCTCCTCTCATGTGCCTCAAAGGCGAGCAGACAAAGATATGGGCACACACTAGAGGTAGCCACCGCACACTTTTATCATGAGTTTCTTCAGTGAGTAATTATAACAAAATTATCTGGTAAATATTCCTTTTTTTTTTTTTTTTTAAATAAGCTAAAGAATATTTTTTAGCCAGGCGCAGTGGCTCATGCCTGTAATCCCAGCACTTGGGAGGCTGAGGCAGGGGCTTCACGAGTTCAAAGCCAGCCTCAGCAATGGCAAGGCACTTAGCAACTCAGTGAGACCCTGTCTCTAATAAAATACAAAAAAGGGCTGGGGATGTGGCCCAGTGGTCGAGTGCCCCTGAGTTCAATCCCTGGTACCAAAAAAATAAAATAAGAGTTAAGTCAGGCATGGTAATGTCTTCTTATAATCCCAGGCCGAGGCAGGAGGATTGCAAATTCTCATAGAAGAAAAAAACAAAAGGGCTGGGATATAGCTCAGTGGTATTGACAATGGTATAGACAATGGTATAGACAGTGGTATAGACAATGGACCAAACAAGTCACAAAACAATAGATACATTTTGTAACTTCCATCATAATTATGTGTCACAGAAAGTAAGGCCTCCTGGGTTCAATCCCCACTACCACAAACAACAACAGCAAAACCTGAGTGTGTTTGGGGAGGACAAGAAATTTGTCTTTGGCTGGAATGGGTGGGCAGGAAAGCTGGGAAAAAGCTCAGAAAGAAGATTTGAGGTCAGATCCCAAGAAGGTCTTAAATGCCAGACAAAGGAGTTTGAACTTCTTTGGGGGGGAAGCAACTGTCACTGTTGAAGCTTTTGAGCAGAGGAGTGGAGAAAGGCTGCTGCTTTCCATAAATAAACCGGCCAGCTGTGCGAAGGCGGATGGGATCAGAGAGACCAATTAGTGGCCCTGGAAAGGGCAGCAGCAGCAGCAGGATGGAAACCATGACCTGAGCAGAGGTTTGGGAAGTGCAGCGGAGACCATGGGTAATGAGCGTGGGAGAGAAGAGTCTGGAAAGAGGGAGGGAGGGATAAAAGATAAGTCTAGATAATTCTTTATTTTCTTACAACTTACACGTTGTTTCTGCTTTAACATTTATCTTTGATCCCCAGACAGGAGTCAGATGGGAATTTCACCGCAGACTCTTTTGTGAGGTTCCCTGAGTGCCTATGGGACAAAGCTCCTTAAATCATGAGCTGTAAGGCTTCAAATCTCTCCTCCCAATGAAAATCTCATTAGCCTACCATTTGAAAAGGAGCACAGTCAAGGCTGACTTTGTTTGGCTTGTAGGTTTGATCCCTTTAAAGTGATAGTTTCTCAGAAGTGTGGCAGGAAGCCTGAAATTTCAATTAGATTAGCCAGAAGTTCACCTGTTGGAGGGGAGAAGGCATTATCTTTCTGTTGCTAGGTGATGGGTCTCCAAAGCAATAGTTCAGTCTTAAAGGATCAGAGCTCTCTAAATTCTTTTTCTTTTGGAAACAAACATCAGTTTAAAACTAACCCCAAATGCCCTGCAGACAACCTGCCTGCCGTGAGTTCACCAAACCTTTTGTTCTCCGTATTGGCATGGACAAGTAGCCTCCATCCCAACTGCAGGAGGTGCGTAGTAATAACCATGACTGAGCCCGATGCTAGCAGCCATCTTCATGGCTGCGTTATATCACAGGTCTATGACGCAAGTAAAATCTTACTTCCCTTTAACAGATGAGACGTGATGAGAGTTTATTTTTGCGTGTGTGTGTCACTGTGGCTAAGCTATGGCACCAGTCATTTGGTCAAACACTACTAATGTGGATGTTGCTGTGGAGGTATTCTGTGGATACAATAAACATTTAAATCTGTACAGTTGGGGTACAGTAGATTGCCCCCATAGTGTTAGTGGGCCTTATCCAATCAATTGAAGGCCTTAAAATCAAAGATTGAGGTCCGCCAAAGAAGAAAAAAAATTCTCAAGATTGTAGCCTGGAAAGCCTGCTTGCGTTTCTAACCTGCTGTCCTGTGTAACTCAGATTCAATGCTGTACAATTAGTTCTCTGAATTTCTCAGCTGCTGGCTGATTTCCTACTAATTGGAGACCCACAATTGTGTGAACCCATTTCTTAAAATCCCTCCCTCTCTCTATTGTTCTGTTTCTCTGGAGAACTCTAATATAGATGGAGAGACTGAGGCCTCGTGTGTTCAAGGTCACACAGGTAATGAACAGTGGATGCAGGACTTGAGGGCAGTCTGAATCTGAGGAGACTGGGGCGTGGCTTGGGCGCCTACTGCCAAATGCAACATCCAAAGCACATCTTCAAATGAATCTTATTGAACTGCAAACACAGAGATATAGATGCTAGAAAAGACTCCTCTGACTTTCTTCTCCTCATTACACTTTCTCTCTACTTATTTATGTGAGATGGGGTCTTACTATGTTGCCCAGGCCAGCCTTGAACTCCTGGGCTCAAGCAACCTTCCCACCTTGGTTGGGACTACTGGCATGCACCATTGCTGTGGCTTCTGATTATACTCCCTGTCTTTGAGGTGAGAGCTTCCATCTGAATTTGCCCAAGAGGTATAACCAACCTCCCTTAAACAAAGTGGCTTAAAACAACACCATTTTATTGAGTTCACAATTCACTGGGTCAGTTGGGAATTTCTTCTGGAATGGCTCACCTAATCCCTGTCAGGTGCTTCACGTGCTACACAGTCAACTGGGGGGATGGCTTTGCTCACATGACTGGCAGTGGCAGACGGGCTGGTCAAGGGGGCAGGTCCTCTCTGCTCCATGCGGCCTCTCATGCTCCAGTAAGCTGTCTTTCACTTCCTCATGAGGTGGCTGCAAGGTTTAAGAAAATAGAGAGCCTCTTGCTTGACCTATTCCCTATGAATTCTTCATCTTCGATCCTCTAAAAGTGGTTCTGATGTGGTTCAAGAAAGAATATAGTTTGGATTGGAGTCTGGACAGAGAAATCCACAGCAGTATCATGCATATCTTTCTCTTCCTTTAAAGACCCAGTGGCTTGGTCCCCCTGGAGCTTAGGATATGTGAAATCTATAAAACCACTTTAAAAATAGGAAGGCTCAGCCCCCTGGGGTGGGTCCTAGTACAATCTAGGGGATGCAAGAGGCATGTTCCTCCAGATCTCAAAACTGCACGCCGGGCAATGACGCGGCAAGGCGCCATCTTCCTGGGCTGTATTCCCTGGGAGCAATTAGAGCTGAGAGGATAAGGGCCAGGACTGAAGTGGGAATTTCTCTTACAAAATAGCAGCATCTGAGACATTCCCTCCTGTTTTAGTCAGCTTTTCGTTGCTGTGACCAAAAAGCCTGACAAGAACAACTTAGAGGAGGAAAAGTTTATTTTGGCTCGTGGTTTCAGAGATTGAGTCCACAGCAGGCCAGCCGCCTACAGACCTCTGGCCTGAGGTGAGGCAGAACATCCTGGTGGAAGGGCATGGTGGAGGAAAGCAGCTCAGGATATGGCAACAGGAAGCAGAAAGCGTTCTGCCCACCAAGGATAAAATACAAACGCTGGAGGCTGGGATGTCCCCGGTGACCTGCTTCCTCCACCTACGCCCTAGCTGCCTACTGTTACAACCCAGTTAATCCATATCAGTGGATTAATCCAGGGATTAGGTTACACCTCTCATATTCTAATTATTTCACCTCTGAAAATTCTTGCATTGTCTCACACATGAGCTTCTGGGGGACACCTTATATCTATAACTGATAGATATCAGTACCCTTCACTAAATAAAGATACCATTTCTTCCTTCTTCCCAGCAAGTTTCTTTTCTTTCTTTCCTTCTCCTCCTCCTCCTCCTCCTTCTCCACCTTCTTCTTCTTCTTCTTTTTTTTTTTTTTTGGTACCGAGGATTGAACTCAGGGGCAGTCGACCACTGGGTTACATCCCCAGCCCTTTTTTGTATTTTATTAGAGACAGAGTCTCACTGAGTTGCTAAGTGCCTTGCCATTGCTGAGGCTGGCTTTGAACTCTTGATCCTCTTGCCTCAGCCTCCCAAGTACTGGGATTACAGGCGTGCACCAACGTGGTAAAGATTTGCTCCCATTCTGTATTGCCACAAATCTTTGATGCAACCAACATTCATCCATTTTTGTTGTTGGATAGTATATTCCATTTTATGAGGGCATAGCAATGTACTTAACCTGTTCTTATGTGGATAGATGTTGGGGCTGCTCTTATAAAGTACTAATTTTTCTAAAGTCAAAATTCATTAATTTAGGGTATTTCATAGTGAATTTTGGGATTTCTTTTGTATCTTGATTTTGGTGTGATGAAAGTCCAGACTGATGTTACTGTTTAGAATTTGCATAATATTTCACATTTCCAAAAGTACCCAACTGTCGTTAGATAATTCCAATAGTAATTTTAAGTGAAAGAGTATATATTCATGTGCTGCCAGAATGTAAGCTCTGCATGTTAGTCAGCTTTCTGTCACTATGACAAATACCTCAGATAACTAACTTATAAAGAGAAAAGGCTTATTTGGGCTCATAATCTGAGAGCTCACAGCCTATGATTGGTTGGCCTTGTCTCTTTGGGTCTATGGAAAGCAGCACATAATGGCAGAAGCCCATGGTAGAGCGAAACTACCCACCTCATGACCAAGAAGCAAAAGAGAGAGAGAGGAGGGGCCCTAAGTCCTAGAGTTCCCTTTGAGGACACACCTCCAATGACCTAAAGACCTCACACGAGGCTCCACCTCTCATAGCTTCCACCACCTCCCAGTAGCACCACTCTGGGGGCCAACCCTTTAAAACATGGGCCTTTGGACCCACATCTAGACTACAGCACTCTGTAAAAGCAGCTGTATAAACTGGGCGCGGAGGCACGCCCGTAATCCCAGCCACACAGAAGGCTGAGGCAGGAGGATCCCAAGTTCAAGGCCAGCCGTAGCAACTTAGTGAGACCCCATCTCAAAATTAAAAAAAAAAAAAGGGGGGCTGGGGATATAGTTCAGCAGTAAAGTGCCTCTGGGTTTAATCCCCAGTACCATTAAGGAGAAAAAAAAAAAAAGGAGAAGTCATATTGCTTATTTGACTCTGTGTTCATCCACAGTACCTATTACTTTGAACATAGTAGGTGTTCCATACATATTTTTTAATGAATAAATGAATGATTATGTACCCCAATGATTCAGTAAGTGTATAGCTCCTTTTTAAGAACTGTAAAACATTTTTTCATATTTCCTATTCTTTATCAAATGGATTGCTGCCTTCATTCTGCTTAATTTTCCTTCCAGGATACTTACTAATGTTAAAAATGTTCAAATTACTCCTTTTTAGAAGTAATACGGTAATTTCTCTTAAGCTCTGCACATCATCAACCATTCCTAAAGAGCTCTAGACTGCTACTGCTTTTATTATCTCTATTTATATTCCCTTTAATCTGACAAGGAAGAGGACCTTCCAAGACTTGTAATAACTTGATAAGACCATTCGTCATGCGGCTGAAGGCACAGGCCACAATGGGGACCCTGGTTGTCTTCTCTGGAGTGGATGCCAATCATGTCCTCCAACATGGGCTGTTCATTAAGGAAAGGTACTAAGAAAATCTGAGCATTTGGACTGTGGTTTGATCAGAAATCATTTTCTAAAAGGCTGTGGATTCTAGCTGTGTAGGAATTGTCCAGTAGTGGCACTAAAACTGAGTTCTTAGCCTTGCCTGCACATTTGAATCACTAAGTGTTTTTTAAAAAAAAATCAGTATAGTATTTGAGAATGGGTATATAGGTACTCTCTTTATCCCCTGCTTAATGTTTCTGTAGACCTAAAACTGCTCTGAAGTTTCTTCCTTTTTGAAAAGGAAGAAAAAAAGAAAGATGCCTCCCACCCCCATCACACACTCCCATGCTTGGTTCCTACACCAAATCAGATGAATCCAAATTTCTGAGGCTTGGGCCCAGGCATTAAAAATTTTTTTAATGCTCCCTAGAGGCTTCTAAGGTGCAACCAGTTTTGAGAAGATCGCCTTGAAGGTCCTGCAGGTTTTCTGGCTAATGGAAGTAGCTCCTTTGTGGCGAATGGGTAAAGGAGCTTGATTTTGTTTTAAAAAATCTCTTAGCTGTTGAATGGATATTGTATACAGAGGTGAGGAGGGTCCAGAATTGTGCTAATGGCTGGAAAGAGGAAAGCACTATGAAGCAATGCATTAATCACTCTTGTGCTGCACCGGAGTGATCTAAGAAAGAGCATTGTGGGAATCAGCGAGCCGGCTGCCTGTCTGCGCAAGATAATGGACTTGAATTTAGCAACTAAGAGCACAAAGGGTTCAGGGAGACAGGTCCCCTCCCCGTATGTTTATGGTGAGATAGTCTAGGGGTTGGCTTAGGGTCCTAATTACAGTAATAACCGTGCATCCTTCACAATAAACTGCAGGCAGGACCCTAATTAATGAGCTCAATTCATCTGAAGCCAAGAGCCCACCTACTGCGCATGAGAGACGCATATCCATCAAGCCCGAGCGAGACGTGGGGCCTGCAGAATGTGTTCTGTTAATGCCATTTAACATCCTTTATCAGTGCCTACAGCGCACTTTATAAACATTAGCTCTCACTGCACTCGTGGGGAAGGTTCTGATAACACGCTGCCTAGCAAATAAGCAAGCCTTGGCCTTGGCCCAGTCCAGAGCGCTCAGGAGACTGAGGCTCTGTTTACCGCCTGGGCTGAGGGTGGCCGAGGAGAAGGACTAAGCCATGGTTAGTAGGGGAAAAGGGTGGAAATTGGTGTTTCTGGTCTACAGTGCAACTCAGATTCACATCTGAGTCTTCAGAGTCTGCATGGAGAAATAAGGATGATGTCTTTTCTTTCCCATCAGAAAGGACCATTTGGAGGTGCCCTGGCCCTTTTAGGGACTCTGCCTGCTTGGTTCAAGCCCTGAACTGTGGTTTTCCCCCCTGAAATATTATAGTAAAGGCTGTGAGTTAGCCAGACCTGGGTTCAAATTCTAGCTGTGTGGCTTTAGGCTAATGACTCAGCTTCTCTGGGTTGCAGTCTCTCTGTAGTCCAAAATGAGTTTTACAGGGCTACTCATCACATAAGGCTGTTGTGAAGAATTAGTTAAGGAGGGTCAGGATCCTCATTAGGATTCTGCCTGCGCTTTACACATGATGTTTAACTGCTTAGGACGGTGGCAGGAATATGGGTCTCAATATATGTGACTATTCTTTTTTTGGTACTGGGGATTGAACTCAGGGGCACTCCACCACTGGGCCACATCCCCAGCCCTTTTTTGTATTTTATTAGAGACAGGGTCACACTGAGTTGCTAAGTGCCTCGCCATTGCTGAGGCTGGCTTTGAACTCGCAATCCTCCTGCCTCAGCCTCCTAAATGCTGGGATTACAGGCGTGAGCCATCGCGCCCAGCATATGTGACTATTCTTTTTTTTTTTTTTTTTTGGTACCAGGGATTGAACTCAAGGGCACTCAACCACTGGGCCACATCCCCAGCCTTTTTTGTATTTTATTAGAGACAGGGTCTCACTGAATTGCTAAGTACCTTGTCACTGCTGAGGCTGGCTTTGAATTCGTGATCCTCCAGCCTCAGCCTCCCAAGTGCTGGGATTACAGGTATGTGCCACCACGCCCGGCTCATATGTGACTATTCTTAAGATAAGGTCCCCTTTTCCCTTGGTCCAAGGTTGGAGGTGGTCTGAGAGCTATGTGAGATGCAGAGCATGTGGCCCGCCATCCACTCCATGTTTCTGTCCCATCCAGGAATACCTCACTGTATCTGTTTCCTGGAGTTGCTATAACAAAGAAGCACAGAATGGGTGGCTTAGAACAACAGAAATTTATTGTCCCACAGTTCTCGAGGTCCAAAGTGCAAAATCAAGACTTCCTTTGAGATTCCACGCAAGAGTCTCTTCTATGCTTTTCTCCCAGCTTCTGGTGGCTTCTGGCACTCCTTTGTGTTCCTTAGCTGGCAGACAGCTGTATCAGATCACCCCCTGTCTCTGTCTTCACGTGGCTTTCTTCCCCAAGTGAGAGTCTCTGGGTTCAATTCTCTCTTTTTATAAGGACATGCATCGCTGGTTAGACCTTCTGAACATCAGCACGGCCTCATCTTACCTTGATGACATCTGCAACTAAGATCTCATTTATAGCCTTCGGAGGAGAGGAAGAGACGCTAGGGATGCTGTGCGCAGAGGAAGGGCGCGTGAAGACCCAGCAAGAAGGCAGACACCCGCGAGCCTAGCAGGGAGGCCTCTGGAGAGACCGAGCTGCCAGCGCCTTCATCTTGGCCTCAGGCATTCGGGACTGTGAGAGAATTAATTCCTCTTCTTTATTCCTCCCAGTCTGTGGTATTTTGTTTTGTCAGTTCTAGCAGACTAATAATGCAGGATTGTAAACGCCAACTGTATTAGGACTTTCCTTTGAGAATGTTCAAGAGATTTCAAGGAATAAACATTAAAAGGATTTTTCCTAAAACTTGGAATGGAACCACCATTTGATCGAGCTATCCCACTCCTAGGTTTATACCCAAAGGACTTACAAACAGCATATTACAGGGACACAGCCACATCAATGTTTATAGCAGCTCAATTCACAGTAGCTAATCTATGGAAGCAACCTAGATGCCCTTCAGCAGATGAATGGATAAAGAAACTGTGGCACATATACCCAATGAAATATTACTCCACATTAAAAGAGAATAAAATTATGGCATTTGCAGGTAAATGGATAGAGTCAGAGAATATCATGCTAAGCAAAGTAAACCAATCCCAAAAAACCAAAGGCCAAATGTTCTCTCTGATAAGTGGATGCTGATCCATAATGGGGGAGGCATGGGGAAAAATGGAAGAACTTTGATGGGGCAAAGGGGGGAAGGGGAGGGGCATGGGGGCAGGAAACAGGGTGGAATGAGATGGACATCATTACCCTAGGTACATGTATGACTGCACATATGGTGTGATGCTACATCATGTACAATCAGAGAAATGAAAAGTTGTGCTGCAATTGTGTACAATGAATCAAAGTGAATTCTGCTGTCATATATACCTAATTAAAATAAATAAACAAATCTAAAAAAAGGATTTTTCCTAGAATTAAAAAAAAAATCATATTCACAGGACCCAGAGGTTAGGACTTGGATGTCTTTTGTGGGGACATACAATACCCCTTAATAAGTTTTAGTCATGACAAAGATAATTCAGTGGGCAGGCTCTCTAGCACTGAGCTACATCCTCACCCCCCCCTTTTTTTTGTTTGTTTGTTTTTGAGACGTTTCCTCTGGGTCGCCTAGGCTGCCCTCAGAATTGGCAATCCTCTTGTCTCAGCCTCCTGAGTCCCTGAGATGACGGGCATGTGCCACTGAGCCCAGCACCAGAGGTGTTTTGCTTTCACGGATTTTATTGCCATCGCTCCTAGGTGCCTTCTCTCCCCCCGCCCCCGGTAGGCAGGAAAGGAGGGGATTGGCAGGTAGGGTGGAGTCTCCTTGGGAGGCTCTGGGTAAGCCAAGCGTTTGAGCACCAAAGGGGCCCTGAGAATCCGGGTCCGCCTCCAACAGGCACTCACCCATTGAGCAGCCTCACAGACCAGCTCCAGCTGACTGCTTCCTTCTCTGTTGTCAGGGCTTTGGGGCTTTAAAACTGATGCTTTATCACCCAACAGCAGATGTTGTTCCTGGGGCTTCTAGAGGTAACTTATCACATCCACCAATGTTAAATACACGCTTTAACAACAAACACAATTGAAGTTCTTCAAAAGCAGACTTCCAAGGACATACCCAATCCAGAGATACTACACCACCCCCCTAATATTTTTTTTTTTTATCAATGAATGTCAATTCATGTCAATATGTAATCCTTCTTCCTGATACACAGGTCATACCTCCTTTAAAACACACTACTAAGCTTATCCGTGGCCTCCCAGATGAACAGACCATCGTAAAGTTTCTCTGTAGGGACACTGGCCTATCCGGGGCTTTTCTAGTGCTCAGGAGAGGTCTACTGGCATGGTTATGATGGCCTGAGAGAGGGGGGAAGTGAAAGTTGAGGTGAGCTTTCTGGTTTGGGTATTGGATGGCACTTCTGCCATTTCAGCAAGTGGCGTGTTGGAGGAGAGTTGCTACGTGCGTGGTGGAGAGGGGCCAAAGCAAATTCAAGTTTGAACAGGTTGAGTTTGAAATGTACATGGGACACACCTGGGGAGATTTCCAGGAAGCCAGTGACTCTGTGTGACCACTTGGAAGGTGTGCAGAGCGGGAATGAAACTGAAGCCAGGATGGAACTAGGGGTTGGAGGTGGACGCTGGCGCTTACGCACAGAGGACGAGCAACCCGCGACACAGAGACCTGAGGGCAGGGGACCAGGGCAGGGTAAGACCAATAGTGAGACCAAGAGACAGATCGGAAGTGGTGCGATGGAAGAGGACCACTTGGCTGAATAAGGAGGTGCTGGTGGACAGGGTAGCCTGCTGCCCCATTGTCCAGCCAGAAGAGGATTCAAAACATCTGCTGGGTTTCAGGGCGTGGTTGGCAGAGCGGACACGACACAGGCGTAAAGGCAGTAGTTGAGAAACGAAAAAGTAGATGATACAAAGTATAGAAAATTGCTTGGCCGGGCGCGGGTGGCGCACGCCTGTAATCCCAGCACTTTGGGAGGCTGAGTCAGGAGGATCGCGAGTTCAAAGCCAGCCTCAGCAATGGCGAGGCACTTAGCAACTCAGTGAGACCCTGTCTCTAATAAAAAATACAAAAAAGGGCTGGGGATGTGGCCCAGTGGTCTAGTGCCGCTGAGTTCAATCCCCGGTACCAAAAAAAAAAAAAAAAAAAAAAAAAAAAGAAAATTGCTTGAAGAAAATTGTCTGGGAAGAGATACAAGAGAAAGAGAGGACAGTGCTGGACGTGGACAAGGGATTTCTTTCTTCTCCAAAGGGTGAGGTTTAAGGATTTTCAAGTGCAGCTGGGAGAAAACTAAGAGGAAAGGAGTGCTCAAAGGTTCAGGGCAGAGAGATAGAGATGGACAATAAATAAATGAAGTCCCTGGCAAGGCTGGGGATGACGGGATCCAGAACCTTGAACTAAGGAGTCACTTCTTATTTTTATAGGAAGGTGACTCCCATATCTAGGCCCAGCCTGGCGACATTCCTGCACTTGAGCCCCACTTCCGGAACCACCTGGCTGTTTGCAAAGAAGCTCTCCACTTCCCTCCTCCCCTCCTCTCCTCTGTGCCTCTTTTATCTCATGACTCCCCTCCACATCTGTAAGGCTTCACCTTGTCACCCACTGTGTTAGTCGGCTGCTTATTTTGGCTCGTGGTTTTAGAGGTTCAGTCCATGGTCAGCTGGTTCTAACGCTTTAGGCCTGAGGTGAGGTAGAGCATGTTGGTAGAAGGGCATGGTGAAGAGAAGCTGCTCAGTTCATGGCAGCTGGGAAGGAGAAAGGGGGGGGAGGGACTAGGGACAAGATATGGTACCCAAAGTCGTGCCCCGCAACGACCTACTTCCTCCAATCATGCCCCACCTGCCCTCAGTTTCCACCTCCTGAAATCTACCTACGAGGTTAGATCCCTCCTGATCCAATCACTTCCCCAAAGCTCCACCTCTGGACATTGCTTGGGGACCAAGTCTTCAAACACATGAGCTTTAGGGGACATTCCAGATCCAAAACATAACACCTTCCTACTCAAGAATTCCCAGTACTTGCCTGCTTCCTGCATTGAGAGGGAGCTATCTGAGTTATTTTTCAATGCCCTCCTGATCAGGTTCATTGTTACCTTTCCAGTCAGTCTTACAATCCCATGTTTTTCCTCCCTACAAGTAAATTATTGTCCCCTCTAGAAGACACGTTTGTCCTTACCTCCTTGATTGCATTCATACTGCTCTCCCACTTTGAAATAATCTCCCATATGCCCCAGCCTGAACAAACCCTACCCTTTCTAGATGGTCCAACTCAAGTGTTATCCAAATCCCATTTCTTCTATGTTTTAATAAAGTTGTCCCAAACACTGTGCCATGCTCTCCTCTCTGGTCATCTCTTCACCACACAGCTTAGCTCTTGCTTTCCTATGGGTGAGAACCATCTGATCTGTGGGTCCGATTATAAAGTCCTTGAGGGCAGGTCCCATGTCTTTTGATACTTTCCCTGCATCCTCTGCCATATCTAGAACATCCGAGGGACATGGCGAGCCTCGACGTGGACAAATATCCCCTTGAGACATAGGAAAGAGATTAGTTTAGTCTAAACAGGTGTGTAATGGGCAAAAGGCTTGAGGCTGGAAAGGATTATTGAGTTTTATGTCAGTCCATAAAAGTGCAAAAAATTACTAAGGTGTTACAGTTATTTAGTGGAAGGGCTAGGAAGGGTCTCCCAACTCCCAGCTGGCTGGCTTTCTAGCTCGCTTTCTTTTTTTTTTTCTTTTGCATCGCTGGGGATGGAGCCCCGGGGTCTCATGCACGCTAAGCAAGCACTCTGTCCCTGAGCTACTCCTCCAGCCCAGAACTCCTGGCTTTTGAACCAAACTTTTCTCCTTATACCACATGCGTGAATGTTTGGCTGGCAATATCAGCAATTTCTGACTGAATTGGCTTCAATTTGTAATGCCACTTCATAACTCTGATTGCTCTTTGTGTGCCTCATCTCCAGCCACTTGATTACCTCCAGCTCCAGCTATCATCATGTTCATCTTCCCTCAGGGAAAGGTCTCGAAGGTGCTGCTATGGATCCATAGCTCCTTCTTGAATACCACCCTGGGCTGCTCATGCGCTCCAAGAGAAGGAAGACCTCTGAGGCCACCTTATTAACTATGGAAAGTGAGTCATCAACTGGGTTGGAATTCCAAAGTCTTAAGGGACTTGTTTTAGGAAGGTGGTGAGAGTGGTAATCTGGTTAAGCAACCATTAGATAATTAGAATGGGTTTTAATCATTCCAGTTGCAATGAATACCAGTTGCCAGTGTTACCAGGTTAAGCTTATCACTGTTTGAAGCTGGTCGTTTCCCGTGGAGCGTAGCTCACCTGTAACCACCTGCTCTTGGAGAAGCTGCGTATTAAGGATTTGCCACTGAATAAACCAAGCTGGGTTAACATAACAGGTCTGTATATTTGTTCAATGACTTGTTAATATTAAGAGGTGACCGAAGTCACCATTGTGAGTACAACAAAAGGCATAAAATCAAATACAAACCTCTAGAATTATTTGATGATAAGTCAACATTTGACTTAGTTCTTCTGAACAAATGATGATTCCCCTATTTTCATATTGCTTTATTTTCTATAACTCTTATTTAATTTTTAATTTGTTTATTTTTTGGTTCTGGAGATTGAACACAGTGTGGCTTTGCCTCCGAGTCACATCTCCAGCCCTTTTATATTTTTATTTTGACCCAGGGTCTTGCTAGATTTCCCAGGTTTTGAACTTGTCATCCTCCTGCCTCAGCTTCCGGAGTAGCTAGGATCAAAGGCATCCACCACCATGCCTGGCCGACAATTCATCTTTCATAAGTTTTCCAACACCTAAAATATCCAGTGTATCTTCTCCACCTTAAAACAGACCCACATCTGAATCATTGTAATTCCTTATCTCAAGTAGCCTTGTACAGCAGTAAGCAAAATTTTGTTGTATATCACATTAGTTAATAGTGCTTAATTTTTTTTTTTTTTTTTTTTTTTGGTACCAGGGATTGAACTCAGGGGCACTTGGCCACTGCGCCACATCCCCAGCCCTTTTTTTTAAAATTTTATTAGAGGCAGGGTCTCACTGAGTTGCTAAGTGCCTCACCATTGCTGAGGCTGGCTTTGAACTCACGATCCTCCTGCCTCAGCCTCCCAAGTGCTGGGATTACAGGTGTGCACCACCACACCCGGCAATAATGCTTAATCTTATTCATTTCCAATACCTTATCTTCTACCAAATTACCATAAATTTTGGTTTTCCCATGGAAAATTGTCAAAAATTATGTTGATATCCACACTGCCCCTCAGATTATAACACAGAGACTACACATTCTAATCCTATTACCTATAAATTGGGTATTACAAATTATATGTAGACCATAATTCATTTCTAGAAATTGTTATCATAAAGTGACTGTCATAAAGCAAGCTATATTTTCCCATGTGAAATGTGCTATAATTTTGGGGTTGCATTTCTGATTCAGAATTCAATATAAAATAAATAATGGATATATGAAATATGTGCCATAAAATCAAATATACAAAACGATTAACCTCTTCAGTTAATTAAAATAGTAAGGTCTATAACTTGGGCATAAATCTACTGTGCACATTATACAACAGGCTCCCCAAGAGCTATAAAGTGCACAAATAGCACATAAAAATTATGAGTGGCCAAATCAAAGATGTGACCTAAAATAGAAGCTGAAGTTCATTTCAAATCATAAATCACCAATACTTTTCTGTTTTTTATTAGGCTATGGGAAAAGTTCCTTTGGGTGGGTGTTTGCACTAGAAAATCCTGAAGATAATTTCAGAAAACAAGACTTGGGTTGTGTGAACTGTGCTGTCAGCAATGGAGCTAGAGAAAGGCCTGGGATTCAGACCACTGGAATTAAACCCAGTGTGAACCAGGCAACGTACAAGGTGCAGATTTGAGGTTTCTGGATCTCAACCTCCTTAGCTTTTGGAAGCAATGTTAAAGCAATGACCTCGAGCTCTAAACATCTATGATTTATAACCTAGAATGAATTGATGAGGACAATTTGGGCAGCTAGTTTTCTTGAAAAGCTGTCTAAAGGTGTTGAAGCTACTATTTTTATTTTTCTAGATAAATTCAGCATTAACAAAGCAGAGGGATCAAAGTCATTCCATCCATATTTGAGATATTCAAAAATAATAGTCTCTCTTTGCCTTTGTGGGTATGGGTGCCAGATGAGGTTGAGCAGTAGGATGATGGCATCTTAACTGAAAAGTTTACTTACAATGACAAGAGAACACAAGTGCCTTCCCTTTACCTTTCACATCTCCTTGACTTAAAACTGCACAGGTTGCTGCTTAGATCTAACCATGTATAGGCACTGGAAATCAATAAGTCCTTTAAATTATTTTGCTGGACACATGTTTGAACATTCTCAAATTAATTCACAAATACAAATTAAAACCCAAATGAAGACTGGAAGCATAGCTCAGTGGTAGAACACTTGCCTACCGTGTGCAATGCCTGGCTGGATTCAATCCCTAGTAGTGCAAAAACAAATCCCCTTCCCAAATAAAACCTAAATGAGATGCTACTGTACATCTATTAAAATGGCTAGAATTTTTTTAAGTGACAGTACTTATGTTGACAAAAATGTGGGGAAAGTGGAATTGTTGATAAAAATGCAAAATGATAGAAACATTTTGGAAAACACTTTTGCAGCTTTTAAATAGTTAAATATACCCCTATCCTATGTCTTTATGCAAGAGAAAGAAAATATATGCTTGTTACATGAAGACTTGTACAAATACAAGAATGTTGATAGCATATTTATAACAATAAATGCTAGATACAACCCAGGGTTTATCATCAGGTGAAGAGATAGCAAATTATGGTATATTTATTGGAAACCACTCAGAAATAAAAAGGAACAAACCGTTGATAGGCACAATAACATGAATCAATCTCAAAATAATTGTGCTGAGTCAAAGAAGTCAGATCTAAAAGACTACTGAATTATTCCGTTTCCATAAAATTCTACAGAAAGGAAACTAATTTATAGGTATAGTAAATGGATTGGTGGTTGCTGGGGTGGAGGAGGCATGGATTGTAAAGAGGCACAAAGAAGCTTTGGGGTGGTAAAACATGTTCCATATCTTCATTGTGATGATGGTTTCACAGATTTTTTATGCCTGTTAAATTCACGGAATGGTAGATTTTAAATATGTGCAATTTATAACACTTAAATTATACTCAAACACTGTTGCAAGTAGAAAACAAAGGCAAACAAAAGCATTTTAAGCCCCCAAGTAGTTAAATTAACAAATTAAAAACTTTGGCCAAAAAAGTTCTGAGATTTTTCTTTAGCCAGAAGGGAATGGAAAATGATCTTACGTTGAAGGTGTGACAAGAAATATGGAATAATAAGCACAGTGGTCACTATTGGGGTAGATTAAGCAATCATTAGTAACATAGAGGAGAAGCTGTGATGTTTGGCTTGGGGTTAGTGTAGAATGGGAACACCACTCAAGAGTGACCCAGCTCAGGAGGAAGGGGACAGAACGTAGGTGGCTTGACACCCCTTCCTGTTAGGCACTAGGAGCGTAGAGATCAGGAATGATTTAGACTTTAAATCAATTCAGACTTTCTTGGTAAGTACTATAATACCACAGTCTATTTAAAAAGGAAGGCAAGAAAGCAGAGAGGAAAAGAATCAGAGAAGGGGGTCGAGATTTCAGGAACACGGGGGAGGGTGCCTTAGTTTCCTTGGGCTGCTACAACTCTTGCCACAGATTCAGTTTAAAACAATATGGATTTATTCTCTCACAGGTCTTAAAGTTGGCAGTCCAAAGTAGGCTAAAAACAAGATATTGGCAGGACTGCATTTCCTTCTAGAGTTTCTGGGGGAGATTCCATTTCCTTGCCTTTTCCAGCGGCCAGAGACTGCCCACGCCTCTCCGTTTCAGGCCCCATTCCTCGGTCACTGGGCCAGGTCCTTCTCATGCTGTGTCCCTCAGGTTCTCCTCCCTTGCCTCCCACGTCCACTTTTAAGGGCCTTGCAATTACACTGGGCCCACAGGGATAACCCAGGATAATCTCTTTATTTGTTAACTGATTAATGATCTTAATTTTTTCTACAGCCTAATTTTCCCTTGCTATGTAACGTAACATAGTCACAGATTTGGGGATGAGGACATAAACTTTGGGGAGCTATAATTTTACCTAACACAATGGTGCACGTAATTTCAAGTGTATCGGAAATTATAGTACATGTAAATGGACAAAATAATTCACTTAAAAAGATTGATTTTCAAATTGAATTGATAAGCAAAATTTGATTACATATTTTTTATAGGAGATACAGCTAAAGAAATCTTGGAGGTAAAGAAAGAAAAAGAGCCCTTCCTTTTTTCCCTTCTCCCCCCACCCTTTGTGCCACCATCTCTTCCCCTCTTTCCTTCCCCCCCTTCCCTTTCTCCCTTTCTCCCCTTCTCCCCTTCCCTTAATAAACCCCGCTTTTTCTACAAGGCGGTCCCGGAGTGGTTTTTTTCCTACATTTTGGCGCCCGAATGTGGGGCACATCTCTAATCAAAGGACAAAGCCCCCGGGGAACCACTTTTTGCTCGTTTTCGACCACCGACTCTGACGTACTCACCACCTGTCATCGGATTGTGTTAAGATGCTACTTGTAAACTCGCAAGGCCTACAACAGGCTCTTCGAGAGGATAGCTGCCTGACTCCCTCAGTGACTTTCTGCAGAAGCTTGGTTTGACACCCTCACCGATCTCTGGCTTCAAGGAAACTTCATCCATCTCATACCTGCAAAGACTCATCTTTTTCACGCCTACCTCCTGGGAATTTTTCCACCCTCAAGCCTGATTTGCCTGTATTGTATGCCCACATCTCCCCCCTCACTACACCCCACGTCGCCCCCTTTCAGCTCCAAAGCAGCCAGATGGAAACACAACGCCCCACTTCCTAAGAAAACAAAAAGGGGGGAATGTTAGATAAAATCAGGCCATCAGGCCATACCCCCAGGTGGTGGGCGTCAAGTCCCTGCCCTTCCTGGCTTCTGAGCCAATCCAGACCATACAAGTCACGCTCCCGCCCCTCTGTACTTAAGCCCCTTAAGCCCCGGCCAGTCCAGAACGCGACCCTTCCTTTTTTCCCCTTCTCCCCACCTTTGCGCCACCATCTCTTCCCCTCTTTCTTCCCCCCTTCCTTTTCTCCCCTTCTCCCCTTCCCTTAATAACCCCCCTTTTCTTAAAACAAAAGGAAGAAAAAAAGAAAGAAAAAGATATACCTTCAAATTCTAATCAAAAGAAAACTGGTGAGCTATATTAATATTAGACTAAATTGACTTGAGGGCCAGAAAGTATTAGCAGAAATAGAAACATTACAAATGAGGAAAAACTCATTAAAATTGAAGTAAGCAGGCAACTTTTTACAAGAAAAATTAATGAAAATGTATCAACCAACATATCTTTCAATCTTTAAATAAATGTAATCATTGAAAATTTAAAAAAAAGAGTCTAAATTTGTATTACCTGATTATAAACTTGCAAATATATAAGTCGAAGTTGATGTAATCATAAGGAAAAAAATGATAAATCTGTAATCACTTTGGGAGATCTTAACATATCCTTCTAAAAAATAGACAGAAATTAGTAAGGATATAGACAACTAAAAACATTTAACAGACTTATAGAAAACACACACACACACACACACACAAATACACATGTACAATTACACCCAATAAAACCCAATAAGTTCAGTGCACAGATTGTTTTCAAACCAGGTAGAATATTTACCAAAACTGATCACAAATGGCTTATATAAATCAAGTCTTTACAAATTTCAAAGAGTTAGTTTCCTATAAGCAATCTTCTTGGACAACAGTCTGATGACATTAAAAATTTAAAAGAAATGAAGCATGGTGGTGCTTGCCTGTAATCCCAGCTACTTAGGAAGCAGAAGCATGAAGATCACAAGTTCTAGGCCAACCTGTGCAACTTATCGAGACCCTCTCTAAAATAAAAAATAAAAAGGACTGGAGGGCGTAGTTAAGTGTAAGAGCACCACTGGGTTCAATCTCTAGCACCAAACCAATAAATAAGTAAATAAAGCAATAAAAAAAAAAACTAGAAAAATATCACATACTTAAAACATACAAAAATGGCAGAAGGTGATAATTGTTGATGTTGGATTCTGAGTCCATAAGAGTTTATTATACAGGTCTATTTTTGGTATCTTTGAAATTTTCAAAATTAAAATAAAAAAACAAAATTAAATCATACATACTCGTAAGATAACCCAGATCAGGTTAAGAAGTCATAGAAAACGCAGGCCATTGAATGATAATTATATTGCGCATCAAAACTTTTCACCGTGTCACTTGGAGGGGAAGATTTTAGCTTTCTATGCTTATGTCAGAAGAAAGACTCATTATAATCAACAAGCTGGTGTCTAAGAATCAGAGAAAGATTGACAAAGAAAATAGAAAAAAAAAAAAGGGTTAAAGTAATGAGGAGAGGAGAGGAGAAAACAGAGCGGAGGAGATTACGAAAGAGTAATCAAACGGAACGACTGCTGGAAAGATTGATTATGGCAGGGTGAACCAGGGCCCGAGTTGCACTGTCAAGAAGTGCTTCAGCTGGGGACCTCCTTCCCGGGCTGCGCTGCAGTCCTGTAATTGCGAGTGTGAGAAAAGCTTCTGTGAGCAGTAAACAGGATTGGGCAGGCGGGTCACCTGGGGGTGGTCTGAGAACAGCAGCAGTTAGCACCTCTGACCCTGTGGAGTGGGATTTGGGCCGCTGAGGAAAGGGACCCTGGAGATGGAGGGTAGGTGTAGCACTATCCAGGGCGGAAGTAGGAGCCCTTTCACTGCTGCACGCATTGCCAGATAACCTGAGCTCCTGGGCCCTTCCTGGATTGTCTAATCCCAAATGCCCCCCCTTTACCACAGCAATGCAGGATAAAAAAAGATAAAGTGAACAAGTACAATATTAGAAATTGAAAGGGGACGTTAACTATAGGTGTTTTAAAGATTGAAAATATAAGAAAACAGAATGAAAAACTTTAGTATATTTGAAAACTTAAATAAAATGAACACATTCCTAGGAAAATATAGCTATACAGAAATAGCCTAAAGGGTTTATCTAGCACATGCATTTTTCTTGCTAAGGTGCATTGCAACCTTCCTAGACCTAGGAACGCTGGGCAGCACCTCAGCACTATGCTTGGGACAATTTAAAACATGACACACTAATAAAAAGCACAAAGATGTGGAAAATGTGGCCTTACATGGGCCATGAAAAGGACGGTTATTCCCAGTGTGAGCGCTGAAACTGGGCAGAGGTCCCTGTGTTTGCCCTCACCTGGTGGCCTGTGTGTGCAGTGGCTCTCATTTCCCTCTACCCTGCACTGGTCCATGTCCATACATGATCCTGAAAGAACTTACAAAATGCACGACTAAGGAGGACTGCCTGGGTTCTATTTAATATCAGAGAGAAGACAATTGTGGGGACCCCCTTAGACCAGTGAGATTTGGAAAAGAAAGGACATCATTTCCTTTTATGCGAGTGAAATGAGTATATACATGGAAAACCCAAAACAAATCTATAATAAATTATTATAGCTAATTGGAGGTTAGAAAGATTGCCTCATACAAAATCAATTTTAAAAAGTTAATTGATTTTCATACATCATCCATAAACGTTTAGAAAATATAATTTAATAAAAGATGCCATTTATGTTAGCAGTAAAAACATATAAAGTGCCTAGACAGAAAATTCTCAAAGGAAGAGAAAGGTCTTTATGGACAAAATGATTAAACTTTTATTGAAACAGTTAAGAATATGCTAGTATTCTTAATGGATAATGTTAATGGATAGGAAAGAAACATTTTAGCAAAGAAGTCAGTTCTCCCCAAACTTATCCATAGATGATGTAATTCTACAAAAGACACCAACATGTCTGAGTTGTTTTGTTTGAACTTGATGAGTTGATTAGAAAATTGGAGAGGGGAGAGAGAGAGAGATTGAAATCATATCTCACCCCACACAACAATCCACTCCAGGTGGATTCAGCACTTAAAAGCAAAAGACAAATTCATAAAACTTTGGAAAGACAAGGTTGGAGAATATTTCTTTTGTTTTTTAATATTTATTTTTATTTATTTAGTTGTACACAATGCCTTCTTTTTTTTTTTTTTTTTTTTTTTTTTTTTTTTTTTTTTGGTACCAGGGATTGAACTCAGGGGCACTTGACCACTGGGTCACATCCCCAGCCCTTTTTTTGTATTTTATTAGAGAAAGGGTCTCACTGAGTTGCTAATTGCCTCGCCATTGTTGAGGCTGGCTTTGAACTCCTGATCCTCCTGCCTCAGCCTCCCAAGTGCTGGGATTACAGGCGTGCGCCACCGCGCCCGGCTAATGCCTTCATTTTTATGTGGTGCTGAGGATCGAACCCAGGCCACACATGTGCTAGGCGAGTGCTTTACCGCTGAGTCACAGTCCCAGCCCCTGGAGAATATTTCTTATGAACTTGTTATAAGGAAATATTTCTTAGATAAGACCATGGTCAAATCCTAATGAGGATATGGAACAATTTGAACATATACTGCTCGTATATTGTTGGTGGATATGTAAATTTGTGTAACTAGGCTAGAAAATAATTGGCAATGTTTAATAAATTTGAAAATGTGCACATCCAATAGTCTAGCCATTTTGCTCCTATGTATATCCCTTAGAGAAATTTTTGCATGTGTGTAACTGGAGACTCACATAACATTGAAGCTTTGTATTAGGAAAAAAAAAAAAAAAAAAGCAACAGTGTTTCCATTGACCACAGAATGATTAAATAAATTGTGGTATACACATGTAACAGAATACAATAAAGCAGTGATAGGTGATGACTTATAGTTACACAGAAATAGAGATGACTCAATACTGAAAAAAACAAATCTCAGAAAAATAGCCACAGTATGATTACATTTATGTAACACTTTAAAGTGCTAATTTAGACATATTGCAAAAGGATACAAATACTTCATGAAATTGAAAATATAAAAGCAAAAGCCAAGGGAATGACTCCCAAATTAAAAATAATCCTTTATCTGGGGGAGGGAATGAGATGGGGGACTCAAGACATTTCCCAGGGTACAGTTACTTTTTCTCAGACTGGCTTGTGGGTTACTCATGGTTATTATTCCTTATGCCTTACACACTTGCACGTATTTTTTTGGGGGGAGGTATATGTAAGATGTCTAATTAAATAACTGAAAGCAAAATAAACAACAAAAATTAAAATCTTTCAAAAAATTGCCAACGTAGACAATTCACCTACAGGCCTTGATAAGAAGGTTGACTTTCCATTCATGTTAAGCTGTTTTGGGGCAGTTTAACATACGTCATCTTATAAAATTCTCACATCATTCCTTAGAGATGGGTCTGATTGGCCCTTTTTATAGTAAAGAGACATTGAAGCAGAGCAAGGTTAAGAAACTCGATTGAGGTAAGTAGTAGAAGATGGAATGGGAATTCAAATCCATCTCTCTTTTACTTCAAACTTGTGCTCTCGTTAAAGGCTAAATCAGGTGGGGAAAATGAAGGTTTACTCTTGTTCGGGAGGGCGAGGACGGGCCTCTTTAATCAGCAGAGAGGCCAAGCCCACACCCTGTCACTGCAGTCTGTCTGCACGTGGCAATTTGCCAAGGGAGTGAAAAAACAGGGTTCAGAGAAATGGAGGCATTTAAGTCCAAAAAGATATGTGCAGCCCCAGGAAGGGAGACCTGTGGAAAAAGCAAACAGAACATGGCACAGGCTGCGAGCCAGGAAGCAGGTGTCCCAAAGGGTCGTGTGAAACTTCAAGGTGACTGATGGCCACCACTGTTTCCCGGGCCCCCTGTAAGGTGGCAGAGTCAGTCTCAGGCAAACCCAGCTGACGCTGCAAAGGCAGAGGCTACAAATCCTGCTGTACACAGAGGCTGCTCTCTGCAGATAAGGCCATGCATCAGAGCCCCTCTTGCTTTCAGAGGAGGCCAATTAACATTATTCTTTGGGAAGGCTCTTTTCAGAATTTCGTCTTTCAGAAGGGAACTAGAATGAAAGCAACTTCGCAGAGGTGGGTAAGGCCTCAGAATTCCACGGGAAGCAGGTATTTCTGATCCGGCGTGTTTACTGGAAACATTGGAAATGCTTCTTGCTCATTCTTTATGAAATGTTGTCAGGAACCTTCAGTGTTCACTTTTCTTTCCCTCTGTGGCCTGTTTTATTTCCAATAACCACCTCTTCTAAATTTGGCACTAAGAAGCGAAGGTGTGACATTTCATAAAATCATGGCCTTAACACACTTCGGTTTTGAAGTGACACCTGTGAAATATTCAGTGCTAAATCTTTCAAGCAGCCCGTTGCCTACATTAGCCAGGCAATAAAACCTTAGCTTCTATATTAGTTGAATTCTTTGGATTTCATTTCTATTGTCTGCTGACATTTCCTTCAAGGTAAAACAACCCCTTCCTCCCTCAGATCTGGGGCGGCAGCCGGCCGCACTCAGCCTCCATCTGTAGATCTTCCCTCCCATATTTTGCTTGCTTCCAAAAATCCATTAAAAACCTGGTTTCCTTCGCTATCACTAACAGTGCTTCACTTGGCTTCACACCATATAACTGAACTTTCTGGATGAGAAGTTGCACCTCAGACATTTAGCTGTGGTTTTCACAGTCAATAAATGAATAAATTGAAGAGCTCTCTAACAGCTGTGGTTTCTGAGGCTAAGAATCAGTTCGCCTTGGTCACATGGTTTCATTTCCCACCCCTCCCTTCTAAGGTTGCAGCAGTCTTGGTGGGGGAATCCAGTCTCCTCTTTTCCTATTTGAATTTGAAAATGAATCATTATGGTCAATCAACCAAAAATAATTTCTTCATGGTAGCAATTTTCATACTTAGAGAATTAAGAGAGAGCCCAATGGAACTATGGGAATATCTCATGCCTAGCCCTTCATTATTTTTCTTTTTCTTGGGGGTAGGGTGGGGTACCAGGGATTGAACTCAGGGGCACTTAACCACTGAGCCACATCCCCAACCCTATTTTGTATTTTATTTAGACTGAGTTGCTTAGGGCCTCGCTGTTGCTGAGTCTGGCTTTGCACTCGTGATCCTCCTGCCTTAGCCTCCCCAGCTACTGGGATTATAGGCGTGAGCCACCCCACCTGGCTCATTTTTTCCTTATTGATAAAGTACATATAATATGGGGCTGGGATTGTGGCTCAGTGGCAGAGCGTTTGCCTCACACATCTGTGAGGCCCTGGGTTTGATCCTCAGCACCACATAAAAATAAATAAATAAAATAAAGGTATTGTATACATTTACAACTAAGATACACATGTATTTTAAAAATACACATAACATCAAATGTACCATTTTTGTTGTTGTTGTTGTTGTTACCAGAGATTGAACTCAGGGGCACTTGACCACTGGGCCACATCCCCAGCCCTTTTTTTGTATTTTATTTAGAGACAGGGTCTCACTGAGTTGCTAATTGCCTCGCCAATGTTGAGGCTGGCTTTGAACTCGTGATCCTCCTGCCTCAGCCTCCCAAGTGCTGGGATTACAGGCGTGCGCCACCATGCCCAGCTTCAAATGTACCATTTTAGTGGCAGTATATTTACAGTGTTTTGCGACCATTACCACAATCTTTATCTAAAATATTTCATCATTCCAAACAGAAACTCTATATCCACTAAACAATAATTCCCCATTCTCCTTCTTCCTGGCCCCTGGCAACACCATTCTACCTCTGTCTAGGAACTTGACTATTCTAGGTCTTTCATATAAGTGGAATCAAAGTATATGTCCTCTTGTTTCTGGCTCATTTCACTTAGCATAATGTTTCCATGGTTCATTCATCTTGTAGCATTCATCAGAATTTCATTCTCTTCTGTGGATGAGTAATATTCCATTGCATTACTACATTTTGTTTATCCAGTCATCTGTTGGACACTTGGGTTGTCCTTATCTTTTGACTAGTGTGACTAATGCTGCTCTGAATATTAGCATATATGTACATGAGTCCCTGCTTTCAAATATTTGGACATATACTTAGAAGTGGAATTGCTAGATCACATAGTAATCCTATGTTTAATCTTTTGAGGAACCAGCCTCTTATTTTTAAACTCATAAGTAGAGAGGCTGGCTGTTGACATTGAATGATGGCAGACAGACAATGCCTTGACCCCAGAAAATGAATCTCTCTCTCTCTCTCTCTCTCTCTCTCTCTCTCTCTCTCTCTCTAATGCAGAGGATTTTAGAAGCCTGGGCAAGCTAGCGAGAATAAGGAAATACTCCATTTGTGAGTTGACTTAGGGAACACTTCCAAGACCTGTGGTCTCTATCTTTCCTACCTACAGTTAAGAATGGTCTGCAAGCTGAAACAGAAACCACTGCAGTTATCCCTGGAATGCTAGATCGATCGCTCTTATTTCAACTCAGTAAGTTTGGATAAGATCAAAATCATAGTCTTGTTTGAGGACATGACAGTGCTTGTCCACAGACTCACAGGTAGCAAATGACAGATCTGGGATCCTGTCACTTTATTTGGTAGTTCTATTCACTGCCCTGCCCAAGAGGAGCAAATTAAATATGGAAAGAATGAAGAACTAACATAGAGGATCCCAAATTTCTCAACACCACAGGTCCCTTAGGAGACCCCAGTAGAAAAATGTAAGGTGGGAAGCACTGGACAATGTGTGTCTTATGACCCTTGAGATTCACCACGATTTATTTTGTGGATTCCATGCAGAACTAATAAAATAGAGCATCTGGATATTTCAAGGCAAATGGATCAGTTTCTAGAAATACTTTAAGAGCCCTGCTACATGACCAGCACAGTTTGACCGTTGCAGTGGTGGGGGAAAAAATAAAGATGAGTAAGACAAGTTCCTTGCCTACCAGAAGCTATGTCAGATCTCTGTAATTGGCGTGGACAAACTGCTCGCTGCATAATGACATACATTTGCCCCTAAGTAAAATACATATTGTCAATCTAAATCATAATGAGTGGAATAAACTACCATGATCTGTGGCATAAACCTGAGATACTATGATAAGAGGAATTCAAGAAAAGGAAAAAAATGTTTATGGGCTAGGGGCTTGATGGGTCTCATCTCACTTAATTGCAAAGTACATATTAATGGCCCCATTTTACAGAGAAATCAAGAGTTGGGGAAGTTAGGGAACTTACCTACAGCTGTTCAACCAGTAAGAGCAGGTCTGCACTGGGAATCTCTCCGGCTCCCCAGCAAGTCCCTCTGTCCCACCATGCTTCCAGCAGCCTCCACATGGTTTCTTCCACGGTTTCCCGGGGTCATTGCTGTGCTACTCTAGTGCTTTTAGACGGGTCATTGTGATAATGCAGTTAAGTGATCAACGTGTAGATGAGAGAACTTCTTTGCATATCCCTTTTCTTTGCCTATCCTACATGAAACTGGTGAGATTTTTGGTCTGGATTATCACAGGAAAGATGGGGCTTTTGTGTGCCCATGAGTGTTTTGCTCTGTTGAATCACCACTCTGTGACCCTAAGAAGTCACAGCTGACAATAATCACGTATTGAAATAGAGGAAGGAATGAAGCTAGTCCTCACTGAGTGATAACTGGTGCTGTATGAGTGCGTAGATATGTGCTCGCTGTAATGAGCCCTATCTTTTAACACTTCTGGGCCACCCATCTTCCCACTCATCCCAAGTGTGTTACGGAACCTGACAGCTGTCAGCCACACAGAAATAGGAGGTTGCTAGAATATAGCACAGATCTAGTAGGGTTTTTTTTTTTTTTTACGAATGCCTGAGTGCTACAAATGATGATAGTTACTTCCTTGGACACTTAATCTTCACCAGGTAATTATTACTATTCTTTTTTTTTTTTTTTTTTTTTTTTTTTGGGTACTGGGGATTGAACTCAGGGACACTCGACCACTGGGCCACATCCCCAGCCCTTTTTTGTATTTTATTAGAGACAGGGTCTCACTGAGTCGCTAAGTGCCTCGCCATTGCTGAGGCTAGCTTTGAAATCGCGATCCCCCTGCCTCAGCCTCCCAAGTGCTGGGATTACAGGCGGGCACCACTGCGAGCCTGGCTTACTATTCTTATTTTTCATTGAGGAAATGAAGTTTCAGGAAATGCTATAGTTTAGCAAATGGCAGATCTGAGATTTCATGGCACTCTCTGGTGACCCCACTCACTGCTGTGCCAAAAAGGGGTTGAAAAAAATACCACGGTCCAAAAAGCTCAAGGGAATTGATTATGGATGAACAAGTCCCAGAAAGATGGTGGAGCACATGTTAGTTGAACATAAATATATTTTTTCTTTCATTTATTGCCCCAGCTTGAGTAGACCTCTGAGCTCCTTCTTCCAAGAAGCTAGTCGCCTTTGATAATGTGCCCCCTCTTTGGGGCTCTCTCAGAGTCATCTTCTCCCATGTGGAGGGCAGCCCTTCCTGTCAAAAAAGAGATGCTCTTGTGGAGCTATCTGGGGCTTCCTTATCAAGCTCCCTTGAAGTAGTTGCTTAAGTTTTCCTTTCTTTCCTTTCATTCTTCCAGCATCTACCGTAGGCGAGGCTCTCAAGGAGCTTATGGCCACACAAGAAGGAGAGGCATCTAGACAATTCCATGTAATGTGCCTTACAAAGGCACAACCAGGCATGGATTTTGTATACAGGTGACCCTCCGTATCATCGAGGGATTGTTCCAGGACCCCTAAGGTCACCAAAATCTGTGGATGTTCAAGTCTCTTCTATAAAATGGTGTGGTATTTGCATAAATATACGTGCCTCCTCCTGTGTATTTTAAGTCATGTGTAGATTATGTTTAAAACCTAATAAGATATAAGTGCTGTGTAAATAGTTAGTATACCGCTTCGTGTACAGAATAACCACAAGGAAGAAAAGTCTGTCCATGTTTAGCACAGACAAGCTACTGTAGGTCGACTGCACTTCCCATGCAGGTCGGTGGTGCTACCATTCCTGGTGCTTTAGTAAGGAATAATGCCACACATAAAGAGGCTTGAGTTTTATTTGTAGCTTTGCCTAACATTTAAGTGTAATGCCCAGGGCTTGAAGCAGCATAAAAGCATCTTTGTATTCAGGGAAGCAATAACATTTTCACTGATAGGCCCTGGAAAATTCATCTGGCTTGGAATGGAGTGTGCATTGTAGGGAGACAGAGCTGGGGGGTAAAAGGGAGAGTCAGCCACAAGTACATCTTTTCACATTCCCCTGTAGGGTTCTGAGCTGTGGAGTCTTGTTTTTCGTTAGAAGCATGGAGCTGTGGTCATGGAATTTTTTTTCTTCTTTTTTGTCTTTTCTTTTTTGGCTCTGGAGATGGAACCCAGGGTTTTGCACATGCGAGGCAAATGCTTTCCCACTGAGCAACATCCCAGCTCACGGTAGATGTTAATAAGAGGATTGAGTGGGTACTGGCCAAATCATCTCCATGCCCTGCTTTTGTCTAAATACTGAGGTGGTTTTACAGAGAAGCCAGAACCTACGATGAAATTTACTGAGCAAATTCCACCATCAGACTATTCCATGCCAAAAGACAGTGGAGAGCATGCATCCCTTTTCTCATGTCCAGAAGAAGGAAGAAGAAATAAAAATATGGCCTGCCAGGAGAAATGCAGTGGGTTATTTACAGCCTGAAGTCAGGTAATTGCCATTCATTATCCCTGATTTCTGGAAACAGCCAATCTTGAAGAACTCCAAGGCTCATAGCCCAAGGTAGCTGATCAAGGTAGCAGGCTGTGCTTGGTTTCTTTAGCTGTTACACAGCAGCTCTAGCAAGCATGCCTTTTTCTTGCTCTCTTTCTTATCAGAAGATTTGTTGATTAATGATATAATTCCTGCAAAGATCTTGAAGCTCCTAGGAGAAGGATTTTTTTATTTTTATTTTTGGTACTGGGGATTGAACTCGAGGGTACTCGACCACTGGGCCACATCCCCATCCCTTTTATTGTATCTTATTAGAGACAGGGTCTCACTGAGTTGCTAAGTGCCTCACCATTCCTGAAGCAGGCTTTGAACTTTCGATCCTCCTGCCTCAGCCTCCCAAGTGCTGGGATTACAGGCATGTGCCACTGTGCCTGGCGAGAAGGATATTTTTTAAATGAACTACTACACAAAGACTTAAAATGGTCCATGCTCCTCACTTGATGTGTTTCCTTTGAGAACTATATAAACTTTTAAGAACACAACAACTATCAGAGCATTTCAGTAAACAGAGCAATTCATTCAGTCACTCAACAAACATTTATTGGACACCTGTTGTATGCTAGACACCATGTTAGCCAGGGGATTGTGGGGGTGGGGGTTGTCAAGAGCTCTGAAGTGGTTCCTGGACACAGAAATTCTTCCAGTAGAATTTCAGTGTCAAATGTTGCATTTGTCCTCTTAGTGACATGGGGAAGTAGACATTATTATTGGTTCTCTTTTCCTGGTGAAGAGACCAAGGCTAGGGGAGGTGAAATGCTGTGTCCCAGGACTTGTATGTAAAGCTTACCTCCAAATCTCATTCTACTTCTAAGGCTTCGTGCTGTGTTCTCACTTTATATGAACTTTAGTTACTAGATTTTAATCAAAATAGACCAACCAACGCACATATACAAACTAGACCCTTGGCATTTGTAGATTTAACTTTCCTGGCTTTGACTATTTGTTAAGACTATTTTGGGGGACCAATAGCAAATGACCTAGAAAAGCCGTGACTTAGGAATTTAATTTTCTAGGACTCAATCTGAATCGCCTGTCCTAAGAGAGAGAGAGAGCTAGTTGCTCCTTTTTGGAGGGGCTTCCCTGACACCTGCATCTTTGTGTGGCTTTGTTTGGTCATGTTCTTCTTTACGCATTTTATAGGGAACACGCTGTAGTGGCCTGCCCATTACCAACAGTGTTTATGAATGTTAGAACATCAACAGAAAGTTTCAGGTGTTGGCCATGGTGCTGCCAATATATTAAAAATGACTAACATGGAAATTATCAAGTTCAGTTTGGGGATTTGGAGATGGCATTTGATGTTTCCAGGGGGCCTTGTCTTCTTGGGTATTTGGCTCACCAGAGTCACCTGTAGTGTCTGTGTAGGAAGGGGGAGCAGGACTCTGGTTTGTGTCACTTTGGATGGAATCTGGAGCAACTGTGTCCTGGTGCATGACCTTCAGACAGTCCTCAGGGCCCTGCAGACTCCACAGTTCCCAGTGATGCTTCTTCATTCATAATTTTTAGCTGGAGTGGGTTTTGCAGGAAGAGACACTTGTGGCTTTGGAGATTTTCAAGCTTTCTGTAATTATCTGTGTGTCTTGAGACTAATAGAATGAGCAGGCCTTTTTCAGACAGAGCTGCATTCACATCTGCTTTGTGCTCCTTGTCCCTGCTAAGGGTCTAATCCAGAGGGCAGCTGCTCCTGGCCCCAGAGGCTTCATCAAACATTCAATCTCCACAAAGTGCCCCACTTGGAAAACTTTTGATAGGAATGAGATACTCCCAATATTGAATTTCAAAAATCTCTTTATTTGGAATGGGCATTAGTAAACACTCTCTATCAGTTATTTTAACAGAGTAGAAGAAAGGAGAAGTGAGGTTTGCAGCATGCTAGCTCCAGAATCCTAACGCAATGCATGGCGCATTGGGTGTGGAGCAGAGAGGTAAAAGTTCAGTAGCCAACGTGATCATTGTTTCCAAAACCCATTCCAATGAATGGAACTCACGGCCCTCGTGATTCAGCAGTACCTTGCACTCTGCCAAAAGAGTAGTTTGGAAAAAGAATCTAATTTTTCAACATGAATCACCACTGATTTTAAATATGAAGTCAAGATTCTGTGGAAATGGCTTTAGTTACTGTAGGCTGATATCCTCATAGCTATGGAGTTTTGTTTAACCAGATGTGTAGATGTGACCCTTGTTGGTTGAAAATAAACATGGCGCTTTGATATACTTATCTTAAAATCACCTGCCATGAGTCATATTATACATAAGAAGTTAGAAATGCTTTTCAGAGGTAAAGACCAAGTCTGTGTCATGGCCTGGCTCGAATCACAGGCTGAATAACTTCTGTTCAGCTCCTTCTTTGTCCAAGAGAGGGGAAACCAGAGCTGAGCAAGAAACAAAACAAAATCCATCTTGGTTTTGTGTGGCAGCGGCCTCCTTCTCAGCATATTACTGAGTAGTTTCAGTGCTGGGTCTGAGCATTATCAAAAAATTCTTTAAGTGCAAATCAAAACGCTGCTTCTGCAAATGTGAACACCTAAATATTAATCAAAGCTTTGCTGCAATCTTGCAGACATGCATAATGAGATTTCTTAGCTGTCAATCATTATAATTCTGACAGCTGTAATGAGATTCTGGTTTAATGTGTACTTCTCAATGACTTGGGGCCTGGAGCAGGTGTTGTCCTCTTTAAAAGATGACTTGCACACTGTCAACCAATTTCTTCCCATCTGGAAGGGGGAGTTACTCCAATGGGGTCCAGCAAGGCTGAGACCTCATAGGAATTAGGGGTAGCCACGGTACTACATGCCTCTCTTTTTTACCTCTACCCATTGTTCAAAAGAATGATGAATTCCAACTATGACTGGTTTAAAGAGTGATCCTTTAGTACAGGATTGTCTAATAAGATCAGGCAAAGTGTTTGAACTTGGAAGCTTTCTTCAAATTCCAAGGGAAAGCATTCTAATGAGAGAAATTAGTCGTGAGTGGGTTCTTGATGACAGAACATATTTACTGCCATCTCTTTGAGAGGATGAAGTGCCATTTAAATTGCCCTGTCTTCCTGGTAAATTTGAAGAGAAAGAAAACTCTCCAAGTTTCTGATTACTTTGCAGAGACCACTTCAAGTCCCAAGAACACTGATAGGAAGCCGTTTGGGATTTATAGTGCCACTCATTTCTGTAAGTAAAATCAGTCATGAAAAAGCAAAAAGAAATGGTTCTGGAACCCTCTGAGGTAAGTAAGAGGGGATACTTTAAAATCCTGACTTTTATTGCCCTAGACCAAACTAGATGCCTTAGCCCACTGCTGGAAAGCAGAACGTATAGAACTGACGCTGTCACTCAGTGGAATCTTTGACCTCATGGAACTCAGATAGGTAGGGTGCTCTCTCCCTGACTCTTCACCTCACCTCTGAGGTGGAGCTAGCAGCATCTGCCAGGTTCCAGCATGATAACAGGAGTCACCCTGGTGCTCTAAAGTTCTGTTAACGATGACCAAGACGCCACTCTGATGGCAGAGAAACTAAAAACAAAACGATATTATAATTCTCCAAGTTTTTTCATACCAAAGTTGCCCTGCGTTATGCTCCTTCTGTGTCTGTGTTCTTCTTCCTCCTTTCTTACTGAACACTTGAATTGGGATATCAAAGGCTGGTGGAAGGAGGAGGAAGGAAGCCACACTCAGTCACAAATATCTGCGCCTTTCCAGGCAGACTGGGCCATGACTCAGCAAAGCAGCCATGGGAAACCTCACTGGCTTGCTCCTATTGGAGAAGAGCTGTGGTAGGCAGTCTTTCGTGGCTGTGACCAGAATACCCAACAAGAACAACTTAGACCAAGGCAAGTTTGTTTAGGCTCACAGGGTCAGTCCCTAGATGGTTGATTCCATGGCTCCGGGCCCAAGGGGAAGCAGAACATCATGGCAGAAGGGTGTAGCAGAGGAAGACTGCTCAGCTCACTGTGGCCAGCAAAGGAAGGGGAAGGAGCCTTAGAGAAAATGAGCCCTTCCCGGGCTCACCTCCAGTGGGCCACCCCCTCCAGCCACGCCCTGCCTGCCTCCATCCAGTCAGTCCATTCAAACTAGGATGGACTGATGAGGTCACAGCTCTCACAGTTCAGTCATCTTACCTCAACACTGCCGCATTAACAGGAGTTTCAGGGGACAACTCCTGTCCAAACCGTAACAGGCTGTTCCAAGGCACTGGGAAAGGCCAAGTGTGAGGCTGTTGGCAAGCCATCGCGAGAAGAGAGACATCTCTGTTCTTTAGTCCCTTCCATCCTTCCCCCTTAGTTTTGGGAAATTGAAGCCCTCCTTGAGATCTTGACCCTCCTCTGGACCTTGGAGCCCTTCCTCTTTCCCTTGCGCTCCCTGACAAACATGCCCAGCTTCCCACCAACACAAAGACCGCATCGCTGGCTGGAACCTGTCACCTCTTCAAGACAACCACACTGCTGTGCTTCCCCTCACACTGTGGGGAGCCACGCAGGTCCAGAAAACCATGAGCGCATCCAGCTGGAACCCTGAGCTCCTCGCTAGTTGGGGTGTCTTGGGGCTGCTTTCCCTGCCTCCTCAGCTACAGCCATGGTGACGGCTGCCAGAGGCGGGAAGCTCACAGGAGACCACCCATTGAAATGCTCAGCAAAGGGCCTGGGATGCAAGGGGAGCAAGGAGTCCTCCTTCTGTGGCCACACTTGTCGGAAAGTGGTTGGGACCTGCTGCCTGCCCGCCTTGAATGTCTTCTCGCTGACCACGCTCTTGAAGGGCTGCCATCTTTGTTGACCTTCTGGTCCCTGTTTCTAAGGTAAACCCCGCCGCTCTCTGGACACCTTGCCCTCACTGGTGTCTGTTGAGCACCGTCTTCATGCAGTGAATAAAGCAGTTCATAGAATCTCTCAAATTTTAGAGTCAAAGTAGATGGCCAGCACCCCGCTTTTAGTGCGAGAGAGCCTGTGCTTCCTCCAAGCTCCTGCAGCCTTGGGTGTTGATCCTGAGAACTCAGAAGAAAATGTTTGTTTATTTCAATGCTGGAGGAATGTGCTGTACAAATCAGAAGCAAGCCGTGGCCTTATCCTTGCAGTTGGAGGAGCCCTGTTGTCTCTGTTACCTTGGGGGTGAGGGGGGTCAAACGTGAGGTTGCAGCAGTGTGTTTGAGGTATCCTGTCTACCCTTCCTACTCACTGGAAGCCTATTACCACCACTGAGTCCCACTGCTTCATTATCTGCAGGGGAAACTGAGGCACAGGGCAGGACAGTCAGCCAGGGCAGTGAGCAGCAGTTGGTTCAAAACATGGGCTTCTAGTCTCAGCCTGGAGCTGGCTCCACAACACCTGCAGCCCACAGACAGTTTGTTTGTAGACAAGAAGCCAAATTCTGTGTGTTCTATATAAACAAAGGTGTTTGTGGGTACAAAGGCAGAAAATAGAGTGCTTGGGCTGACTGGCAGCTAAACAATGGGTGGAAAGAGAGACTGGAAATCTGGTTGTGTAGGTAAGGGATGAGAGAATGGAAAGCAAAAATAAATAAAAGGAGAATTCAGGCTGGTCAGAGAGGGAGCTGGAAAACCTCTGAAATCCTCAGCGATGGGCTAGTGGATAAGTGGCCACAGGGCCGGGAGGGAGACGAGGGGATTTGTGTGCTGCAGGGACTGCTAATTCTGCTGTTACAACCAGAAATGGAGTGCAGGATCTGGAATATTGGACAGAAACCTTGCCAGCTCCCAGACTCAGCAGCAGAAACTGACAGAGAGAGGGAGGGAGGGCAGGGAGTGGGTTTCCAATCTGAGGAGGAAGCAGAGTAAACATTAGAGGAGAAAACAGATTCAGAGACCACCAAGCCTGGAAGAGCTGTCTAATGGCACCTTTCTTTCCCAATGAGGAAGCTATAGAAGCTAGAGCCCAGGGAGGTTAAATAACACTTCAGAAGGTTGCTGAGAGTTTGCAGAAATCCTGCTGGATCCCTCCTGTGGTTATCCAAGTGAGGTGGGATGGACAGTGTCCCCCCAAAGAACACGTTCAAGTTCTAACCCCTGGGACCTGTGAATGTGACTTTAGAAAAAGCGTCCTTTTTTTTTTTTTTATACTGGGGATTGAACTCAGGGGCACTCGACCACTGGGCCACATCCCCAGTCCTTTTATGTATTTTATTTAGAGGCAGGGTCTCACTGAGTTGCTAAGTGCCTCACCATTGCTGAGGCTGGCTTTGAACTTGTGATCCTCCTCCTCAGCCTCCCAAGTGTTGGGATTACAGGCGTGCGCCACCACGCCCGGCAAAAAAGGGTCTTTGTAGATACAATCAAATTCAGATGTTATAATGCAGTGTTGGGCCCTGAATCCAATATGACTGGTGTCCTTATAAGAAGAAGACAAGAAACACAGCACGCTGGGAGGAGAGTCGTGTGAAGACAGAGAAAGGGATTAGAATGCTGTGTTCATAAGCCAAGGTTGCCAAGGATTGTTGGTAACCACCAGAAGCTAGGGGATTGGTAGGGAACAGATCCTTCCCTCTGAACCTCCTAAAGAAACAAACCCTGATGACTCTTGGATTCTGATCTTCTAATCTCCAGAACTGTGAGGATAAATTTCTGTTGTTTTAAGTCCCCCAATTGCAGTAGTTTGTTATACCAGCTCTAGCAGACTAATACATCAGGCTGAGGAGCGCACGTCCGTGGGAAGCATAGAACCTCCTTAGGAGGACAGCAGAACCCATGGACACATTTGCTGGCTTCCTTCAGAATCTGGGTCCACAGATGGGTTCAGCTTCTACAAGTTCTAGGCAGTGAGGCCTGAGCAAATGGGGAGAGCGACAGAGGACTTAGGGAACAGGACAGAGAGAGCCAGGACTGGGTGAGGTGCTGTGGCTGCCTCCCTTTATGGGGTCTGTCTCTGAGTTACCAGGCTCCTCGCCCAGGGCTGCTTCTAACCAGGGTCCCAGTTCTGCAGGATAGACTGCAGGGCATAATGCCAGTGCCCAAGGCTCTCCTTTCCCTGGTCTCCCTCCATCTCTGAGGCAGCTCTGGGCACTCCTTGGAACACACCTATTCCCTGCCGGGTTCTTTGCCACCACCCATGCCTGCCCCTCATCTAGCCCCATCTGGTCTGTCTGAAAGGAGTTCAGTAACAAGTTCTGTCTAAAAAACTAAATGACCAGTAAGCAGAAGAGGGGACTATTAGGAAATGGGAAGGGGACTGGGAGAGAGGGAAGAAGGAGAGGGCAAGAGAGGGTGAAGGGAGCATAGATATGATCAAGGACTCTGGGGACCACTGTGTCTGGGGACCAAGACATCTCTGGATCAAGTCTTGAGGAGGTGTAATTGGATGCTGCTGGATGCGTGGTGTCCTAAGGATGCTCCAAGATCCACACGGGCATCCTCTCCTTAAAACAGGAGGATGAGCAAGCAACATCAATGTTTATCCAACTCTTTGATTTCAGAAGTGTTTTCTGTATTCCTTAAAAAACAGGAATCCAAGCCAGGCGCCGTGACGCATGCCTGTAATCCCAGCACTTGGGAGGCTGAGGCAGGAGGATCATGAGTTGAAAGCCAGCCTCAGCAATGGCAAGGCACTTAGCAACTCAGTGAGACCCTGTCTCTAATAAAATACATAAAAGGGCTGGGGATGTGGCCCAGTGGTCCAGTACCCCTGAGTTCTATCCCCAGTACCAAAAAAAAAAAAAAAAAAAAAAAAAGGTGGTGGTGGGGGGATCCAACTGAAATGTAAAGCAGGACACTCACTTGCCAGATTCAACTCACTCTTAACAGTTGCTTCACTTCCGGTCATTTGCACCTGAAGTCTGAACCCTTGTCTGGCTGTATTTAGAACTCTGCAGGAGAACGGTTTATTGGGTTTAAAAGATACATTTTGTTTCAATTAGACATTATGTCTCACATGTCACCTGGTGCTGACAGCAGTCTCTCTAGGTTTTCTTAGCTCCAGAATAAGAAAGTGAATAAGTAGAAGTTGTCTTTTCTCGTTCCATTTGGCCCGTTGAGTGGGCTTTGTGTTTTGTATGATGTCATTGCTCAGTCAGTTATGTAGAGGGGAGAGCGGTGCAGTTGTCAAGGGCGTGGACCCAGAGCCAGAATGGATTTGAATCCCTCTCTGGCCTAATGATGAAGTTTGCAGCTAGATAACCTTTTCCATGCTTCAGTTTCCTCATCTATAAAATGGGACTACTAGAGAACTTATTCCAAAGGGTTGCTGTGAAGGATAAATGGGTTAACGATGTCAAGTGCTTGGAGTTGTGCAGGGAACATCATAAGCATTTAGGATGTATTAGCTTTATTTCAGCTCATGCCATCTTTTTCTACTTTTAAAGTCACTATCGGCAAGTAGCAGGAGAAGTCACCATTGTCAGAGTTATAAACCCTGGTTTGAGCCACAGCCCCTGCCTCCCATACCCGAAAAGTACTGCTTGAGGAATTCTTTTTGTGAATGTCTGCAAAATTTTCGTTCTTCCTAATAAATACTTCCTGCTCCATCGTAGACTTTCTAAGAATGCAAGGACTGTTAATAGCTTTTGTAGTAAGTTTGGCAAAAGTGCATCTTTTTTTTATCTGTTCAAAGGGGGCTGCAATTCCGTATCCTCAGTCCTCTTTCCTGGGTGTCCTTGAACTTGTGTCTGGGTTTGGAGGAGTCGTGCTGAGGATTCAGTGGCATCTTGCTCATGAAGTTCTAGCTCAGCCCATGTGGACACCCCATGGAGATATGTTCCCATTCTTTGCTCTTCTGACCTGTTTACCAGCCTTGACCCATAACACAGCTGTGGTGAGCCTCCCTTTCCCTGCTCCATCATGACGATGATGACACAAAGACTGTTGTTTTACAAACTCGGTGCCAATGAGCAAGGAGGAAAGAGGTGCATGTGATAAGATTCACGAATAAAATTAGACCACTGAGGAGAAGAAGCACTTGATTTGTGGTCCATGCTCCAGGACTGTGTCCACACACAGTGAATTTTTTCTTTGCTAGTTTGCCGATTCAAAAAGTTACCACAGGAGATGGCAGGTGGCACCTCACAGTGGTACCTGTTAGCCTGGCTGGTGTTTGAATTGGTGTTGCTGCCTGAAGCGATGGCCGCCTGCAGCAACAAAGCCGCGGGAATAAGTTCAGAGGCAGACTGGAAACGAACAGCCTCTTTATTCTGCCAGCTTCTCTCTCCGGCTCCAACAACACCCCAACACACAATCCACACTCCTCCAACCACCACCACACCCCACAAAATGGTGTTGACCCCGTCCACAATCCCCCGGGCCAAGTCTCGCGAGATCATGCAAATGGCGCCGACCCGATCCGCAATGTCCCGGCCAAGTCTCGAGAGACCATGGAAGGTGGTAATGCTTATGGCTCACAGCTAACCGCAATCTTAGCTATCTCCTTAATTAGGGCTCCTGCAAATTGGGAGGGTCCTTTTGATTTGGGGTCATAGCAAAAGAGATCAGCTCATTGTTCCTTTTGCTTGTAGCCACTGGGTCCCCACCAGAACCAACCCTGGCTGGGTCTGGAGAGCTCGGAGATGAAGCTCATCAAAGGAAATGGAAATCCCAGTCCTCGCTCATTTCTGACAACTCCAGGGGCTACAGGAAGGAGATGCTACATCTATACTGCTTGGGACTCTGGCTGTCAAGTGAGATGGGGGGTTTACAGTGTTCATGGAAAATGGAACTGTCATTTGAAAACTGTACTGCCCAGCTGTTCCAGGAAATGCCATCCTTTAGAGCAGTTTCTTCTGTCCTGGCTAATTACTGACGCACTAGACTAATTATTTGTGGACACCCAGCCCCTGAGGACTTGTTTCTACAAAGCATTTATTCCAAAGTTGTCCTTTCTGCCTCCTGCTTTCTCATGAAGATTTATTCTCTGCTTCCCTTACTGGCAAAACACTTGCTCCTTTAAGTATAGCTGGGGAACTTCTGCATGGGCCGTCCATTAAGAGCACATGCAATCAGAGAACTCTATCTAAACACTGCAGTTCCCCAACTGCAAGACAATGGGCAGATTTCCTACACCCTGACCTCCCACATGCCCTGGAATGTCATTCAAAGGGAGGGTTTTGAATGTCCTCTGTGTTTCCTCCTGTCACAAGCTCCAACATTGTTCTTCCTCGCCTGGGGAATGCCCTTGCACCAGGCCTCCCAAACCGGTGACAATGGCCCTGGGAAATCAAGCCAAGGAGCCCAAGAGGAGTCAGATGGCTCTTCCTTTCTCTGGTGCCAAAAATGGCATTTCTTGGAATGTAAGAGTTTCATACAGATACTAGAAAATCATTGCTCAGGCAAAGAAATTGGCCTTCTATGCAGAGAGAATGATGGCTATGATTGGGCTTTTGCAGTCTATGCCTTTGTGCTAGTTAAGTGGCCCTAGATAAGAACTCTGTGGTTATCTACCCAGAAGGCCAAAGAAGCATTGTGACTTCAAAATAGACCCTAGTATATATTCTTGGGTAAAGAAACATATTGCTGGATGTATTAGTCCATTTCTGTTACTATAATAAAATAGCCAAGTCTGGATACTTTATAAAGAAAAGAGATTTGTGTAACTCAATAGTTTTGGAGGTAGAACGTCCAAACAGTATGGTGCTAACTCTGGTGATGCCTCCCCTGGCTGTATCACATCATGGCAGATGGCATCACAGTGGGACTGCATGTGAGAGAAAAAGAGAGGTCGCGTGGTGAGACAAGAAGCCAGAGTTGGGGGAGTGAACAGTCTTGCTCTTTCATTTCTTTTTCTTGTTCTTTTTTTTTTTTTTTTTTTTTTTTTTGTATTGGGAATTGAACCCAGGCCTGGGGCACTTAACTACTGAGATACATCCCCAGCCCATTTTATTCATTTTATTTTTTATTTCAAGACAGGTTCTCACTAAGTTTCCTAGGTCCTTAATAAGTTGTTGAGTCTAGCTTTGAACTTGTGATTCTCCTGCCTCTGCCTTCCAATTTTTTTTTTTTATTTTTAAATAATAGTTTACTCTTAGCCAGGCATGGTGGCACATGCCTGCAATCCCAGCACTTGGGAGGCTGAGGCAGGAGGATTGCAAGTTCAAAGCCAGCCTCAGCAATGGCGAGGCACTTACAACTCAGTGAGACCCTGACTCTAATAAAAAGTACAAAAAAGGGCTGGGGAGGTGGCCCAGTGGTCGAGCGCCCCTGAGTTCAATCCCCAGTACCAAAATAATAATAATAATAATAATAATAATAATAATAATAATAATAACAATTCACTCTCATGAGAACAAACTGGGCTCTCATAAGAAGTACCTAAACCCATCCAAGGGCAGTGCCCCCAGTGACCACCCACTAGTCTCTACTCTTGAAGTTCACTGCACCTCAGTACTGCCACACTGAGGTCCAAGTCGCCAACACGTGAGCCTTTGGGGGACAAACCACACCTACACCACAGCAGTGGGTATGCTTTCTTGAGTACTGATGAGAACATACACTCTGAACATGAACGGTTTATCTCAGCCAGAGATGAAGAGGAGTAACCTATCTGAAAAGCTCTTTAAATGTCTGATAAAAGACGTAAATCGCCAGGCATGGTGGTGCACACCTGTAATCCCAGCACTTGGTAAAGGGCTGAGGCAGGAGGATCGCGAGTTCAAAGCCAGCCTCAGCAATGGTGAGGCACTTAGCAACTCAGTGAAACCCTGTCTCTAATAAAATACAAAAAAGGGCTAGGGATGTGGCCCAGTGGTCTAGTGCCCCTGAGTTCAAGCCCTGGTTAAAAAAAAAAAAAAAAAAAAAAAAAAACCCTGCAAATAAAGCTCACATTGTATGGAAACATGGAAATAGCATTTAAAGATTGTGAAAAAAAAAAAAAAAAAAAAAAAAAGCCACAAGTTTCCACTTATATCCACACTCCATCTCCTATCACATACACAAACATCAGGCTTAAGACCATGCATAGTCTTTTGTAGTAGTTCTCAAAGTGTGGTCCCTGGACCAGTATCTCTTGGGAATTCATTAGAAATTATGTTCTAGGGCTCTAGCCTAACCCACTGGGTCAGAAACTCTGTGGGATGGGGCACAGCAACCTGTATTTCAATAAACCATCTGAACGGTTCTCATCACTCTCAAGTTTGAGAACCAATGAAGTAGCAATGAATGGAGTGACTCAGGCTAGGGTGTTAACTATTCCTCTGCCTGATGATGCTGAGCATCAGCCTCAGCTTCTCGTGAATAAATGGGGGTGAGAATGGAATCAAGGGAAAAAGGCATAGTTATGAATTGCCTATGGCCACTTCTGCTTTATAAAGGAGATATTCACATTCAAATAAAAGAGAAAAACAATCTCTAGACCTCTTTAGTCCATTGGCCTTGGCTAGAGAAAAGGAGAGGGGAAAAGACTGAAATTCCAAAAGTTACGCACATAGAGCGATACCTTCACTGTCCTGGAGATGCTCATGGATAGACGAGAGACCCAGAGCAAGGTGAAGAGCTGAACTGGGGTTGGGAGTTGCGGAGTGGGTGATCCAGGAGGTGGAGAGCTGGAAGACCACAGAGTGCTCGGAGGTGATGGGAGTCTCCAAAGCTGATAGTGGGTAGGGTGGCCCAAAGACTTGGAAAATGGGGTGCTTAATGCCCAATTTAATAAAAACTGGTAAATTTGACCTTGTGCCACTTCAAGGCCAAATATCTTTATTGTCTTAAAACTTCAGTGAAAATGGCTTCAACACAAAGCTACTGGGTGACTGCACAGGAAAGGAAATCACAGAGGAGAGAGAGCCACATTCCAGGTCCTGGGCCATAGCTGCTGGGGGAACAGGAGTGCTGTATGAAGAGACAGAGACAGCGTGGAACCACTGAGCCGGACGTCCTTTGAGAATTTCAGCTCCTGACAACTTGCTGCAATCTTGACCTTCCCATCAGATTTAAGGTAGAGGAGGTAGATACTTCAGTCTTAAGCAACAGAGTGACCTCAGCTAACCTTGGCTAGAGAAAAGGAGAGAGGAAAGTCTGAAATTTCAAAATGATGCACCTGCAATGCCATCTACAATGTAGGCAGCTGCAGGAAGCAGAGTAGAAAACACATATGAATCTATGAACATGGCACCTGGAATCTGGCTCTTAGAACATCTTCAACAATTGGTAATCATGATTGGTGTACTGGTTGCTATTGAATCTGCTGTTTTTTAAATTGCCAAGCTTGTCAATTTTGATAAGTAATTCCATTTTTTTAGACTGAAGATTTTGATGGAAAATCCTGCTCCCTCTAGGCTAAATGTCTCTCTTAGTTAATTATGATCGTAGAGGGCTCCTTGGATCAGGATATGATCATAACCCAGGGGGACCACTTGCCTGGGGGTAGCTAGATCGAAACCCCCTGAGAAGATCATCCTCCTACTTGCACTGAGGTTGAAAAAGGCCAATGTAATGTCACAAAAGTGTCCACAAACTAAAGGCCAAATCTGGCCCATGGCACTGCTAAGAATGATTTATATATTTTTTAAAGCTTGTAAAAAAAAAAGAAAAGTCACCAAAACCCCAAACCAATGAATATTTGACAAAGATTATATATGGCCAACATAGCCCAAAATATTTACTATCTGGTTCTTTATAGAAAGTTTGCAGTCCTGACTTGGGCCATGGTGGCTCTCAGACCCCATAGTTGGAGAGAGGGAGGAGAACTCAGGGGTTTGTGTATGTGACAAACGCCTGGACAAGTTCCATGTTTAGGGATGTCCCTGGTATTTAAACCTGGTATTGTGTTTAGTCCCAAGAAAGGGCTGGGAAGCCCGTTATTCTGTTCCTTTCTCATGACCCCACAGTGCAAGGCCCAGGGAGGAGAAAGGACCCCAGATCTCAGGGTTGAGGTTGGTCCTGCAGATACAAGAGCTCTGCAGCCTCAGAAGCCCCAGGAGGGAGCCTCTGGCAGGGACCATTGGCTTACCCTGCAGAGGAGCAGGAGTGAGGCAACCTAGGGGCAAGGGCACTGTCTATCAGCGAGGCCAGAGGTGGATCATAGGTCTGAGTGTAGGAGAGGATTCCCAGGAGAGTCTGGTGCTGGAGGCTGAAGTCTCCACCAGCTCAGCAAGCTAATCAGTCTTGGGTGGGTATGAGCCTACATTATTCCATTCAAGGTGCCACACAGGTGATCTCTCTGCCTTACCTTCTGAGCACTCAGTTCACTGCCTTGCTAAGCTGTTGGGGAAAAGGGCAGCACCTGCCCAGCCTCTCCCTTCCCTGCCATCTTCCTGCACACACAACCAGGGGAATTTTCCATTTGCCACATCAGCATGTTTGAGTTCAGGGTAAGACAGGATGTGAGGTGGAAATCTAGACTCCACATCTGATGCTTTGTTTTGAATCCTATTTCTCCCTCATTCCTGTTGGCACAGGGGCAACACCTGCAGAGTGGAATTTGGATAGAGGCACATTCCTCTTAGGGGAAAAATCCACTGCCTGCCTGGCTGAGGCTGAGCTCCTAGGCCAAAGCACCCAGGGTTCCAGGTGGCCCTGCTGACTCAGCAGTCCTGCCTGCCCTGGGCCACTTAGGAAAGTCACTTGATGGCCCCAACATGCTCTTGGTGGCCGGGTGAGTGGCTACCCAGGCCCACTTGAGGGTGCAGATCTAGCATGGGTGATGGGGACGGTAGGACTGGGTAGTCAGGTGGCACTGAGCAGGGTGGAAAGACACTAGGACTCCGCAAGGGTGGGGCTGCTTCAAGATGCCACCCGCTGCCAGGTTCCAAGGGCCATTATCTCCTGGCATTTTGCAGAATAAGAGAGGTCAAGTCAGGGGAAGGTTGTTTTGAGCTCTCTGACAAGGGGACCTTGTCTCTTTGGTCCCCTGCTGAATTCCCACTGCCCATCACAGTGTGTGCCTCCTGGAAGATGCCCAGGTGGCTGTTGACGTTGGCCACATTGGAAACCCTATTTTAAAAGGGAAACCAGCTTGCTTTTGTAAAGCAGGGCTGGATCACTCCCCAGGCATGGCTAGTTCAACAGTCTGTTCTAGCAATTCTTTCTAAACTCAGTCATTAGATGACATTGAGTCCCTGCTGTTGTTTCACCCGGTGGTAGAGACAGAGGCGTGGAGTGGACTCGGGGAGCTGGGCTCCAGGTGTGGGGGATCACGGGCAGTGGTTCAGTCCAGCTCTCAGCTCCACCACGCACCCCTCTGCAGGCCTGAGTTCAGGATCAGCCCCTTGATCCCTGTTGGGGCAGCTGCATTGATGAGAGTGTGAAGTTTTGAAGTCAGAGTGACCTGCGTTCCGTTCAAATCCTGGTGCTGCCCCTTCCTAGGGCTAGGACCTTAGTCATGTTATTTTAAAACTCTTGGCCTTAGTTTTTTTTTTTTTTTTTTTTTTTTTTCTTGGTACCAGGGATTGAACTCAGGGGCACTCGACCACTGGGCCACATCCCCAGCCCTTTTTTTGTATCTTATTAGAGACAGAGTCTCACTGAGTTGCTAAGTGCCTCGCCATTGCTGAGGCTGGCTTTGTACTCATGATCCTCCTGCCTCAGCCTCCCAAGTGCTGGGGTTACAGGCATGCACCACTGTGCCCAGCTTGGCCTTAGGTTTTGAGCTGTCGAACGGAGATAATAATGGCATCTGTCTCAGTGTGTGGTTATGAGGAAGAAATGAAATGACGGGCATGATTTCAGATTCCATTTATCTTGTATCCTTCCTAGAGGAGGGCCTGGGACAGAATAGGAGTTAAAAGATTTTAGCTGTTATCATTATTATTATTATTTTCTTTTATTTTGTAGTATGAGGGATTGAACCCAGGGCCTCTTTCATGCTAGGAAAGCACTGTACCACTGAGTTACACTCCCAGTTCAATTTTTAGTGATTGTTATGGAATTTTTTCTTTTGAGCCGGGCACAGTGGCGCACGCCTGAAATCCCAGCACTTGGGAGGCTGAGGCAGGAGGATCGCAAGTTCAAAGCCAGCCTCAGCAATGGTGAGTCACTTAGCAACTCAGTGAGACCCTGTCTCTAATAAAATACAAAAAAGGGCTTGGGATGTGGCCCAGTGGTCGAGTGCCCCTGAGTTCAATCCCCAGTACCAAAAAAAAAAAAAAAAAAAAAAGTTTTTCTTCTTCTGTACCAGGAATGCTTGCCTAACTCCCCAGTGATGCTCTAAGGCTCAGCCCCGCCATCGATACTCCTTTAGAATGCAGCACCGCGGGGCACTTCCACCTCTCGGGACAGACTCTTGTGTTTCCATTGGAACCTGAGCACATAGCTGTCCTTCTATTATTGTTGGTTCCGAGTTCACCTCTTCTCCAGACTGAGAGACCCTGGGAGCCAGGGCACTTTTTATTTATCCCATTCCCTCCCAGGTTACATATGATTTCGATTGTATTAGGAATTGAAGTGCTGAATAAATGAATGTAAAAGTCGTATCCCAACATTTAAGACATAGGGTTGTTACATATAATTGGGTTTACTTGAGGTCAGAGCAAAAGAAGAAATATACTAGAGCTTGCGGCCCATGTTCAAAGGAGAAGAAGGACAATTTGGGAAGCAGAGATGAAAGTCTCTATGTGACATTCATTCATTATACAGTCTGAACACTTGAGTCCACCCAAATTCATACACTGAAACTTTACCCCCAAGGTGGGTGATGGTACTAGAAGGTGGGGCCTGTGGAGGGTGATTAGATCATGAGAGCAGAGCCCACATGCATGATGGGATTAGTGCCCTAATAAAAGAGACCCCAGGAGAGCTAGCTCACCCATTCCACCACGTGAGGACATGGAGAGGGGCCCCATCTGTGAACCAAAAAGTGGGCCCTCTCTGCTGGTGCCTTGATCCTGGACTTTCCAGTTCACAGAACTATGAGTAATGAATTTCTGTTGTTTATGAGCTGTCTGGTTTATGCTATTTTGTTATAGTAGCCTGCATGGACTCAGCATTATATTATCTATGATTTCCTCTAAAGAAACTTTAACGCCGGGCGCGGTGGCATATGCCTGTAATCCCAGCACTTGGGAGGCTGAGGCAGGAGGATCATGAGTTCAAAGCCAGCCTCAACAATGGTGAGGCACTTAGCAACTCAGTGAGACCCTGTCTTTAATAAAATACAAAAAAGGGCTGGGGATGTGGCCCAGTGGTCGAGTGCCCCTGAGTTCAATCCCTGGTACAAAAAAAAAAAAAAAAAAAAAAGAAACTTTAACCAGTGTGTTGATGATGTGTACTTAAAGTTGTTTAATCAATACCCTAAGCATATTTATTTAACATTCCAGTTTCCTAATCCTCTGCTTTAAGGGCAGTTCTGTTACATTTTCACGTCTGATACTAGTGCTTTAGTTACATTTATTTCTTATGAACACCAGAAGTTGTTTGATAGCATCCTAGGTGTTGGGTTTTGTTTTTTCATTGGTGCAATGCGTGGTGCTTGTTGGCGTGGTCAGGAAAGTCACCCAGGCATCCTTGCCTTTGCAAGATCAGGGCATAAGCAGCTCCCAGCCTTTGGAATGACTCCTGGTCTTAGCATTCCACTAGATTCTGTACCCATCTGCTTAAGGAGAATTCTGTCATCTGACCAATTAGCTGAGTTTTGCTGCTAGCTCCTTGTCACATCTGCTTCTAGTGAAAGGACAGAGAGCTGAGACAAACCAGGTGGTCTGATGCTTTGGTTCCTGCAGGCTGATAACCATCTCTGTGTGTCAGACTTTGGTGTGACACTTGCTTTCATTGTAACAGGCCACCTGTTGAGTGGTGTTGAAACCTGCCCTAGGACCATGAACCTAATGCTGTAACGGTGGCTGACCACTGGTGCAAGTCAGCTGGAAAGAACACACTATGGAAAAGCAAGAATGTCCTGGAGGGATGCAGAGGCGGACAGGATCAGCAAGATGTGGTGGCTGATTAAATATGATAGCAGGGGACAGGGTATGTGGAAACAAGGCCATGCGCACGGAGAGGCAAATGCGTTTACAAAGTACATCCACTTGGCTGCTTTGGTCCTCACGGCAGCCCAGAGGGATGGATTAGGCAGTTATTAGAAGCAGAGGGAGTGACTAAAGAGAGTGTCAGTGATGTGTTCAAAGTCACTTGGTCAAGAAGTCATGCTGTTGAGGTCCAGATTCAGACCCTTAGTCAATGTCTTTTCATTATACCTCCTGCACTCTAAGAGTTTAATGCTGGACAGAAAAATTGGGAGGTTGACAGAGAAAGCAAAGAGGGTTGAGATAAAGGAAAAGAGCAGATTGTGAGAGATGGCAGGTAGCTTCTCAGCTGGAGGAGGAGGAGCCCCTTAGAGGTGGCTTTTCGCCCTCTGTGGATGCTGACATTGACTTCTCAGTGGGCAGAGGGTAGCTTCTCTGCGCACTGAGCCTCGCCAGGCTCCCTAAGCCTGAGGACCGTCCTGTAGCTCATTCTCCAGCCTGCAGACTTCCTCGGGTCTTCTTTTCTGTTGAGGGCCACGGTCTCACCTCCAAACTGCCCCATTCAGAAACAAAAATGTCCTCCCGCCTTAGAACTTAGCTGGGGACGAGGGGTTCCATGCACCAAGGGGATGGAGGAAACCAGAGCCGTGGGTCCTGTTTTCCTTGGCTTGGTCACTGTTGACTCTTGGCGACTCCTCAGAGCGTGCTACAGCAGACCCTCTGTGGTCACGCAGAGCTGCTTGCCAAGCACAGTCTCCTAGCTCTGCAGCGTCCTGCCATTTCAAAAAATAAACCAATAAATACGAGAGAGGCCACTTTCTCTCCCGTCGACGCCCACAACACCATGGAACAAGAGCTGAGGCATAGCACCCCACGTTGACTTCTTATCTGTCATCCTCGAATTTTGACCAGTGACTTCCATGGCCCCAAGGGACCTTTTTAAGAATGCAGATTCTTGGGCCTGGTCCCTACTTGGTGTGATTTTGCAGATTTAAGAGCGACTGGTTCCTCCAGAGAGTCGCCAGTGTTTATGTTTAAGGGACCTTTGCTCCTTTGTCCTGGGACAGGCTGCAGGCTTGAATGAAGACAGAACTTCCCTTGTGCTATCTGCCAGTGTCCATGTGGTCTCATTCCATTGGCGCCACCCATCTGATTAGTAATAAATTGCCTTCAGGCCTAGGCTGGCTCTGTTCTCCACGAGTGTGTCCCCAACATCTCCCTGTGGATTCAAGGCCTATTTAGAAACAGAAGGCTGAAGCCAGATTTAGAAGGTGCCTCAGAGACATTTCTGTGCCCAGTGAACAGTTTGACTCGGCCTGGGGCTCTAGGCCTGGTGACTGATGGAGAGAGCATGGTCTGGGCTTCTGAGAGTGGAGCCCAATGGAGAAACTGACCAGGGAGTGACTTCAGTTCAGAAATTTCCACCGGGCATTGGTGGCACAGGCCTGTAATTCCAGAGACTTGGGAGGCTGAGGCAGGAGGATCCAAGTTGGAGGTCAGCAATTATAGTGAGTCCCTAAACAACTCAGTGAGACCCTTGTCTCAAAATAAAATACATGAAAGGGTTGGGAATGTGGCTCAGTAGCTGAGTGACCCGGTACTAAAAAAAGAAAAATTTCAAGCTTGTGTGAGAGAGTTCAAGTGACTCCAATCAGAAGCCTCACCTGCTTTTGAGGCATAAAAAGAGGTTGGGGAAAAGAGTCAGAGAGAGGCAAACGCTATTCCCATTTTTATATTTTAATTCCTCCTGCTGAAAACTTAGCTTCCAATGAAAAGTCACGTCTCAGGGGGCAGGACTGTATAACTCTCCTCACCCTCTTCCACCTCAGGGTTACTGAGTACCTTAGACCCCCTCCTGGAATGAGGAAAGAGAGAATGGTGTTTGGGATAAAGAAGCAGAACAGAGGTGTGTAGAGGCCAGGAAACCATCCTCTGGCTTTCCAGCAACTTCGCCAGGATATGGGGAGGATTTGGGGCCTGAAGGCAGATGTGCGCACAGCAGGCTGATGCACAGGGACCTGGGCTGACACGTTCCCCGGGAAATGTTTCACATGAATCCCTCGAGCGGAATGGATACAGGCGCATCTCCAATTCCTTGAAGTTTATCTTTTTGGCATCCCTTGGTAATGTATTTTTTTTTTAAAACACGGAGAAACCTCAGTAGTAGGCTGTATGTTTATGTGAATTATGCAGGAAACAACACTGACATCGTTGGCTCTGGAATGTTTTCATTATACGTTACATAAAACTTACTCTAACCATTTTTAAATGCATACTTTGGCGGCATTAAGTACATTCATATAGTCATGTAATTTAACACCACTATCTGCCCCGTTGTCCCAGTCCCTGGTAATCACTGGCCCGGGGTCTGCCTCAATGAATGACTCCAGTGAATTTGGTAAGAGAGTCATCTTCTCCCTTGCTCTTTCCAGCCAGAGAACTTACAATCCATGGGTTTATCAGCAAGGAGTGGATGAAACTGGTTTCTCCCAGGAGTGCCCAGGAATCCAGGAAGTCCTGAAAGAGTTCCTGAACTGGGCCTTTAGTCACTGGGCCAATTGTGAGCTGCTGCCCCTACCTTTTCCTTCCACTCCACCTGCTCGCTAGAGAATCCTAACAGGCAGTGAGAGAAAGAGAGAGCCCTGGTGGTTTCCACGTCCTAAACCCCAGCTTTATGAGCTCTGGAGAAAAGTCCTCTCTGCTTCTGCCTCCCCTCCTGGTCCTGTCAATTCCCAGCTTCATCTAGCGGGTCCTGAAGATCAGGGCCCTGCACCTATCACTTGGAGGAGGGCCAGATCAGCCTCCTCCCACTGGGAGGGCAGCATCTTGGCAGGTGCCTGGTGGGCCTGTTCATCTGGGTAGCCCGGAGTCATTCCTGGGTGGCTGCAGTTGTTTTAGCCACACACAGGATGTTCATGAGCCATTGGATTTTAAGACCATAACAAATAGCAAGGCAGATCGCTCCAGCTCTGCTGTAAATTGGCTCCCTCACCAACCCTCCAGCTCTTAGGGAGAGAGGTTCAAGGTGGCTAATAAGTAACTAGATTGTAATTTTTATTTAGCAACGTGAGCCTAACAGGCAGCTTAATTGCAGTTGCATAAGTGAATCACGTAATCACAAAATTGGGCCCTTTACATCTGTCACCTGCCACCAAAAGAAGTGCTCAGAGTGGTGATCCTTCTTTTGGCTTGGGTTAATACTGAATCAAAGTAAGAGATGTGAGAGGAGCAAGCAATTTTTTTTTAATACAGAAAATTTAAAGATTCAGTCTTTCCTGAGCCAATCAGCCCTTTCTGATTCCCTTCTAGATCCCTGTGTTAGCTTGCCAATGGGCACCTAAACCCTAGCATCTGACTATTGATTAGCCTCCTCATTTAATTACTCAGCACAGTGTATTCTTAACCAATCAGTTTTGCTCCTGAAAGGCCAGCGTCCGCTTTTGGAAGGAGGAGGGGATCAATTAATCCTTGTTTGCTTTTTAATTCCTGTTCAGAACATAGTACATTCACACACAGGTTAATTTTTAAATCCTCTCTCCTCTTACTTCACTGCTTTCTTAATTCACCCTGGAAACTTCAGCAACCCTAAATCCCTATCAACCTCTCCTTATTGCTTATGCAGTCTCATTAAATCACTTAGCAAATACTTGGCTCAGTCATTTCCCAGACTTCTGCGGCTAACAGTGGTTCAAAGTCCCTTCATTTTTCTGTCCCTGTCTGAAGTCTTTCAGGGTAGAGGTGGTGAGGTATTGCTGACCTCTGTCCATCCTCACCTTGAGTCGGAAGGAGGGAGGGCTTCTTTCTGTGTCACCTTGGGGCCTGCTCTTGGGGCCTCTTTCTCATCAGATCCAGCCAATCTGTGAGGCCAGGTCCCTCTGGATTTTAAGGGCTTTGTGAAGAAGGGGCATGTGCTACATTCCATGGGCCAATAGAACAGAAGAGTTGCAGGTCAGGGAACTGTATTTTTCTGAGGTGATCTGAAGATTGGTAATGATTTTTTGTAGGCGTGTGGACAAAAATCTCACCCTTTGGGTCTAACGCTGATTTTTACCTAAATTTAGGCTTGAAATGTTTAGACAATATTGGGAATGGTGGTCTGGCCATCAGCTGAGGGGGTGTCCTCTCTGAGAAGGTTACACCCCCTCCTGACCCTTCTGGCCAGGAAGTGGGGGTTTAGGTGCTTTGAGGCCAACACCTGCGCCCTCTCTCTGCCTATCGAAGGCCTGTGCTGGGGTGACGCTGGTGAGCTGTTTGCCACATTGGAACATGTCAGCTTGCAGTGCGGCTTGCTTGAGTGTAACCCTGAAGTCGAAGATCAGTCAGAAAAGCTCTGAGGAGCTCTACTGGGACTCCTTCACAGCATCTGAGCAGTCTGTCTATATTTGGCTAATGTGTGTTTCCTTTCGCCTGATAGAGTGCAGAATGCCTCCAAACCCAGGCAAGGATCCCCGAGGGACCGGCGTGCTCCGCTCTTTCCCAGGATATTAATGCTGTGGGACTTGGCTGCTCTCAGCTGCTAAGCAGCACGACGCCAGCTAAGAAGCAGGAGGTCGACCTTTGGGATCTTGGGATCTTTGATCTTGCATTTTTCTAATAGGATATTTAATAAGATAACTAAAAATAGACGCTAATGGAGACATTTTCACAAGACCACTTATAAATATCAGAAAACTCCTAAGAGTTAAATGATTTCTAGTCCTTCTAGTATCTGAGAGAGAGGAAACTGCAAACGGGGCTTCCTGGTCACGCTCCCTAATCAGGTACAGCTGCTCCCAGGTCCCCAAGTCGTGACTAATGCAAATATGAACTTATACAGATTGTTCTAGAAGGCGCTGATAGCATGCCAGAGATATGGAAAAGGTAGCATTATGTATGGAAACACACACCAAGCAGGAGGAGAGGCTAATGCCATGAAGACAGGGCTCAGGGGAGAGAGCAGCTCCCAAGAGGACAGGCTTTTTGTTTTCAGGTTTACAGAATTCCTTAGGGGTTTCTCACAGCACCTACTCATTTTTATAAATATATATATATATATATATATATATATATATATATGTTTATGTCTTTACCCTCATATCCTTCTAATCTTATGCAAAAAGCCATCAAGATAGGACAAGAGTTGAAGGATGTGTGTAAATCTTGGACAATTGACTTAGAATGAAAAATTAAATGCTAAGCCCCTAGGAAAGGGGCCAGAGTCCTTCTTCCATTGCACATGAAAATGCTGGTGATTTCAACAGCAAAAACTGTTTTGAATGATAAGCCCATGAATGCTCGTGTTACAGGTTCTGCAACTTTAAAATCCAGAGTGATAATCTAGCAGTAATTGCGACTTATGCAAACTCTGAGTTTTGCAAAACTATGTGGAACAATCGCATGAATGGGGAGATAACAGTGTTCCCTTACTGGTGGTCAACTGAGATGGAATGAGTCAGTGTATCAGTGACTAAACCAAAGATTAGAAAGGCAGGGGGAAAACCCCAACACACACACACACACACACACACACACACACACACACACACACACACTTGTTTGCATATTTATTTTATGTCTTTGTCTCAGCTTGTATTCCCCAGAAAGAGGAGCCTGAGAAAGGCTTGCCTGCCAGTAATTTATATGTGGGTGCACACCATTCCCTGGGAGCAGGTGAGAGACAGATTAAGGAAAGCCAGAGCGAGGCTGCCTCATCCAGCTGCTCACTGTGCACGCATCTGGTGCTCAGTTCTGCTGGAATTTTCTGAGAGGCCTCATAAAATGCTCTCAGAATGGCTGTCCAAGGCAGGCTACATGGGAAGCATCTATCCAAGAGTCCTCCTGCTGCTGGTCAAGGCCTCGTGCTCCCCCACCCGCTCCACTAGCTCGAGCGAGAGCAGAGCGGCTCCTTGTCAGGCTGCAGCTGGAAGCAGGAGCTGAGGGGCAGAGTCGGCTTGAGGCTGTGGAAGCTGGCAGTGCTCTGGTGGACCTAGTCACCACGGAATTGCTGCAGCAGGCTAAGGCCATGGGGTACCTAAGTGAGGCCACATACGGTGTGCCTAATATACCCCTTTAATAGGGGGTGGGGAAGGGAAGACTGAGAGTGGCCTAGGCTTTTGGGTGGAGCAGGGTGGGATTGTCACCACAGGAGGCCACATCTAAACTCCACTGAGCACATGGTTTGACAAGTATACATACACTTAGAGAGAGAGAAGTTTTATTTGGTGACTGGAAAAGCATGTTGAAAATTGAGGCTATCCTGGAAATAAGAGGAGACTTGTTCTCAGAACCAAAAGCAATACTGTCAGTTGTTAGTGTAATCGATTCACCAGGAACTGGGGCTGAGTGACAGAGCAAGTGCTAGCCTCACTGTCAGAAAGCCCCAGGACCTCCAGACATCTCCATCGGGGACTCCCCTGTGACCTGAGATTCCTGTCACCAGCGAAACCTGACCTGAACATTGGTCTGTGATACTGAATGTGCAAGATCCCTTGGGATCTGAGGCTTTTGATGCCTTGCTGAACTTTCTTATGAATGAGGAGAACCAGGAGCCTGTGGGGAAGACATGGGCCCACACGCTCACTGCTGGCAGGCTCCGAGGCAGGAATTGGAATGTGGGTCGTTGGTCAGGGATGGTGTACAACAGGAAGAAAGAAAACCGGAAAATGTGTCTTGAGCAATTTGAGGTTTGTTATTCCCACACGAGGTAGACAGTGGCTGGCTTGGCTGGGTGGTTAAGGTGCTGGGTGGGGGTGTCTCTGTGCACCTCTGGCCTTTCCCTCAGGGTCAACAAGATGGCGGCTGCAAGAAGGCAGTCTTGCTCTGGGAAAGGCAAGGGCTGGGAAGCCCAGTCACTGAAATCTGCCTAACTTGGGTCTGTGAAACTGTATCCCATGGCCATCCTTATCTCTGAGGAATGCTGGAAAATATAATTTCTTCATCTGGGTACATTAAATTGCTTTGTGTCTCTGTAAGGAAGAAAGGTAGAATGGAATAATGCATAGGCACCAGCATTCTCATCTGCAGTGGGCCTCTAGAAAACCCCTTTTCTCCCTTCTGGTGATTAAAGGATAGGTGTGATGAAAATCTGTAATAAATGTGCCAATCCCTGGCCTGTCTGTGATGCTTGGCCCCAAATACCTCTGTCCCTGTGGTTAGTGGGATTTCCTGCAACCACAGGACCTTGCCTTGTGCTTCCAGTAGAAATTCTTATCTATGGGGCTAGTGTTTTAATAAAGCATTGGATATCATCAGAAATTTTCAGATGGGAACATTCTCCTTTTTACCTCCTCCAAAGGCCCAAGAAGTCATAGAAACTAGAAGTCTTCAGGCAATGTTATGACTTACAGAAGTTGAATTGAGGATAATTAGGTACAATTTTCATGTGTGCTGATTTTTTGATACTGAAACTATATTTTGGGCTTACTATGAAATGCAGAAACTAGAGTATTCATTTGCATCAGGAGAGAAACAAACACACATTCCATATACATGTTTCTGACTAAAATGGCAACCACTATGGAAAGCAAGTAATGCAGAATAGAAAACTGGAATAAATGAAATTCTAGAAAAGTAGGAGGTGGACATAAAAGCAGAGAGCTTTGAGGCCAGCTTATGGAGTTTCGTGTTTGTAGGAGCCCTAATTAAGGAGATAGCTAAGATTGTGGTTAGCTGAGAGCCATAAAAGATAGTCAAGCTTCACCTGATATTCATACATTTATCAAAGAATCTTTTTATGCCCGTGAACACTATGTGACGCACCTGTAAGCTCGAGCTGTAAGCATTTGTCCTTGTTTAAGCAAAATGTATTTAACCGGGTGAGTGTTAGTGGCTGGTGTGGTTGGAGCTTGTAGTTGTGGTTGGAGTTTGTAGTTGTGGTTGGAGTTCGAGAGGTTGCTGGAGCCAGAGAGAGAAGTTAGAAGAGAGAAGAATAAAAGAACTTTTTCATTTCCATCCTGCCTCCGAATTTTCTCCCGCGGTGTCGTAGCTGCAAGCGGCAGCAGCAGGCAGCTACACGTGTTTGCTTCCTTCCCCTAAGCCTGGCTGCTGCTCTAGTTTGCACATTCAGGGAGTCTGAGTTAGCAAATTCTTATTTGTCAAGAAGTAATGCCTTTCTCATGCCACAGTCTGGGAGAAAATATTTGTAAAACACATATGAAGAACTTGTAGTCAGAGTATAAAAAGTATTCTTACAACTCAATAATAAGAAGATAAACAATTAAAACAGAAGATCCAAAAGATGTACAGATAAGTGAAAAGATGCTCAATGTCATTAATCATTAAGGCAATGCAAATTAAAGCTACAATGAGATACCATTACACACCCAGCCAGAAAAGCCAAAAGTAAAATGATTGACAATACCAGGTGTTGATGAGGATGAGGAACTATTGCAACTCTCATTTACTACTCATGGGGCTATAAAACGGTGTAGTCACTTTGGAAAAGTGTGGATGTTCCTTATAAATTTAATCACACACTTTCTGTATGACCTAGCAGTTCCACTTGTTCATAACCCCAAACTTTAAATTTGTAGAAAAATCACAACACAAAGGAAAAGGCAAATGAATGGCAGAAAAAGGCTAATTACTAAAGTTTGCTAGTATAGATTCCTTGCTCCCAAAAAAGTTTGAAGTTGTCTTCTTATGTTAACTTTTGTTGTCCCTGGTAGAGATACTTTTTTTTTTAATGATGGTACCAGGGATGAAACTTAGGGGTACTCGACCACTGCGCCACATCCCCAGCCCTTTTTTTTTTTTTTCTTGGTATTTTATTTAGAGAAAGGGTCTCATTGATCTGCTAAGTGCCTCGCCATTGCTGAGGCTGGCTTTGAACTTGTGATCCTCCTGCCTCAGCCTCCCAAGTGCTGGGATTACAGGCGTGTGCCACTGCGCCCGGTGAGTGAGATACCTTTTGTCTTTATAAATCCAACTCCTGTTTTTAGACAAATAGAGGACAAAGAACTTTCCTTCATCTGCTTCTTCTCAATTTCTGTTAGTTCAACAATGCTTCAAATGTGGATGTGGTGCTTTCTGATCTCCCACAAGATGAAGTTCTGAAACAGACAAAACTACAATGAAAGAAAGCATAGCAGTAGGGAGAGGACACTGATTGCAAAGGGGGTGCATGAAGGAACTTCTGGGGTGATAGACATGTTCTACACATTGACTGTGGTGATGACAGGTAACTATATCCATTGTTGAAGTTTGTCAAAGAATACTGAATTGAATTTTAGTCTTGTACATAAATTATACTTCAATAAAACTGATTAAACATATTTTGCCTTTTTAAAGCATTATTTGAATTCTCAGCTTTTGGGTAGAAGATCAGAGGCAGCTATTATCAACTCATGGGTATGGCCTAGAGACCTTCAACTTGAGGGTGAACTTTATCTGGTCCCAAACCAAGAACCATAACTTGGAGTTTGGCACTTGGGTGGTTCCCCACGTTGAAGCGTAGTTCAAAACTGGGTCAAGGAGGAAGGGACGTACTGGGGAATTCTTGGTCATAAGGTGTTAAGAGATAATTTTCAAAAATGATAAATTCATGGCTCTCATAAGGATATAAAAATGAACTCATTTTACTTTAGTCGTAATGAGAACACCAGACAGATGTTATAACTAGTAAGGAATGAGATAATGAATAAAATTTAAAAGAGTAAAAGAATGTTGGAATGAATGTGCAAATGGAAGCAAAATTGGTTTTTCCACAGTGGGGAGAGTCCCTCCACCAGACAGGAACCATTTGTGTGTCTATAGGCAAGAACTTCTGGCATTGCTGCCAGTCACCTTCACTAACACAGTTATAAGATAGTTTCCATAGACTCAGAATCAGATCATGGGGAAGGGTAAATTATAGGCACCATCTCGTTTTCATGAAAACACAATTTTTTTTCTACCTAGAGATTTGGAAAGGGCTAGCTAGATCTATGCTAAAAAATTTAACTGCCCCTTTCCTACACTTTGGGTAGATTTTGCTGATGCCTTTTATATTTCTATCAGACTTGATCTCTATTTTTTTTTTTGTACTGGGGATTGAACTCAGGGGCACTCGACCACTGGGCCACATCCCCAGCCCTTTTTTTGTATCTTATTAGAGACAGAGTCTCACTGAGTTGCTAAGTGCCTCACCATTGCTGAGGCTGGCTTTGAACTCACGATCCTCCTGCCTCAGCCTCCCAAGTGCTGGGATTACAGGCATGCGCCCCTGCGCCTGGCTTGATCTCTATTCTTAAAGTTAATTCTGCAGTAAAATTTTCTCCCCTGCAGAATGCATCAATTTAAGAACACTTAGGTGGGAAGCACGTTTGTTTTTCTGAACACCTTGAATAACTCTGCTGCCCCAAGTAGCAGGTGACCTCTTATATTTTTGCCTCCTTTGGAATATCATCAACCTTGGGAAATAAACAGGCAGAGCTGCTGGAGCACAGCACTTGCTCAAGGTAAGGTTCTGTCTCTCGAAACCATTCCATCTCTCCATTTTCCAGGCCCCAAAGGTCAGGAGAGGCTGATAAATCACACTAATACCCATCCTTTCACGGCTTCAGAACATAAATGCTCACTTGCACAACTTCCATATTTTCTTGGATCGATTTTCATTACCTCTTCCTCCCCATGCTGATAGTACGCTGTATTCAAGAATAGTTGAAATAAGCATCCTGTATAACTTTTAGAATTACATAGATGCCCCTTAGCCAAATATCTGAATAGAATACAAGTGTTTTTAAAGTTAAATGTGTGTTGTTATTCGAGTATGGTGAGCAGGAAGAGTAATCAGACAGGCTTTGGATTAAACCCCTGCTCTGCCACATACTATGTGACTTGAGCAAATTACCTAATCTCTGTGAATCTTCTTTTTCTCTGTATCATGGAGTTGTTATGAGGATTAAATGGAAATGCACATAAAGCACTTAATATAGTGACTGGCATGTTGAAAGAGGTGCTGAAATAATTAGCTGTAAATTGCATGAACGGAGTAGGTGTAGGGAGGGCAGAATTAATCTCTTTTGTTCACCAAGCTACCACAGTGCCTGCCTGATTTTTATTAAAATTTTAATATGGATAAAATGAATGCTCAATGAATGTTCATATTATTGTAGTCTTCTAAATTGTCTGTTTACCTAACGAACTCCATCACCTATCTAACTAAATTCCTTATAAACCTTCAGCAGAAAGAGCCTGCTCTTTATTTTTCTTGTAGTCTCTGAGACTATAGTCCTTTGTATTCTTATTCTTAATTATTATATACCTAGTTATTGACACTTCTCTATCTTCATTTATTGTGCTCATGGATTCTGGGTGCCAGGCACTGTGCTAAGCTCTGCAGACAGACAGATGGATGAAGTATGATTACTGACCTCAAGTTCCTCATAATCTAGTGGGAGAAGAAGATCAAGACAAACAGTGATGACAATGTTGGGTAAATATTCTGTAATATGGGTGAGGACGGGTGCTTGATAGCTCATAAAAAGTGCTGTTACCTAATCCTGGAAATGGGTTAGAGGAAGGGCTTCCTTGGGGGAGGTGATATTTGAGCCAGTCCTTGGAATACGAAAGACACTGGCCAGAAGGAATTGGTTAAGGTTACCCAGGCACAGGGTATGTTGAAGCCCAAAGACAGAGGGTTACAGTTTGTTTGGCTGGAATGCAGGGACATTGGAGATGATGAGATCTGAGATCAGGGAAGTAGTAGGGTCAAATCATGACAGGGTTAACAGTCATGCTAAGAACTTTGAACTGTATATTGAAGAGAGTTGAGCTAGCCCCTAAGAAAATTAAGACCACAAGTGACCTCAACCACTGTACATGTCTAGAAATGAAATTCTAGTATCAATATAAACTAGAAGAGGCAAGGCTGTGTGGGGAGAAAAAGATTATGTTATTGAGGTCATTGATGAGAAACATTGAAAGCTAGAGCTAAAGTAGTCATGGAGAAATGAATTCACTGCTACAAAAAGTAGAATTTGGTAAGTAAATATAGGTAAATGGTAGACAAAGTTGGAAGAGAAAAAAAAAAAAAAAAAAAGGACTTCCAGGGTTGTGGCTTCATTAGTATGAGCAAAACAAAGAACTGGAATATTAGAAGAATAGATACTGGGGTTTAAAAAAAAAAAAATTCAGACTTGAACATGCTGCTTTTGTTGGAATGGAAACCTGTAATCAGATGACAAAGTATAGCACCTTGCAAAGAAGACCATAGATGGTGATTTGCCCACTGTAGGCAAGACTCTATTGTGGCAGAGAGAACCTTGAGGATGGATGATGTTCACTAGTTATACGTGAAGGACATAGGCAAGAAGACCAAGGATGGAACCTAAGGAAACCTGAGAGTCAAATGGGAGAAGAAAAAACCAGCAGACAAAACAGATGAACGTTGTTGTGGTTTGGTTATACGGAGTCCCCAAAAAGCTCACGTGAGACAATACAAGAAGTTTTAGAGGTGAAATGACTGAATTATGAGAGCCTTAACCCAATCAGTGAATTAGTCCCCTGATAGAAATGAACTAAGTGATAACTGAAGCAGGTAGGGTGTGGCTGGAAGAGGTAGGTCATTAGGAGAGTGCCTTTGGGCTTTGTATTTTGTTCTGGTGAGGAGAGTCCCCCCCCCTTTCTTTTTCTCACTCTCTCTCTCTCCCTCCCCTCCTTTCTCTCTGCTTCCTGGTGTGATGTCTTGAGCCACTTCTCTCCACCACACTCTTCTACCATGATATTCAACCTTACTTCAAGTCCCAAGGAATGGAGCTGGCCCTCTGTGGACTGAGACCTCTGAAATTGTGAGCCCCCAAATAAACTTGTCTTCCTCTAAAATTGTTCTTGTCAGGATTTTTTTTGTCACAGCAAAAACAAACAACAACTGACTAAACCAAGTGTCCAGAGGTATTAGGAACAGTTGTGTGGCACTTAAATGAAAGAGGTTGAAGGAAGGAGTCACCTGGATTGCTCATAAAGGTGAAAGCAAAGGAAGACCCGGCGAGAGTCCGCTGCACTTCTCTGTGATTCCTGAGTCGTGGTCATGTTTCCTGGGTAGTTCAACCAGGAGCAGTTCCGGGGAAGGATGAGTCCCGTGGTCTAGAGGGTGAACTGGCTGAGGAAATTCATAGCAAGTACCAACCACCATTTCAAAAAGCCTGATGGTGAACATAGTGGGAAGAGAGAGTGAACTAGAATACGATGCAGGGTCCAAGGAGGGTGGATGTAAGTGCTGGTGGCAAAGGTCTAAGGGTAGGTGTCAGTAGAGGGGAAAGAGCCCTGTTGGACCTTTCTAGAAATGTAGCTGATGAATGCTGTGAATATACTTTGTATACAAACTGTTTTATGTAAAAAGATGCTATATATGTATAGTATGAACTGTAATACATACTACTATAAATAAAAATTTTTTAAAAAAAGCAATGAATGCTGTGACCAAGGACAATACATTTAGTGTCCAACCTAGAATGACAAGTAATTCTCCTTATCGCAGGAATCAAGGAAGATGGTGAACCCTAAAGGCAAAACTGATACATCTGGAGGGAAGGGAAAGTCTTGGGGAAATGTTTTCTTTTGCCATTCAGGACAGTGTACGGTGATGGAGGTATGTAGTTGGATTGGGTGATGTCAGACCCTTGCTCTAAAAGGCACAGGGCTCCTAGCTTTTCTCACTCCTGCTCCGACCTCATGCTAGATTTGTCTGGGAGTGGAGACTCTTGGCTCTGTAATACTTTCTTCCTGATCCTAAGCATGATCTCTGTTTTCCTCCCTGGATGGTGGCAAGTTGAGGCAGTGTGGTTAGGCAGGTGTCGAGAAGGTTTCTCGTGTTTGACTTGACCTATAGTATAACAGCATCCTTGGATTTTTTGAGGATGTTTTAGAATCATTTCTAGATAATTTTGGAAATCAGAATAGGATTTGAGTTCTGGATGAGAAATTATTACTATTTACTGCGATTTTTATTCTAATCCGTACTTAAATACTTTTAATTGTCAATTGTTACCAAGAACATGAACAAGCATTCCAGGTTATTGGTGCTTAATGTCTAAAATTGAAATTTACTTGTGTCTCTAGTGGCAAGTAAGGTGTCTTGACCAGCTGTGGGTGACTGCAAAGTGACCTTTACCATATATTCTTGCCCAGGTCTTCTCAGAATTCCAAATCGTGACTTTTTTCTCCTATCATTTACCTGGATCTGTGTGAAGTTGTGTATCGGCTAGACTCTTGGTTTAGAAGGAAAAGGAGCCACATTTACTTGGTTTTCCAAGGAATTTTGCTCATTTAGTAACTTCTTGAAGCTCCCATTGTGGCCATCAAACCAAAACCAAGTAACCCAGTCAAGGGGAGTTTTTCAGGTCATGTTCCCACAGGCAGAAGCATTCCCCAAGAAGGATGACTTCATGCTTAGGCCACCAACTTTGGGGCATGGCACTACAGCTGTAGGCATGGACATCCAGGTGCATAATTTTTAAAAAATTTTTATTTGTTCTTTTTAGTTATACATGACAGTAGAATGTGTTTTGACATGTCATACACACATAGAGCATAGCTTATGTTTTTGTGGTTATACATGATATGGAGTCACACTGGTCGAGTATTCATATATGAGCCCAGGAACATTATATCTGATTCATTCTACTGCCTTTCCCATTCCCATCTCTGCTCCCTCCTGCCTGCCTATTGTGAGTCAGCATATCAGAGAGAACATTTGGCCTTTGGTTTTTTTGGGACTGGCTTATTTCACTTAGCATGGTAGTCCCCAGTTCCATCCATTTACCAGGTGCATGGGTAAGTGTGGAACAAGCAGCACCTCACTGGGAGTGCCAGAGTAGATTCTCAGCCTGAACCTGTCCTTTCACCATGTGCCTTTGGGCAGATGTTTGCTCGAAAGTAAAATAAGAGCCGTGATGACAATCAAATGAACTCATTCCTCTTGCCTTCGACTAACCTTTGTTGAGTGCCTTGAAGGCACCAGGTGCTGGAAAGTCATGGAGATCTAGCCATGGTCAGGATAGGCACAGTCCTGCCCTCAAGACGCCGACCATCTAGCAGGTGTGACACTGGCTTGGCAGTGGGTTAGAACGTGGTCAGTGTGCTGGTTTCTTATGCTGCTGGAACCAAGTACCAGAAAGTAGGTGGCTTAAAACAATAGAAACTGGGCTGGGGTCATGGCCCAGAGGTAGTGCGCACTCCTAGCATGCGTGAGGCACTGGGTTCCATCCTCAGCACCACATAAAAATAAAATAAAGATATTGTGTCCATCTATAACTAAAATATGTTTTTAAAAAACAATAGAAACTGTTCTTTCACAGTTCTGGAGGCTGGAAGTCCAAAATCAAGGTGTCATCAGGGCCAGGTCATCTTTAAAGATTTAGGAAAGCATCCTTCCTCCTAATGCTTGCAGGTAAGACTTGTAGGTGTGTCCCTCTGACCCCTCTGTCTTCACATGGGCTTTGTCTGTGTGTCTCTCTGTATTCAAGGTTCCCTCTTTCTCTCTCTTATAAGACTTAAAGATCTGGGACTGGGGTTGTGGCTTAGCGGTAGAGCTCTTGCCTAGCACATGCGCGGCCCGGGTTCAATCCTCAGCACCACATAAAAATAAAAAATGTATTGTGTACAACTAAAGCAAATAAATAAATAAATATTTTTTAAAATTTAAAAAACAAAAAGACTTTTAAAGATATTAGGGGACTTGGGGGTCTTATGGACCCTAAATCCAGTATGCATCTGCAAAGACCCTATTTCCAAATAACATCACATTTACATGTGAATTTGAGGAGTACAGTCAGTTTGTAACTTCTGGGTGTACTGCACACTAACCAGAGGATTTGATGCCCTCTAAGCTTTGGGAAGGTGACTTGTGTGTCACCCTACTTATTGAGCGATAGACTGCAGGGAGCTAGTCACATTCCCACCCAGTGCTACCCAAGGCAAGAGCCAGTAAGCCTCAGGTGTCGGGTTGATATTCTGTGAACACGTCCCAGTGAACTCTTCTGGGACACAGAGGCTATGCCAGCCGGGTACTGCCGTTCATCCACTTTGTGCTCCAACGCTGAGAAAGGCACTGGCATAAATAACGCCTTTTCACCTGCTCCAGAGCTGTGGAACCTGAGCTATGGGATCCGTGGAAGATGACTCAGGCTCTGGTTCTAGCGGTTCTCTTGTCTCAAAATAGAGAACTAGCTTCTAGTATATCCATCCAACTAGTTTAAAAGTTATCTAGGGGAAAGACAGTAGATTTTCTTCTGGGGAGAGGACTGTCCAGCAAAGTCTTGACAGACACTTGGGTAAAAAGAGTTGGCATGCCGGGCACAGTGGTGCACACCTGTGATCTCAGCAGCTCGGGAGGGCAAGACAGGAGGATCGTGAGTTCAAAGCCAGCCTCAGCAAAAGCGAGGTGCTAAGCAACTCAGTGAGACCCTGTCTCTAATAAAATACAAAAAAGAGCTGGGGATGAGGCTCAGTGGCCCGGTTCCCCCGAGTTCAATCCCTGGTACCAAAAAAAAAAAAAAAAAAAAGAGTTGGCATGTTGCTGGCGTGCCACTGAACAGCCATGTGCATTGCTAACCTATTACAATCCTTCCATGTCATTGTTAAAAAGCCTCTGGGGGCTGTAAAATTTTTAAAATGTTGTTTGTTGTGTAATGGAACAAATTTTCCACAGAAAGTAGGCATGGTAAAAGTCCTTGGAGACAGTGGGCAGGAGAACAGGGAAGACACGAACCTGAAAAGAGAACCTGGGACACGCAGGCGGTGCCCAGACAGCACGGACTTTGGCGTGATAAAACAGTAAGTGAACTATGACACTGCTCAACGCTAAATAGACTCGAGTGTACGTTAATAAATCAATACCTGTGAAAACTGTTTACAGAGGGTACAGTTCCATGTTTGATTCCATGATTCTATGCTGCTGTGCCACAACGTTCTGGATTTGCACACTATCATTTTCTTTCCTTAGCAAACGCTTTCTAGCGGGTCACTGCATCTTTGGCAGGGGCAGGGTGTGGAGGGAGTACTAGGGGTCAAACCCAGGGCTGTGCACATGCTAAGCAAGCACTCACCACTGAGCTACATCCCCAGCCCTTTTTCTTTTAAAAAATGTTTTAAAATTTTTATTTATTCTAATTAGTTATATATGACAGCAGAATGCATTTCAATTCACATTACACAAATAGAGCACAATTTTTCATGTCTCTAGTTGAACACAAAGTAGAGTCATACCATTTGTATTTTCATACGTGTGCTTAGGGTAATGATGTCCATCCCATTCCACCGTCTTTTCTACCCCCATGTTCCCCTTTCCCCTCCTTGCCCTTTGCCCTATCTAGAGCCCTTTTTCTTTTTTACTTAGAGACAGGGTCTCTCTAAGTTGTGGAGGCTGGCCTTGAACCTTGCAATCCTCCTGTCTCAGCCTCAGATAAGCTTTTGAAAACCCTTTTAATGTAAAAAGCTAATTAATTTATTCCCTAAGTTTCAGTTAATTGCCCTACTGATCAGATTTCTTCATAGAAGAAATTTTTTTTTGGCTTGTATCTTAAAATGAACAAGCTTGGCACTATAAATTAGGGTGCTGAAATTTGATATGCTGCCTGCCTGAGTGTGAATAATGTGTTTATTAAGGTTTTTTTTTTTTTAAATGATAAACATGTAATAATAACAATGATAATTGTAATGATGTGAACAATTATAACCCTTAATAGTTAGTTATACAGAGCTTCTACATGCCAGGTTCAGCTCAAAGCCCATAATACATACTGTTCTTTCAATCTGTGTAACAACCTATAAATTGGTATTGTCATTATCCTCATTCTAGACCAGGAAATTGAACCTCTAGAAGTAGGTGGCCTGTCATAGAGCACTCAGCCAGTGAGCAACCAGAGCAGCATTTATTTAAACTCAGGCAACCCGGCTCAGAGTCCGGGCTCTTACGTGAGTGAAGTTTGAATCAACTCTTCTAAAGCCTCTGAAGCTCAGTCCCAGACAACTAGATGCCCAGACAGTGGGAAACCACTGGCTGTACCTTGTTGGCATGCTCCAGTCTGTGCTGGTGCCTCCTCTGCCAGGGTCCCTGCCTTTACTTGGATTACCCTCTCACCTGTGCCAGGCGACACACCTCAGCTTGCCAGGTTCCAGTCTGTGTCTTCCACGTTTTCTTCACTTTCTGACCAATTTCACTTCTTTTCTTTTCTATTGAAAATCGCGATGTAAAAATGATAACAAGTTTCCGTTCAAACAGTACTTTAGAAGAAATTTGGGCACCTAGATCAAATTCATATCTGTTTTACTTAACTTTTATCAGCTCCTATTAACTCTCTTCCCATATACAGAGAGTTCCAATCAATATGTGAGTATTTTACTCTTAAATGTTTCAGGCTTTTTGTTGTTATTGTTGTTGTTGTTGTCTGTTTGTGTTTTTTGTTTTGTTTGCTTGTTTGGTTGGTTGGTTGGTTTTATTGGTACTGGGGATTGAACCCAGGGCTTTAAGTATGCTAAACATAGGCTCTACCACTATAGCCCCTTTACTCTTAAGTATTAGGATAGTCAAAGATCACCAGATATTTGAGGACAGCACTTAATGTAAAGAGCCCAAAACAATCAAATAAGAAACACACACACACACACACACACACACACACACACACACCAGATGCAACGCAGGGAGCAAAGACACCTTTAAAAATAACAACAAAGCCTTAATGCATTCTGAGACATGTGAGAGGTATTGAATTTATAAAAACTAGATCAGAATGCTATAAAAAAAAAGAACAGGAACAAGTTTGAAATAAAAAATATAAAAATAGTGATTTCAAATAATCAACAGAAAGATGAAAACATGAAGTTGGGCAGGGCTAGAGAAGAATAGAGTTAACTTTAGGTGGAGTGGAGTGAAGAGAGGGAGGGGGTATGGGGATAGGAAGGATAGTAGAATGAAACAGACATTATTACCTTATGTACATATATGACTGCATGATTCTACACCATGTACAATCAGAAAAATGAGAAATTACACCCCATTTATGTATGATTTATCAAAGTGTATAAATGCATTCTACTGCCATGTGTAACTAATTAAAACAAATTTCAAAATTTAAAAAGTAAATAAAAAATGAGCATGAGGCTGAGTGTGGTAGCACACAGCTGTGATCCCAGTTGCTCAGAAGCCTGAGGCAGGATTCAAGTTCAAGGCCAGCCAGAACTTGGGCAACTTAGTAAGACCCAGCCCCAAAATAAAAATAAAAAAGGCTGGGGCTGGGGGTGTAGCTTAGTGATAGAGCATCCTGGGTTCATTCCCCAGTACTGCCAAAATACAGGGAGCTTAGAGAAGGCCCTGTCCAGTCTCCCCAAGGTACTCCTGTGGAAGTCTGCACCATGCTGGGCCGGGGGTGGCTGCCTGGGATGAGGAACGACCTCTGCAGACCTGTGAGGAGGTCCACTATGGCCTTCAGGAGGTAGGGATTCAAGGGACAGGGGACCTGTTTCAACTGCCAGCCCCAGGGATGAGTGTCTGGGGCTACCCAAGCGTGGCCCCCAACACACACCAGGGTCCTGTGCTCTGCGCTTGGCCCCTGTTCCCCTGCCGGTCATCAGCCACTTTCCTTCCACTTGGTTGTCTACCTTCAAGCCTTGACACAACTGTGGATTTTAAAACAATAGCCCAAGAACCCTCATTTGATCCTGTTTACTCCTTTGTTTACTGTCTTATTTTTCCAACCTTAGTCTTCCTGGCAGTCTTCTACCTCTCCTTTCTCTGCTACCTCCTTGACCTGTGGCAATTGATTTCTCTCTACCTTCCAAATCACCTGCATCCTTGAAGCCTGCAGGGTCCTCTCCACTTCACCACATTGGCTTTTGTTTTTTGTTTTTGTTTTTTTTAACCACACTCTTTATGTTGAAAGCCATAGAAAAGCTGCAAGAACAATACATTGAATACTCGCTTGTCCTTCACCTGAGTTCATCCAATTGCTAACATTTTGCCCCCTTAGCTCCTGACCTTGTGTGTGTGTGTGTGTGTGTGTGTGTGTGTGTGTGTTTGTGTGTGTGTGTGTGTGTTTTCACAGCAATTTGAAAGAAGGTTATGTTTACTGTGGCATTTCACCTAAAAGCTTCACTCCAAATACACTACTCTAAATGCTTAGGCTTCTATCTCCTAAGAAAGAAAATATCACTCACTACAGTGTGTCATTGTTCCCAAGCAATCTAACATGGACTTAATGAGATCATTTAATAAATAGTCCATATCCAAAACTCAACTGTCTCCTCAAAGTCTCGAAAATTCTGTGGTTGTTCTTGTTTTTGTTTTTCCTAAATCCAGGACCCAAGTAAGTTTCATTTCTTTGGTCTTCCTTAAACTAGATTCTAGAATGTTCCATTCTCTTGGGAAATTGCATAAGCATTGACATCTTTTGAGGAGTTCAAGCCAGTTGTCTTGTAGAATATCCCTCATTCTGGATTTGCTTGATTTTCCCTCATGTTTAGATGCAGGTTAAACACAGGCTTTTGTTTTATTTGTTTAGTTCTGTGTTTTGGCAAGAATAGTACATGAATAATGCTGTGTGCTTCCAGTTGCATCACATCATGATGTCAGCTTCATCCCATTATCTGTGAGGCTAAGTTTGTTTACTATATTGTCTGCCAAAGTTCTCCATTGTAAAAGTATCTTTTCCCTTTTGTGGTTAACAGTAATGTTTTGAGACCTCGCCGATATCCTGTGCCCAACAAGTTCCCTCTCATGGTTCTACCATGCATCGATTATCCTGGCCTCAACCGGTGATGATTGCAAAGTAGAAAATTTCGGGTCCCTTCTACATGTATTAGATGGTATTCTTATGTTAAAAAAAAAAAAAAAAAAAAAAAAAAGCAATTCTCTACACCCTTCCTTCAATGGACTCCAGATTTCTTTTCATTTCCTTCTATTTTGTAATTCAAAGCCATCATTATTCTTTTTGATGCTCAAATCAATGCAGATGTCCCAGGTGGGAGTCCCTTTAAGTGGCTCCTGTCATTCTGACACAGGCCTGCTGAATCTTTCAGTGCTTTCTTGCCTTTAGGTCCCAGATGTTCCAAACTTACCTTGTACCTTCCTGAAATTAGCTGTGTCCGTGGTGAAGCCCGTGTTTCTTTCAGTTCTTTGGTGTTTTTGTTTTCCCTGAAACCCGAGATTGCCATCCCAGGCTTCCCCTTGAAATCTTTTTTTTTTTTTTTTTTTTTTTTTTTTTTATAGTTGTCAACCGCCTTTTATTATATTTATTTATGCAAGGTGCTGAGAATCAAACTCAAGGCCTCACACATGCTAGGCAAGTGCTCTACTACTGAGCCACAACTCCAGCCCCCCCCCCCTTGAAATCTTGATTCACCCTTGACCTCTTGCTGCCTTCACATTGGCTCTCTGATTCTTTGTTAGGGTCATTCATTTTCTTGACAGATGGTAAAATGCTGTGCAAAGAGCCAGGCCCCACCCTCAGGATGCTCACACTCTAGCTAGGTGACCTGGTAATTTATCATTCACATAGGCACTTTGAAATCGAAAAAGTGTGCTACAGAGAATTACCCTGAGCTGGGCCTGGTGGTGCAAGTCAGTAACCAAAGAGACTCAGGAGGCCAGCTTGGGTGACTTAGCAAGACCCTGTCTCAAAATAAAATAAAAAGGGTTGGGGATGTAGCTAAATGGTAGAGTATCCCACATAAATGTTAAATCTCCCGTAGTGAAAGGAAAAAAGGAAGAGGAGGAGGAGAGAAAATTGACACTGGACAGGAGACATAAATTGGTATAGTCCAAGGCTCTCCAGGAAGTATACCCCCTACTCCGAACTAATCTCCTGTGTTTAGCTTCCATTGTCAAGTTTACTTCCTTAAACATAGCTTTCATCATGTAATCCCCCATTCTCCAAAATCTGAATCCGTCTGTTTTCCAGGAAATCAAGTCAAAAGCTCTTCTCAAGGCTGGGGCTGTAGCTCAGCGGTGGAGCCCTTGCCTAGCATGCATGAGGTCCTGGGTTCCATCCCCAGCACCAAAAACCAAGTCTTCTCAGATTGCTATGGCACCTCCAGACTTGGTTGCAAGTTTTGCTGAGACAGGAGCCCTTCTGTCTTGTCACCCTCTCCAGCACCTGCACAGTCCAGCACATTGCAGCTGCTCACATATACAAGGTTCAGGAAGGGCTCTGGCTTTCCTCTGCATGCACTGCGCTCCTCTCATCTGTGCCCTGCCTTCCCCCGCCCAGTATGCTTTCCCATGCCTCCTATTTACTTCTCGCCAACTTCCAAAAAGATGCGAGAGTCAGTGTACACATACTCTTCCTCTTGCACTCCAGCTGCACAAGATGAAATAGGGCTTTAAATTTTTTTAAAATACATAGTCCCTCTCTGAAACAAGAGCAAAACCTCAGGACCTAAACGTAGAGGAAATCCATAGTGATGGGAGCAGGGTGTGGGGGTTCCAGTCACATGGCCTGGGGGACCCATGACCAAAGGTGGTGTACTCTGGAAAGTCTGCAGGGCCTGGAAGACACTGGAATTCCTGTGGGAAGCCAGAGACCTAGGCATGAATGAAATAACACCACTGGAGAGCCACGAGACAGCTAGGAGTAAGCAGCTTCGGGAGGCAACAGAGGCAGCCTTGCAAAACAGGAGAAGGCTGGGGGCCCAAAGGGGGGATTCCCATCTAGAGGGGGGGGGGTGTCTGCAAGGGTTAAATTAGTGTGTCAATGTGAGTAGTCTGTCTTACCCAGTTACTGGTCAAACATTACTGTAGATGTTTCTAGAAGGTACTTTTTAAGATAAGATTGATGTTTAAATCAGTAGACTTTGAAGCAGATTATCCTCCCTAACATGGCAGACCTCGCTCGTCTAATCAGTCTTATTTTTTGGTGCTGGGGATTGAACCCAGGGCCTTGTGCATGCAAGGCAAGCACTCTATTACCTGAGCTATATCCCCAGCCCTTCGACTAATCAGTTGAAGGGCTTAATCTAAATAGTCTGGGGCCTCTGGAATGGGTGGGAATCTGCCATCAGATGGTTTTTGGATTTGAACTACAGCTCTTCCCTGGGTCTCCAGCCTGTTGGCTAATCCCACAGATTTTAGATTTACTAAGCCTCCACAATCATGTGAGCCAGTTTATGATAAACCTCTCTTTCTCTCTCCATGTTTATACCCTGTTGATTCTGTCCTTTCAACACTGAGAGTAAAAGCTAGAAGCAGTCTTTTCCCGAGGAAAGCGTCATTCATGAGGGAGAATAGAGTAGACGACACCTCCCAACACAGGGGCTGGGTGCCTTGAAAGAATTGCTACCAGCTGGGGAGATAGCTCAGTTGGTAGAGTGCTGGCCTTGCATGCACAAGGCCCTGGGTTTGATCCCCAGCACCACAAAAAAAAAAAAAAAAAAAAAAAAAAAAAAAAAAAGAAGAAGAAGGAAAGAATTGCTGCCAAACTGTGTGTGTTTTATTGGAAGAAAAGGATTCCAACAAATGTGGAGCGGAGAGGCAACTGTGAACAAAGAAAATGCCAAAACATGTTGCATTGAGTACCCAAAATAGTGTTTTCTGTGCTTTAAAACTCCCGTAGGTAGTACACTATACAAGCGTTGGGAGGATAGGAAGCAGGGACAATTGGACAGATGTCAAAGTGTCTGAGGTCCCTGTGGTTGGCAAGGCTAGAGGTTCTGATTAAATTTAGACTTGGGCCAGGTGCAGTGGTGCACACCTGTAATCCCAGCACTTGGGAGGCTGAGGCAGGAGGATTCTGAGTTCAAAGCCAACCTCAGCAATGGCGAGGCACTTAGCAACTCAGTGAGACCCTATCTGTAAATAAAAATACAAAAAAGGACTGGGGATGTGGCCCAGTGGTTGAGTGCCCTTGTGTTCAATCCCCTGTACCAAAAAAAAAAAAAAAAAAAAAAAAATTAGACTTGGTTAGAGAAATATATAGATCCTCCTCATTCTTCACCACCTGGGTTGGATCCAACCTTCTTTGAGAGCTTGCTGTGACTTCCCAGCACTCCCCCGTCCATCTCAAGAACTCCTCCACCACTCACAGCTCATCCACGCCACTGAGAGCTTAATTAATGGTGTCTGTGTGGTGTGGGGCGCTTGGGCTCTGAAACCGTGGTGATGATGGAGGACAGAAGAGGCTGCACACCCGAGGAATTTTCAGGAAGCAGGTTTATTTTAAGCTGTAGTGGTCCAGAGGGGGATATTACCTAAAATTCTCTGGACCATGAGTCTGGAAATTCTTTGAACTTTATACCCTGTAGGAGGAGGGGTTTGAAGGTTTACAGGATAAGTGCTTTTTGTTCCATATTTTTTAGACTAGACAAAGGTATTACACGTTTTTTTTTCCCCCCTGCAAACCTGGCATTTACAAAAAAGAGGATGCTACAAACCACAATGTCCTCTGCAAAAGTTTTTTTTTTTTTGTTGTTGTTGTTGTTCTTATTGTTGTTTTTGTTTTGGTACCAGTGATTGAACTCAGGAACAGTAGAGCACTGAGCCACATCTCCAGCCCTATTTTGTATTTTGTTTAAAGACAGGGTCTCACTGAGTTGCTTAGCACCTCACCTGTTGCTGAGGCTGTCTTTGAACTTGCAATCCTCCTGTCTCAGCCTCAAGAGCTGCTGGGATTACAGACTTGCCCCACCGTGCCCGGCTCTGCAGAAGTTTTTGCTGATATCCTGTGTAAAAATCTTTCTGACAAGAAGAGAGCCTTAATTATGGCAAGAGTCTTTTGGGTGGGGATACTCTCGTCTTCTTCAATGAGAACAACACACCCAATTACCTGGCTTTGACCCTGCCACTAGCCAGCTTCCTGAACTTGGACTCATTGTCAGCTGAGCTCAGGTTTGATTTTCTGTAAGTCTGTAAAATGGAGTGACATGGTGTATTGTCCCCTAAGATCTATTCCAACACTGAGAATCTGTTGTCAGTTCTTCTATTCTTTTCCTTCATGTCCTAAAGAAGGACAGTCCAGAAAAATCATGTGTGTCAATGATAGGACACAATCAATGGCAAACATCTTTCTGCCTCTTCACAGTTTTGCTGGTAGGGACTCTGGCTTATCTTCCCCAGTGGGCTCTGTCTGCCCTGCCTGAGGACTGTTCTGCTGTGGGTTCTTTCTCTGCAGTGAATCCCGCTGACTCCCCTAGGCTGAGGTTGGGGGGAGCTTTCGGTCACAGGGCCTTTCCTCTACTGATTATTGGAATACAGTTGTCCCATAGTATCCACAGGGAGTTGGATTCAGGACCCCACGCAGATACCAAAATCCACAGATGCTCAAGTGCTTTATGTAAGTGGTGGAGTATTTGCATAGAACCTAGTGCCTCCTCTCATAGACTTTAAATTATCTCTGGGTTATTTGCAATACCACATAAAAATAAATGCATCATAAACAATTGTTATACTGTATATTGTTTAGAGAATAATAACAAGAAAAGAATCTGGGTAGGCCTAAATACATCCTACACATCAGTAACAATGTAACCTTTTCTTCTTTTTGTACTGGGGATTGAACCCAGGTGCACTTTACCACTGAGCTACACCCCTAGCCTTTTTTATTTTATTTATTTATTTATTTATTGGTACCGGGGCTTGAACTCAGGGGCACTCCACCACTGGGCCACATCCCCAGCCCTTTTTTGTATTTTATTAGAGACAGGGTCTCACTGAGTTGCTAAGTGCCTTGCCATTGCTGAGGCTGGCTTTGAACTCATGATCCTCCTGCCTCAACCTCCCAAGTGCTGGGATTACAGGCATGCACCACCATTCCTGGCATAAACTAGCATTTTCCCTGAATATTCTTAGTACTAGTTTGCTTGAATCTGTAGGTGCAGAATTTAGGAATATAGAGGGTCACGAGTATTTCCCATGAGTTCATTCCTCTGTTGCGTACTCTCCTTATTTTCTTCCCCTCCCCCATGATCTCTCCCTGCATTCTAAACTAGTGATTTAATCCAACTTTTTCTTTTTTCTTTTTTTCTTTCTTTCTTTCCTTTTTTTTTTTCTTTTTTTTTTGGGGGGGGGGGGCAGGCTAAGGGATTGGACCTAGGGGAGCTTAATCACTGATCTACATCCTCGGTCCTTTTTATTATTTTAAGACAGGGTCTTGTTAAATTGCTGAGAATCTAGCTAAATTGCTGAGACTGGCCTTGAACTTGAGATCCTCCTGACAGCCTCTAGAGTCACTGGGATTACAGAGGTTCAGCACCATGCCTGATTTAATCCAAACTTTGACACCTGCCTGATCTTTTGAGTCTCACCTGGACCCCACACTTCTACATGGATGCCTCACTTTTAGGTGCTTGCTTCTGCCCCCCAGTCACCCCCCTGTCTGGGTTTCTCCCATCTTCTCTCGCCCTGGATCATCAGGCCTCACTTAGCTCTTCAGATCCCAAGTGCTCACTCATTGTACCTAATAGGACATGACAGCAAAACCCATATAATTCTTAAAAGTAAAGACTTTAGAAACTATTTGGGATGCTGGCAGTTGTTTCAAAGGTAAGTAGGGTACATCTCTGCACTTTTCTCAATAGCCTTGAGGTCAGTTATTAACAAGGGTCAGCGAGCACGAACCGTGGTGGAGGACAATCAACTCTCATCTTCTCGCAGACCTCACAGCATTGATTTGGTGCTACACCTCCACCTAGACTCCCTTTGGTACACCTCTTTTTTTTTTTTTTTTTTTTTTTTTTTAAAGCTTTTAACAAGAAACAATAGCAGTCTTGTTTTCTCACTTAGTGATAACTTGTGATGGGTTAGATTTATATTCCAAAGTAAGAGTTGCAACAAGAGGCATATAAATTATTGCTATGTAACAGATTACCACATATGTAGCAATTTAAAACTACATGAACTTGTTATGTGGATCAGGAGTCCAGGCTGGGCTCGCTGGTCCTCTGCTTCTGGGGCTCTCAGGAGGCTGTGATGGACGTGTGGGCCACAGCTGTGTCTCATCTGAAGGCTCAGCTGGGGAGGAAGGACCCACTTCCGTGCTCTTGTGATCCATGGCAGAATTCAGTTCTGGAGGTTGTTGGACTGAGAGTCTCAGTTTCTCCCTGGTTGCTAGCCAGGGACCACCTTTGGTTCTGTATTGTAATACAGATTAATACAATTCTGTATTATTGTAAAATAATGGAAGTGAATCCCATCATCTTTGTCATATTCTGTTTTTTTTTTGCCCATATTCTGTTGGTTAAAAGCCACTCATGGTTGTATCAACTCATGTGGAATGGATATCAGGAGGTAGGGTTAGGGGGGGGGCCCATCCTTGAGCACCACAGGCAGTAAAATGTAATGGAAAAGGGATGAGGACTTAGAAATTCATGGCTTGCTTTCAAATTTCAGCTCTGTCATTTAGTGTCCATGTTTCTCTGTGCCTCAGTTTCTCCATTTGTGGAACAGGCATAGCGGTCACACCTACCTTATATGGCTGCTGAGAGGATTCAATGAATTATTGTGTTGAGAGTGCTCAGAACAGCCTACAGTGTAACTCTCAGCTAATTATTATACTTTCCCTCTTGGTGTTATTTCTGGAAATGTGGGGGGTGGCCATGGGGGTGGCGTTCGGGTAGCATTTACCTTCTCTGCAAAGATTTTCAACCTTAAGCAACGGTGATATCCAGTCACTTCCACACATCGTGTGCACACAGTGGTTCTAAGATAATGCTGCGTGTCACATATTTGACAAATTCCTTCCTATTGATTCATGTCAGGTTTCTCAAGGGGAAGGTGGGATGCCACAAATGATAAGTAAAGTAAAAGAGCCAACCATTCAGATAGAAGAGTCTTTGGGGACAATTTGATGCTGTTCAAAGTGGTTTCATCTCTAGGAACTGAGATGGGGCCATCAAATATTAATGGGCCTTTAGTAGGAGCTGTTGTCCTTCAAACAGCTGGTGGAGTCTGTTACTAGAGTTCTGAAGGAAAACTCTTGCCTGCATGGGGCCCTTGGAAAGGGTCCTGTGCAGAAGCTGGTCTTTAAAGATATTTTAGCTTGGTGGTTGAAAGACTAGATGAAATTAGCCCCTGTGACAGTCCCCAGGTGGAAATTGTAAGAACTTTGTTTATGAAAGTGATGTAGAGTATTAGGAAGGAAAGGGGTTTAAAATAAACTCAGAAAAATCGTATACTATTGCGATATTGTGAAATACATATTTGGTCTTTGTTCTTATCTCCTGGCACACAGCTCCTAAAACCCTTGAACTCTCCAGAATGATAAGAGAGGTTTTTTTTTTTTTTTTTTTTTTTTTTTTTTTTTTGTGTGTGTGTGTGTGTGTGTGTGTGTTAATGAGATAATTCATGGCTAGGAGCCTCTAAATAACGTCAGGATGTAGGCTGGTGGGTCAAAAAGACCAAGGAGAAATTAGAGGGTTGGGGCTCCACTCCCAATCTCTAGAGAGGAGAGGGGTGAGGACAATCCCCAACCAAGTTTAAGTTGGTCACCAGTGACTTAATCAATAATGCCTATGCAATGACTCTTCCATAAAAACCCAGAAGGCCTGAGTATGGAGAGCCTTCTGACAGCTGAAGATGTGGAGGGTCCTGGAGGGCGTCTCTCTTCGATCTGGTTGTTTTTCTGTCTCCTTCATAATATCATTGTTTTAGCCTTTTCCATGCTGTGACTGAAAGACCCAACCAGAACAACTGTAGGGGAGGAAAGTTTTATTTAGACGTTCACAGTTTCAGAGGCCTCGGTCCGTAAGAGGCCAGCTGCATTCCTTGAGGCTCAAAGTGAGGCAGGACATCATGGCATAAGAGTTCGGTGGAGGGAGGCAGCTCACATGATGATCAGACAGCAAGAGAGAGACTCCACTCACCAGATACAAAATACATACCCCAAAGCCATGCCTCCAAGGCCCCGTCTCCTCCAGCCGTACCCTACCTGCCTTCAGCTACTGCTTATTAATTCCATCAGGGGATTAATTCACTGATTGGGTTAAGGCTCTTGTAACCCAATCATTTCTTCTCTGAACCTTCTTGCATTGTCTCACACGTGAGCTTTTGGGGGACACCTCACATCCAAATCATAACAATCATTTATAATAAAAGTGTACATGTAAGTAAGTGTCAAGGAAAATAAAAATGGAGTAGCATTGGTTCAAGACGCTTAACATGGAGTCAGGAGGCCATTATTAATCAGCTCTCAAGCACATCCACTGCTGAACCTTTGAACAGGGCTGCACATGTCCCTCCCTGGATCTTTGAAATATTGTTAATCTCAGCTAAACTTCTGGACAGTGGTCTTCTTTTCCAAACCTCAGAGAGACTGAGACCACACCCAATCCTTCTCTTACCAGAAAAGCTTAAATTTTGCCTGCACCAATTGTAATTCCTGACTCACAAGTGATAGAATTTCCAAACTTCTTGCAGTTTTTAAAAAAATATCTTTATTTCACTTATTTACTTCTATGTGGTGCTGAGGATCGAGCCCAGGGCCTCACATGTGCTAGGCAAGCACTCCACGGCTGAGCCACAACCCCAGCCCCACTCCTTGAAGTTTTGTTTTTTGTTTTTTGGTACCGGGAATTGAACTCAGGGGCACTCGACCACTGGGCCACATCCCCAGCCCTTTTTCGTATTTTATTAGAGACAGGGTCTCACTGAGTTGCTAAGTGCCTCGCCATTGCTGAGGCTGGCTTTGAACTTGGGATCCTCCTGCCTCAGCCTCCCAAGTGCTGGGATTACAGGCGTGCACCACTGTGCCAGGCTTGCAGTTTTAAAACTATAAATATAGCCACCATTTTGTAAATCCTTGGAGCATGTTTTCAAGATTGTTTTGATTTGTGTTTTTTCCCCAGTGGCGATCCTAATAGCCCTAAATAGATGTAATTGTCTTTGTTCTCAACTAGGTTAACTTTATTCTCAGCCAACAGTAGTTTTCTTGAGTCCTGTGAGCTGCTCTAGGAAATTGATTGAACCTAAGGAGCGGGTTATGGGAACTCTGATTCATAGCCCATTGGTCAGAAATTCAGGTCACGGCTTGGGACTTGACCTTGGCATCTGAAGTGGGTGGGGGTCTTTCTTGTTGGACTGAGCCTTAACCTGTGGGATCTGACACTGTCTCTAGGTAGATAGTGCAGAATTGATCTGAAGTAGGGGACTGCAGGTGGTGTCTGATGAATTGCTTGCTTTGTGTGTGGACAAAGCCCCCTACACATCTGGTGTCCGGGGAAGGGCTATGTGAGAGTAGGAGTAACACGAAATGGGAATGAAGAGTTCAGAGTTTTAATAACAAATGAAGTTAGACAGGTCACTGCGATTCACCATTTTCAGGGAGTTTGACAAAGGACAGGTTTTCATCTAGTATTCTAGCAAAAGTGCAGGCCCAGGGAGGTTTCAGTCAAGACAGATGCAAACACCTGTCGGTGTAGGAAAAGTGGCAGGATGACAGAGCTGAGCTGGCATGTGTGCAGTGCTAGAGAGTAGGAGTACCCATTCGGATTGCATTTAGCTGCAAGTAAAGGAATGCCTAACCGACACAACTTAATCAGGCAAGGGGTTTATTTGTCCCATGCATCAAGTTCTGGAGGTAGATGATCCTGGACAAGTACTCCAATCTCAAATGTCAATCAAGGACAAGTCCTAATATCTTTCTCCTCTCTCTCTCTCTCTCTCTCTCTCTCTCTCTCTCTCTCTCTTGAACAAGTGATTTTCGTTTCCATGGTGTCCAGATGGCTGTTGCACTCCCAGGTGTCCTACCATTTTAGGAAAGAAAAGGGGTGAGGGAGAAGGGCTGACGGGCAATAGGTAAGGAACTGTGCTGGCCAAGCCTGTTCCTATAAAGAACTTTCCTGAGAGTTATTCCCACTGACTTGTATTTTATTTCATTAGCTTGAACTGTGTGACACAGCTACTTCTGGCTACAATGTCACCCTAAGAATTGAAATATTTGAAATATTTACCCTTCTTCTCCCTTAGTACGGGAAGTCAAGGAGAAAAGGGTTGAAAATGGCCCTAGGGTTTCTGATCCACAGAGCCTGTCATAGCACCCCCTGCAGCTTCAGGCACGCTTGTCATTCTGGTTACAATCAATGGCTGAGGGCTGGGGATGTAGCTCAGCTGGCAGAGCCCTTGCCTCACATGCACAAGGCCCTGGGTTCAATCTCTAGCACCACAAAAAAAAAAAAAAAAAAAAAAAAAAAAAAAAAAAAAATCACATGTTGATGGCTGAATTTTCAAACTATTTATTTGTTTATGGGAAGAAAAATAGTTGTAGATATTTTATGGGAAATCAGAGAATTGAGTAATTTGATGCTTATAATTTGTATATAAACAAAGACTTCTCTGGTCACATCCTTCTCAATGGCTGTGAAATAATTCCTCCCTCTAATCGTGGGTGCGGGCATTTGGATAAAGTAACTATAGTAAATTCCTAATTGTGAAGGGAAATGAACATAAATATTATCTTGTCCACCAAAGCCTGTTGTTGTAGAGTGGAGACCATTTGTTGTTTTTATTCTTCTGGAAAATTCAGCAGCTGCTTGCTGGCACATGATGGTGCTTGATGAATTCCTGATTCAGCAAGTGCAAATCCTTTTCCTCTCGTTTCCAGTGGAAGCCAAGATGTGCTCGTCAACAATACCTTGCTTCATATGCCGGTGCAGTGCCTGCTCAGCTGTCTGTATCACCGTGTTGCCTGTCTAACACGGGAAGCGTTTGCTAACTCGCTTTGACCATCCCTGTTGTCATTTTGCATAAATAATCAAACTAACTTGCAGGAATCTCTTCTTGATACAAAAGTAGGAGGATAGAGAAAAGAGGCTGGAACCTGATTTTCCTTTGGCAGGGGTCTGCAACAAAGGCCATTGGGGCACCCAAACATGTCACAGTCAGTTGGTGGTGTTGGGAAGGAAGAGGGGTTTGATAGGAGGGGGAACTAAGTCTGCAAAGCTTGAAAAAAAAATTTAAAAATACCCTGGCCCGATTGCCATCTAGGAGTATGCCAAGTCTTTGAGGAAAATACCCAGCTGATCACAAGCAATCCTGCAGAGCACACGTGGTGAGACTGCAGCCATGCGTTTACCTCTACATTTGGTCAGATCGCTTTGACGCTTCATTGACAAGAAAAATAAAATGCTTAACTGAACCTATCCTACATATGGAAGGAGCGGTTTTTGAAATGTGTTTCAAAATTATTATTCTGACAAAATAGTGTTACTTCTCTTGTCCCACCCAGCCTCTGGGAACTCTCATCCTTTAAGGCTATTGATTTCCTTTGCTTTGCACGCTTCCTCGGGACTCAATTAGAACACGTTTTTCCAGTGGGCAATGATCTCGATCACATTAACATTCATGAGATGAGCCTGTGTCCCACTTGTTGTTTAATAAAAGACCCGGAATCCAGGGGTATTATTCAGTCGTAGTAGCTGTCACCTTGGGACAACATGACTATTGCAATTCCATTAAAAACACTAGCAATCGGAAGGGAAGTAGCAATAATAAAAAAAAGTGTTGCTTTTAGGCAACAACTAGAAAATAACTTGCTTGTCACAGATGTCGTCCCTTGGCTATTTAATCAAGAGCAGAAGCTGACACACTCCAGGCAGTTGGGGACACTGCAGTGGCTCAGAAGGAATGAGCTAGATGACTAGGCTGAAAAAAGACAGAGGGAGGACACCAGCCTAGGCGTCTGAGCTGCCCGGAGCTTCCGTCCTCCTGGGAGGCCTGCTCCCACTCACACACCCTCCCTCTTCCTTTTTGGAATATCAAGTGAATGTTTTCCCAGACACTATGCCAGATGCCTTCTACACATTATCTCATTAAATTCTCACCATGAGCCTCGGAGGAAGGTATTATGACCCATTTTATAAATCAATGTGGTTGATCACCTCGCCTAGGGTTATAGTGTTAGAAAATGGTGGACATGAGGATTTGAAGTCAGATCCTTGGAGGTCATAGAGCAAGGGGGAAGAGAAACGCTTTCTCTTTGACAGAAAGAGAGCAGAGGTAGTTGGAAGCCCCTGGAAAGGCAGGCTGGGAGTGAATGAAGGGCTCGTGGTGAGGGTTGGCAACATGGGCACAGATGGGCTGGGTGCGTGCATGTGTGCAGAGATGTGACCAAGGTCACGAGGTGCTCCTTTTCCTGGAGCGTTACGATCGCCTCTTAGATTCTCACCCTTAGGGAAGATTTCACTGAACCTTGCTCCCTGGATTGAAATGTACCCCTGTGAAGGGTAGGGCCTGTGCAAAGGTTTGCTCTCTTTAGACAGACTGTGTGTATGAGGGAAAATGAGGATCCGCTCTCCCAGATCACTTCCTTGGCTACGACCACCTGTGCTCCCTACACTGTGATCCCTTCTCAGCAGTGAGTCATTGTCTCTGTGGCTCATGCTGCCATTGCAAAATATGAGACTGGGTGCCTTAAACCACAGGCATTTATTTCTCACAGTTCTGGAGGTTGGGAAGCCAAAGCCAAAGTGCAGGGTGATTCTGTTCCTCACTGAGGGCTCTCTTCCTAGCTTGCAGATGACTGCCTTTGTGCTGTGACCTTATATGGAAGAAAAAGAGAGAGAGAAAGTGAGAGCAGATGTGCAAATTTTCCGGACTTTTCTTGTAAGGGCACTAATCCCATAACAGGGCCCCACTATCTTGACCTCATTTGACCCTGATCACCGTCCAAAGACCCTTTTCCAAGTATCTTCACATTAGGGAAGGTTACATATATTCTGTCCTTGCCACTCCATCTCATCTCAAATGTCCCTATTTTGTGGCATTTTCTTATTGTCGACTGTTTCTCCCCTGGGCAATAGGAGAAAGTAGAGTAGGTGCTCTGGAGTCCTTTCACAGGTTCTAAATGAGCCATTATTTTTAAAAAGTGTGAAATGCAGTATTTAGTATGTCCTCTCTGGTCTCCCAAAACACCTGGTACAAATCCTTTCTTTCTCCAGCCTTGCTTGCATCTTGAGTTGGACTGAGCCCATCCCTGACCATCAGCAGAAGTGCTTAGTGAGCAGAGACCAGTCCATCCTGGGTCCCCTCCCCTGCTCAGACTCAGCATCCTGCCTTTGGGCTGCCCTTCCCTTGTTGCTTCTCCTTGGGTCCATGGGTACACTTTACTTCTCCTGGTCTCTGTCCTGTCTTCTGACTGATGTTTCAACCATCAAAAATGTACTGATATCTATATATAATTCACATGAAGAGAACTTGTGCCAAGTAGACATTTGGGAAAGACATGAAAAGCTCAGGGCTTTTCATCCATCCTGCAAATGGACTTTTATTTAGAAGAAGGCTTCCTCCCTCTTAACCAAAGAACACTTAGTTACTGTATTATGAATAATTAAAAAGCCTCTTCTCGTGATCAGAGTCAGGAGTTTTTCTATGTTCAAGTTAATCCAGCTCCCTTGGCAAAAGAAATCCCCCTTATAAAGGATAATACCAATATAGCTTTTCTAGTTAATATGGAATCTAAATTTCTTTTATTGAATGGTTCAGAAATGATTATCCTTTCTCTTAACTGGGTTACTGAAAGGTATGGACAAAGCCGTAGTAATGACCTTGGAGTTTCCTCCAGCCTAAGAAGCTTCGCAGTGGCCACCTCTGTCCGTGGCCATTTGGGGATAATTTGATACAGTCCCTCAGTAATGAGGGAAAAGGACATGAATAAGGATAGAGGAAAACTTGGCCTGGAACTTAGTGCTTTGACTTAATGAAAATTACTGCTTTTTTTACCTCTGTGAGGGTTCAAAGGCCTAGGGTGATTTCCCTAAATGGTTTCAGCTAACCTAATGCAGGAGGGAAGATGAGAATTAATGGCATCCTCACTGGAAGGTTTAAAGTCTAATTAGCTCCCAGGCTGGCTGAGTTTTGTTAATTCATCGATGGGAGCTGGGAAGGCAGGGAGACCAAGAAGGCAGCAAGAGCCAAGTGAGAATGGAGAGCAGGAAGAAAGGCAACCAACCAAGGGGATTTGTTCCACATTTTGACCCACCTGGCATGTAAGCCATTACTGACTTGTCTCCTTGTTAGCAGGCTCCAGGAAAGACAGAATAGTGGCCCACTTGCACTTCTGATTAATTTTCTATAACCCAGGATGCTGTAAGTAAATGGATTAAAGAACCATTTGATCTTCAAAAAGAGGTTTATGGTTGCTTTGATGATAAGTACCCAGGGGACACAATGGATTATCATGGATAATGGATTAGGAGAAGTGGGATATTAAAAATGAACTCTTCTCCCTGGTCACATGTAGATGGTACTGAGGTTAAACAGGGACTGGGTTAACTCTGTCATGCACTTGAATAAAGAGCAGAGATAAAGAGAGTGAACTTGGTTAAGCCAAGGGAACTCATTTTTCTCATTCCTAGGTGCAGGAGCCCTGTTTGGGGATTGACTTTAATTGCAGTTGACTATGAGCCGTGGAGATTTGGCCATTGTCGTAAATTAATAATGGAAGAGTCAGCTCCAGTATCTATTAATCCCTCCATTTCTATTCCTTGGATTTTTATTTTACACATAGGCCTCCTACATCAACATGTTATAACAAATGGACATTTTGATCTTTCATTGTTTGGGACTTTACGGGACAATGCCTTGCGGGTATTTGTCTAGAGAATTCAGTGTGTTACTTGATGGAACTTAGGGCAGCTGATTTGTTTAAACAATTTGATATGCTATGCAATTTGGCTCATCACCAAAAGGCTTGTTGCCTTAAAGCCGCAACATCTCCTCACAATTTGGACGGCTGTTAGTCATCATATATAGTCGATCCTAAAGGGCTCCATTGGATGGCTGGTTAGCCAATGACGGGTAAGATCCCCAGAGGGGGACAACCTAAGACAGGCACAGTCGCACGGGACAGTCTCATGTGGCCGACATATCAACCTAAGACAGGAGTCAAGGGCACAGCCTTGATTATCTGATGACGGGTAAGAATGTTGGTTGCACATAGACGTCCTAGAGCATTACCTCTTTTAAAACAAAAAGGGGGAAATGCAGGAGCCCTGTTTGGGGATTGACTTTAATTGCAGTTGACTATGAGCCGTGGAGATTTGGCCATTGTCGCCACCCGTAGTCTCACGGGATTTGTTGCAGGATCTCGAGTGACTTGGCCGAGATTGCTGATCGGGTCAGCGCCATTTTAGGGTGTGTTTTTGGCGTGTGCTAGTCGTTATTAGAACCAGAGAGAAAAGTTATCAGAATAAAAAGCTGTTTGTCTCCAGTTTGCTTCTGAAGTTTTTCCCGCGGCTCCGTTGCTCCAAGCGCTTCAGGCAGCAACACCTAGGTGGAAAATCAAGAGTCCTATTGGTAGAGCTTTGAGGTATAAACTCCATTATCTCAAGATGATAAATTCTTTGGGAAATACCTTGCCAGATACAAGTTCCAAGCTAAAAAAGCCCAATGAGAAAAATTATCTGACCTTTATTTGTCTTTCAGAGGTTAACTTATTCTCAATGAATCTCTAGGACAAAATATCAACCCATGGAGAAGAGCTCCCCAATTGTGTTAGCCTTACATTGCTGGGACAAAAAAAAAAAAGAAAGAAAAAAAAAAAGAAAAGAAAAAGAAAGAAAGAAAGAAAGAAAAGAAAAAACCCTGAGAAAATCAACTTAGAGAAGGGAATATTTATTTTAGCTCATGGTTTCAGTCTATGGTTGGTGGGCCCCATTGCTCAGGTCTGAGGTGAGGCAGAGCATCATGGCAGACACGCATGGTGGTATGGTGGTAGAAAGCTGCTCACCTCATGGCAGCCAAGGAAGGAGATAGAAGGGGTTAGGGGAGAGAGAGAGAAAGGGGCCAGGGAGAAGATAAACCCTTCATGTGAATCCATCAATGGATTAACCCACTGATGAGGTCAGAGCCTTCATGATCCAATCACTTCCCAAATCCACACCTCTGAACATTTCTATATTGGTGACCAAATCTTTAACACATGACTCCCTCAGCTGGTCCCTCCATCTCCATTCTGGTCTTTGAACTTTAGTGGAGTTATAGCTCACAAATAGAGGGTGGAAAATGGCTGTGTCCCTGAGTGATAGCCATGGTGTGGGGGAAATGGCAGGATTTGTCATGGTGCTGTGAATCAGATTTTCAGCTGGTCTCCTATCAGAAGTGATTTTTTTTTTTTTTTTTTTTTGCCAAAGGGAAACAAATTTAAACTCTCCCATTTATTTTAGCTCTTAAAAGAGAACTTATCAGGAATTTGATTTGTCTGACCTTTACAGACAACACTAACCAAAGCGATAATTTTAAGTTAGGGTATATTTGTTAACAGCTAATTTGTTCTTTGGATTTCTGAATGCGATTTGCAGCTTTGCTACCATGTTCTATTTTTATTTTAATCAAGCAGTTGTTATTCACTGGGCTTAATATTGGGACATCTGGCCCTCAGCCACTATGTGACATTGGGAACCTTTCTGAATGCACTAAGAAGTCTGAAATATCTTATTCTGCCTAACTTTCAGGGTTGTTTGGAGAACAAAAATGTAAATGAGATCCTACTAACTAAAACATTTTGAAAACTGTCACCTAAACACACACACACACACACACACACACACACACACAGAAAATTAAGATATAGTTTCTATGCCTATCAAAATGCGAACAAGAAGTTTTGTAGAAATATAGATTATTCTAAGATTTATATGGAAAGTAAAGGAGTTGGTCCACTTAAAACAATTTTGAAAAAGAAGAATAAAGTGGGAAAAATCACTTCACTTAATTTCAAGACATGTGATATATAGCTATAGTAAAGATCATGTACTATTGGCCAGGGAGCAAACACATAGCAGTAGGACAGAATAGATAACCCAAGAATAGACACCCAGATGTGTGACCAGATATTATTTGACAAAGGTGTAAAATCAAAACAGTAAAGGAAGGATATGTTGTCTAAGTAATGGTTTTAGAAAAACTGGATATCAGCCAGGTGCGGTGGCACACGCCTGTAATCCCAGCACTTGGGAGGCTGAGGTAGGAGGATTGCGAGTTCAAAGCCAGCCTCAGCAATGGAGAGGCACTTAGCAACTCAGTGAGACCCTGTCTCTAATAAAAAAATACAAAAAAAGGGCTGGGGATGTGGCCCAGTGGTTGAGTGTCCCTGAGTTCAATCTCCGGTACCACATACACGCACAAGAATTGGATATCCATAGGCTTACTTAAGAAAATAAAAGCCCTAAACCTCATACCTTATATAAAAATTAATTCAAGGACTGGGGTTGTGGCTCAGCGGTAGAGCGCTTGCCTGGCACATGCACGGCCCAGGTTCGATCCTCAGCACCACGTACAAATAAACCCATTGTGTACAGCTAAAGCAAATAAATAAATATTTTAAAAAAGATTTTTTTTTAAAAAAAATTAATTCACAATGGATTATAGATTTAAACATAAAGCATTAAATGCTTAAAATTTTCAGAAGAAAAATCTTTAGTACCCAAAATTCTGTGAAAATCTCCTGAGCATCATCCAAAAAAGAAAAAAAATCAATAAATGACATTTCATTAAAGTAAAAAATTAGGGCTCTGGGAGAGACCCTGTTGTGAAGATGAAAAGAAAAGCTATGGACGTGAGAATATATTTGCAAACCATGTATCTGATTCATGCCTAGAATATCTAAAGAACTCCCACAACTCAATAGTGAAACAAACACATAAATAATTCAACTAGGAAACAGCCAATGGACATGAAGAGATTTTTCTACCTACAGAGATGATCGGATGGCAAATGAGAAGCTGTTCAATCTCACTAGGGAAATGTGAATTCGGAAAATGATGAGATGTTACCAAATATTTATTAGATAATCAAAATAGTAACAATACCAAATGCTGGCAAGGATGCTGAGAAATTGAATCTCACACAATTGTTAGCGGGGCTATACAACAACAGCACAGCCTCTCTGGAAAACAGTTTGGTCAGTTGTTAAACCTATGCCTTCCATACCACGACTGGGCACTTATCCCAGAATAAAATCAAAGTTTATGTCCACACAGAAGCCTGTACATGATTGCTCACAAAAGCTGTATTTGCAACAGCGCCAAACCAGAAAGCTACACGAGGTAAAGGGTTCCTCAGATTGCGGTGTATCTATGCCAGGCACGCTGACTCAGAAATAAAAAGGAATAAACTATTGATAGGCTCATTCAATAGGCAGTTTAATGCCCCTTCCAAAGATAGCCACATCTCAATTCCCAAAACCTCTGAAGATGTTGCCTTATATGGCAAAAGGAACTTTGCAGATGTGATTAAGTCAAAGTGTTTGAAGGAGGAAGTTTATTGTGCATTGCCCGAATGAGTCCAATGTAATCACATGTGTTCTCAAACGACGGAGGCAGGAGAGTAGATCTAGCCACCCAGCAATGAGGGAAGTAGAGGCCCAATGACATGAGGTTGAAAGCCCAGAAATGCTCTACAAGTTGAAAAAAAGGAAAGGAACAGAGTCTTCCAGGAGGGATGAAGCTTGGCCAACACCTTGATTTTAGCCCCATGAAACTTATTTTGGATTTTCGATCTCCAAAAGTGTAAGACAATAAATCTGTGTTGTTGTAAGTCACTAAATTTGTAATAATTTGTTAGAGGGCAATAGGAAACTAATTTTCAATAGCTTGAATGGCTCTCGAAGGCATTATGCTTAGTGAAAAAAAGTCAATCTTAAAAGGTCAAATACTGTATGATTGTGTTTATATGACATTTTTGAAATGGCAAAATTATAGAGATTGAGAACAAATCAGAGGATGCCAAAAGTTAGGGATGGTGGGAGTGGGGGTGGGGTGACTGTGAAGGGGCAGCATGATCATGGGAGAACTTGGCGGTGATGGGACAGTTCTGTACCTTGACCTTGGGGGTGGTTACATTCATCCATACCTGTGATAAGATGACAGGGCTGTGCCAATGTCAGTTCCCTGGTGTTTTGCTGTTGGACTGTTGTAATGTACAGTGTAACCAGTGATGAAACTGGGTGATGGGTTTGTGGGACCTCTATGTATTATCTTTGCAAACCACTGTGAGCCTATAATTATTTCAAAATTCAAAAAAGATTTAGGAAAAAATGAAATGTTTCAAAAAGCAAAAAGAGAAGCCATGACTAGTTCAAAACTTGCAACAAAGCATCCTTTCTAAAAATATCTTTGATTCTCAGTGTGTGCACACATGCACACTGCAAGTTTTGCAGTTTGGAATCCCTGAGTTACTATGTAGTTGAGTAACCTCCGCAGTGATCATCTTAATTTATGAACACTAAACTTAGTAACTCTTTACTCAGTAGTTTACTGGTAAGTTATTCTGTTCATCTTCACTCATCAAAAGGATCCTGGAATGCCCATTAAGAATCACTGTAAGCCGGGCGCGGTGGCGCACGCCTGTAATCCCAGCACTTTGGGAGGCTGAGGCAGGAGGATCGTGAGTTCAAAGCCAGCCTCAGCAATGGCGAGGCACTTAGCAACTCAGTGAGACCCTGTCTCTAAATAAAAATACAAAAAAGGGCTGGGGATGTGGCCCAGTGATCGAGTGCCCCTGAGTTCAATCCCCAGTACCAAAAAAAAAAAAAAAAAAAGAATCACTGTAGCCAGGTGCCGTGGCGCACGCCTGTAATCCCAGCACTTGGGAGGCTGAGGCAGGAGGATCCCAAGTTCAAAAGCCAGCCTCAGCAATGGCGAGGCACTTAGCAACTCAGTGAGACCCTGTCTCTAACTAAAATGTGAAAAAAGGGCTGGGGATGTGGCTCAGTGGTCGAGTGCACCTGAGTTCAATCCCTGGTAACAAAAAAATAAATAATATATATATGTATGTATATATATTATATATACAAAATATATATTTTATATATGTACATATATAATATACACACACGTATGTATGTATGTATGTATATATATGTATATATATATGTGAATGAATATGGCAGAATGAGGAGCCTATGAAATTGGACTCTGTTCCATGCATCTTTGGGTATATTCCTGACCTAGGTTAAGCCTCCCTTCCCAGTTTTGTACAAGGGAATACTGTATATTTGATTGTTTTAAGTGTTAAATGAGATCCCATATGAAGGGCCTGGGGCATTGTTGAGCACATAGTAAGTGTAATAAATGCTAGTTCCTTTCCTCTTCTTTCTATGCTGTTACATAAAAAGTAAAGCCCCTTTACTGGAAAATATGATGTATTTTACAAGTAGAATAATGGTTCAAAGGAATAGAAGAATTGTAGTAGGAAGAAAATTGCCAGCAATAAATACTGAGGCTCTGCAAGGTCAACCTCTCAAGGCAAGGAGGACTCCTGAAGATTGGAGGGGACATAACAGATACAACACTTCCAACCTGAAGTGACCCCCAAACTGACAAGGTCAAAGATTTTTAAAATTATCTCTCCATGGATGATAAATCAGGATACCACCCTTAGTAAATTAATCCACTCAAGTTAAATAGGCCATCAGGGCATGAAATGGAAACATCATTTCATGTCTCAATACATTTTTTTCCCCCAAATTTGAAGCAGAGAAGGAAAGTCGTTTCTTTCTATAGCCTTTAAAACGCTGCTTTTATTTCTTGCCTTTTTTTTCTTCCAATAGCAGAACATCATTGCTGTTTTCACACATTTTTATGGAACCCTTCCCCAGGCAAACTAAAGTGGAAGGCAGAAGAACAAAGGCGAGTAAAGAAATGAACGGGAAACTGGAGATGGACATTTGCTAGGCCGACATCGCATTTTACTTTTTAAAAGTTAATCCAAGCCGGGTGCGGTGGCACAAGCCTGTAATCCCAGCACTTGGGAGGCTGAGGCAGGAGGATTGCGAAGTTCAAAGCCAGCCTCAGCAATGGCGAGGCACTTAGCAACTCAGTGAGACCCTGTCTCTAATAAAATACAGAAAAGGGCTAGGGATGTGGCCAGTGGTCGAGTGCCCTGAGTTCAATCCCTGGTACCAAAAAAAAAAAAAAAAAAAAATAATATATATATGTATGTATATATATTATATATACAAAATATATATTTTATATATGTACATATATAATATACACACACGTATGTATGTATGTATGTATATATATGTATATATATATATGTGAATGAATATGGCAGAATGAGGAGCCTATGAAATTGGACTCTGTTCCATGCATCTTTGGGTATATTCCTGACCTAGGTTAAGCCTCCCTTCCCAGTTTTGTACAAGGGAATACTGTATATTTGATTGTTTTAAGTGTTAAATGAGATCCCATATGAAGGGCCTGGGGCATTGTTGAGCACATAGTAAGTGTAATAAATGCTAGTTCCTTTCCTCTTCTTTCTATGCTGTTACATAAAAAGTAAAGCCCCTTTACTGGAAAATATGATGTATTTTACAAGTAGAATAATGGTTCAAAGGAATAGAAGAATTGTAGTAGGAAGAAAATTGCCAGCAATAAATACTGAGGCTCTGCAAGGTCAACCTCTCAAGGCAAGGAGGACTCCTGAAGATTGGAGGGGACATAACAGATACAACACTTCCAACCTGAAGTGACCCCCAAACTGACAAGGTCAAAGATTTTTAAAATTATCTCTCCATGGATGATAAATCAGGATACCACCCTTAGTAAATTAATCCACTCAAGTTAAATAGGCCATCAGGGCATGAAATGGAAACATCATTTCATGTCTCAATACATTTTTTCCCCCAAATTTGAAGCAGAGAAGGAAAGTCGTTTCTTTCTATAGCCTTTAAACGCTGCTTTTATTTCTTGCCTTTTTTTTCTTCCAATAGCAGAACATCATTGCTGTTTTCACACATTTTTATGGAACCCTTCCCCAGGCAAACTAAAGTGGAAGGCAGAAGAACAAAGGCGAGTAAAGAAATGAACGGGAAACTGGAGATGGACATTTGCTAGGCCGACATCGCATTTTACTTTTTAAAAGTTAATCCAAGCCGGGTGCGGTGGCACAAGCCTGTAATCCCAGCACTTGGGAGGCTGAGGCAGGAGGATTGCGAGTTCAAAGCCAGCCTCAGCAATGGCGAGGCACTTAGCAACTCAGTGAGACCCTGTCTCTAATAAAATACAGAAAAGGGCTAGGGATGTGGCCCAGTGGTCGAGTGCCCCTGAGTTCAATCCCTGGTACCAAAAAAAAAAAAAAAAAAAAAAAAAAGTTAATCCAGAGTCATGGTTAAACAAAAAGAGAGAATCAGTTTCCATCTTTTCCCAACCCTCCTGCTTTTGTCAAGCTCGGTGGTCTTGGTCACAGATACAAACAGGCCAGGCCTCCAGAGAGCCGTCAGCAACTCTTCTGCTCTGGAATGGAAACACAAAATGTGTCCAAATGAGAAGTTTATAGAACTCCTGTCTGATGTTCTAATCACTTCATTACCTTAGAGTGGATTTGAAAAATTCATGCCAGATATCAGCTCAGCTTTTGTAGAGCCTTCTCTTCCCTCCAGCGGTAAGCAGCTTCCTTGATACACAGCGGATAGTCAGCAAATGTTTGATTTGGATTAGATGAGTGACACATAAAAAAAGCCATCATTCTCATCTGACATTATTTGCACAGAATTTTAAAACATCGCCATGGAACATCTCTACTGTTCCTGCTGAGGGAGGAGCGAACTGCCCCCTCCCCGGCCTGTGTGTCCTGGGGGGAGACTTCATTCTCTCTTCTGTCAGGGGCAAGAGTTAGCTGGAAGAAGAGGTCAGGGGAAACAGGCCTTGTCCTGTTGAGGATTTCTCTCTTAGATAAACCTCTCCTCCCTGAGAGGAGGTGCCGTGAACGGGGTCCATTCTCCATGTGGTGAGTGTTCTAGGGAAGGCGCCCCCCCACAACAAGACTTTCGTTTTAAGCTTCTCATCTCCCCATTCCTATCTGGTCTGAGTACCTTTTAGACTGTTGCTGCTTTTTCCATTCCCTCCTGTTTCCTGGGTCCTCGTTTTATTCCCTTGTCTTACAGGGGCTCATTTTGCCAGAAAAGTTTCCTGGATAGTTCAATACCTGAGTGTCCTTGGCATGTGGTTTAATTGACTAGCAGGTGGCTTCACCGGTGTAGGACCTGTGCGGTCACATGTGGCCTCTCCCTTAGAAGGGACCCACCCTTGCTTTAATACTCTGTTGTTGCCACCTGGAGGTTCTTGATTTTGAACAAGGGGGTTCCACCAATTATGCAGCTGGTCGTGTTGGCTAGATGTAGAAACCTGGGTTGAAATTATCTTTCCTGTCATTGCTCTTCTGACTTCGGGGATCCAGGGTTGCGTTGAGAAGTCTGATGCCATCCTGGTTGGTTTTCTGATGTATTTGGCTCCTTTCTTTTCTCTGTGGAAGTGCTTCCTTGCCTCGCTTCAACTATAGTGAGCGGAATTTTAGGTTGAGTCCTTGGAGTGGGTCATAGTTCTTCGCTTATTACCTTGCACACCTAGGGGGCTCTTTAAATCTTGACGTTTCTAGCTGGGCGCGGTGGCGCACGCCTGTAATCCCAGCACTTGGGAGGCTGAGGCAGGAGGATTGTGAGTTCAAAGCCAGCCTCAGCAATGGCGAGGTACTTAGCAACTCAGTGAGACCCTGTCTCTAAATAAAATACAAAAAAAGGTCTGGGGATGTGGCCCAGTGGTCAAGTGCCCTTGAGTTCAATCCCCAGTATCAAAGGAAAAAAAAAATCTTGAGGTTTCTGTGCTTGAATACAGAGTAAACTTTCTATATTGCTGTCTTGATAATTTTCTGTTTTCCATGGTTTCCCTTTATGAATTCTCACTTGTTGGAGAACAGATTCCTGAATCAATCTTCTATTTTATTATCTCTTTTTTCCTATTGTCTATTGGTTCATTGTCATTCTGCTTTCTGGAATTTTCCACTGACTTTGACAATACTTCTATTAAATTTATTATTTCCTCTATTATATTTCAAATGGCTGAGAGCCCCTCTTAGTCTCTGATTATTCCTTTTTTGTGTCTTCTTGTTCTTTTATTATGCATATGCTGTTTCTCTTACCTGTCTATGTAAGTGATTGATTTTTTTGGAGTATTCTTTTGTTCCCTCTATTATATATTTCCTCTATATTATTGTTTCTTTTCTATTTTGTCTTTTATCTTGTAGACCTTGTTCAAATATCTGCTGTTCATTGGCTCTCAGTTTATATTGAAGAATAATAATGAAAAAGCTGATTGAAGGGTGTGTCAGTGTCATTGACTGGTGGACTGTTTTAGTCAGCTTTATTTGATGATGTGACTAAAAGACCTGACAAGAACAATTACAGGAGGAAAAGTTTATTTGGGGGCTCATGGTTTCAGAGGTCTCAGTCCACACATGGCTGGCTCTATTCCTTGGGGCTTAGGTTGAGGCTGAAGATCATGGTGAAAGAGTGTGGCAGAGGGAAGTGGCTCACATGGTCATCAGAAAGCACAGAGAGAGAGAGACATCCATTTTCCAGATAAGACCCAACCCCAAAGCCATGCCCCCAATTCCCACCTCCTCCAGCCACACTGTACCCACCTTCAGTTACCACTCAGTTAATCCCATCAGGGGATTAAGTCACTGATTGGGTTAAGGCTCTCAAAACCCAATCATTTCACCTTTGAATGTTATTGCATTGTCTTACACATGAGCTTTTGGGGGACACTTACTATCCAAACCATAACATAGACTATATATAAAAGTATTTGAGGGCCAGGCGTGGTGGCGCACACCTGTAATCCCAGTACTTGGGAGGCTGAGGCAGGAGGATCATGAGTTCAAAGCCGGCCTCAGCAATGGCAAGGCACTTAGCAACTCAGTGAGACCCTGTCTCTAAATAAAATACAGAAAAGGCCTGGGGATGTGGCCCAGTGGTTGAGTGCCCCTGAGTTCAATCCCTGGTACCAAAAAAAAAAAAAAAAAAAAAAAAAAAAAAAAAAAAAAAAAAAAAAAAATTGAGAGAGACTTCGTCTTTTCTTGGGAGAAACCCCAAATGCAACATCTATAAATCTTTTCTCTCTGATATCCATTTCTCCAGAGAGCAAATTCTTGAAAACCTTCAACTACAGGTATTGTAAAAGCAGGAAAGGAAAGGGGGGGATGGTATTTCACTGTCCATCTGTGGACTGCATTGAATGCTCCTGTTTTCAAAACCATGCTTTATACCTTCACTCCATTATGCTTGGTGTTTTCCCCTTCAGAGCTGGGGCTCTGATTCATTTTTTCAAAGAATAAATCTTGAGTTTCCCATGGTGAAAGGGTCGACTGAAGAATTTTTTTTTTTTTTTTTTTTTTTGGTACCAGGGATTGAACCCGGAGGCCCTTAGCCACTGAATCACATTCCTAGCTCTTTTTATTTATTTCAAGACAGGGTCTCACTAAGTTGCTCAGGGCCTTGCTAAATTACTGAGGCTGGCTTTGAACTTTCAGTCCTCCTGCCTCAGCCTCCCGAGCATAATCCTCCTAAATTTGTTGATAACTATTGCCGCCTTTCATCTCTACTCCTGCTGTTTTTGTCTTTCTGATTTTATACTTTTTGTGTTCTTTTACTTTCTATATTGGTGATTTTTTAGTAGCAGACACACATTTCTTTAGTTTACCACATTTAAATAGAAATCTTGAGTGACCTTCTAAAGTCTTTCTAATACTCTAATTCCAAGTCAGCATTGAAGCTGGCAATGAAGTGGCGTGGAGAGTATCCAAAAGTGGGAAAAAAATAAAGAGAAAAACAGAATGCTATTGTTTGACAAGGAATGTTCCTAGCTATATAAATAGATCTTTAATGCCAATGACAGATGGGGGACTTTCTTTTGAAGGTTATTCAGCTTTCTAGCTTTTGGAAAAAATAAACAAATTTCAATGTGGGGGAAACTCCTCTTTTGTATGAAAGAAATGGAAGAGAAGATGTATAGGGAGTTGGGGGAACTGGGTTGGTTTGGATGAACTTTGGAATTCTGTCAATTCAGGCTTTTTTTTTTTTTTTTTTTTTTGGTACCGGGGATTTTACTCAGGGGCACTCAACCACTGAGACACATCCCCAGTCCCACTTTTTGTATTTTATTTAGAAACAGGGTCTCACTGAGTTGCTTAGTGCCATGCTTTTGCTGAGGCTGGCTTTGAACTCGAGATCCTCCTGTCTCAGCCTCCCCAGCAGCTGGGATTACAGGCATGCACCATTGCACTTTGGTCTGATCTCTATATCCCTAACACTGCAGCAAAATGTGTAGATAGAGTATGGGGATAGATAGATGTGTGATAAAGCAGTGGACACTAATATTAAAATATTAGTTGTTCATGGTAAAATTACTTCAACTTTAGTGTGCATTTGAAATTTTTAATTGTACTGCATTTGAAATTTTTAATTGTACGAAAATGGGGGGAAATGAGGCTTGTGGCAATAGAAACAGAGATGAAGAACACAGTCCTTCTAGACATATACCAACCAGCAAAGCAAGCACAGAGAAGTCACTGTTGCCCAGATTTTCCTGGAGAAACATCCCTGAGTGAACACTTGTATGACTACTTCAGTGAAAAAATTGTATGAATTTTAAATTTCAGCTCTAAAGGCCTGAAGCTGACGCTGCCTCTGACAGCTGGAGGGAGACACAGTGCTGCCCTTTCCTGATGCTTCCCTATCAACTAAAACTAGAAGCTCCCAAACTATGGCCTGGGCATTCAACAAGGAGGAAGTGGCATTGATTGTTATGGCCATGGTTACAAGGTCAAATTCCTGACTTGCTGGGCCAGGACAATGTTTTTAGATTGTCCACTTTATCATTATGTTGTATCTGACCTTGTAGTTTCAGTTGGCAAGTTCTGATACACAGAGCATGGTGCTGATGAAATCTTCACCCCGGGTGGGGTCAGTCTTTATTGTAGGGTTCCCACCAACCCCATGCTGGAAGGGGTGTTGCTATCCCGTCTCCTGGCACGCAGACATTGGGAAGGGGTAGGGGTCACTTGGGAGCAGTGAAGGGGTCACTCTGCAGGTGAGTGGGTGGGTGGGTAGGCCCCCTCCACCATCAAGAGGTCTGAGCTGGGCTGGGATTGTGGCTCAGCGGTAGAGCACTTGCCTAGCACGTGGGTGACCCGGGTTGGATCCTCAGCACCACGTACAAATAAAACGCATTAAAATGCATTGAATAAAATGCATTGTGTACAACTAAAAGCAAATAAATAAAAATATTAAAAAAAAAAAAAAAGAGGTCTGAGCTATCACTGAGCTACTCCTGGTTCAAAAACAGACCTGCAGAAATTACCACAAAGCATCAGACAGGCAGGAGACTGGACTGGGGGCTGAGGCGGGCCACCCACGCACCCATACACCCAGGCATGGCCAGGGAGACTCAGACACTCCGGGGCTCCAGTGACACATTTAAAAAGGAGGAACACCTAACAGAATTCTATGCATAGGAAACCCTACTGCATTCAAACTAAAATAGGAACATGGCTGCAATCTGTAACTGGCCCGCTCTGGCCAGTGGGTTTTCTCGGAGGTGAGAATCTGGGGTCTCGCAGACACGGGGATGGACTCCTGCTGGAGGCAGAGACTTAGACACCGGCTCCCGCACAGGTTCCAGTCCTGGGGCACCTGCTCGGGTGGCGGTCCTCTGGCGGACACTCTTGCCCTGTCGTTCCCGTGGTGACCGCTGCTCTTGAGCGGGGGCCGTGCCTGCGTCGTCACCATCCAGGGCCTCGTCCGGCTTCCGCCGCTTCTCGGAGATGGAGATGATGGTGACCAGCGCCAGCACCTTGGCCATGACGCCCAGGAAGGGCCAGAGGGCGCCGAGGGCTGCGTGCTCGCAGAGTAACCTCGGCCTGTGCTGCGCCCGCCTGGCTGGTGCGGCTGCACACGCAGGTGCCACGGTCAGTGCCCGAGTCCAGGTCCTTGATGTCCAGCTCCGACTCGGCCTCCGAGGAGCTCACCAAGAATCGGCTCTGGGAGCCATTGGCCATGACCTGGTAATGGGAGCCGGCCAATCGTGCCAGGCCCAGTGGGTGACGGGCGGGTAAAAGTCTGACTTACAGACCAGCGTGACTGTCCCCCCTCGGTGGCGCGCTCAGACTTCTTCACAGCCTTGATGTGGGGAGGCCCGCTGGCTGTGATCTCAGCCTTGCCCGTGGGCTCGGGAGGGAGACACAAAAACACCTGCCCGAGCTGTCCCTCACGTCCACCTCAAACTTTACCTGCGGGCTGGCCAGGGCGTCCTCCTTCAGCACCTTGTCGCCCTTCATCCACTGGTGGCCAGTGACCTGGGGGCGCTGTGACTCAAGGCACAGGTGAGACGCATCTTGGAGCCAACGTACTCCACAGGTGTCAAGATGTTGCCCGGCTCGAGGGCCACCACGCTCGCCTGGGCACGGACCCACTTGACCCTGGGTGCCCGGGTCAGGTAATTGCGGTGGGGGTCGTTCATGGTGAGCTTCTCGATGGACACGCTGCTCGCCGCGTGCGGGCAGTAGGTGGCGTGGCTGTGGACGCCATCCAGCCGAGCGCCATCCCAGAGCTGGGAGCAGGTGTCATTGGGACCATTCCCTTCAAACCACCAGGGGATCTCGGGGACCGGGCTGCCCACGGCCTGGCAGTGCAGCTCCACACGGCCCCCCGCCCACCCCTCTTGGGACAGTGGAGACTTGACGAAGCCGGCCACGGCGGAGGTGCCCTGAACGCCCAGCAGCGCGAAGCCCACCACCACCAGCACAGCCGCCATGTCGCCCATTGTCCCCGCAACCGTCCCCGCAGTTGTCCCTGCAACCGTCCCCGCAACCGTCCCTGTCCTGGCGCTATGAGTAGAGCGGGGAAAGCTGCCGATGCTGGTAACATCTAAGGACCGTTGGCCAAATGGACTTCAGCCTAAAGGAGTGCAATTCTAACTTGCTATCAGGATTACGGTTCAGTCACCACACAGACCGGTTTGCTCCATATGAAACCCATTACCAATGGGCTCCGGTACAACCCTGATCCTAGAGTTATCTTTTGAAATTGTGCCCTCTGTGACAAAAGGGAACTGAGAGAAAGTTTATCTCAAACATACTTATCATCGATTTCAGAAAAGCAATTTGCTTATGGCCATGATTAACTTCCTCCTTGCATATGAGCTCATCTGGGAGTAAATGATTTTTCTTTTGGAAGGAGACTAAAGTGTTTAAAAAAGTTGACAGTATTATTGAAAGAATGCAGAGATATTGCCACAGGAAAGATTTTATACAAATAGAAATATTAAATGTGCGTGTTCATGCATTATATATATTCATCTATTCTGTTGAAAGATATTGCTGCTATTATTTGGGACATTGTGTATAATGTGACGTGACTTGGTGTGCAGTCAGAATTATTCTGTGTTGTAGTCACAGGGCTGTAAGAGCTGCTATAACTGCTGGGTTGATGTTTTCACTGATACAGAGACTATTCATTAGAAAATAATCTTCCAAGGATCTTCTGAATGTGTTGATATCTACAATTCTGCAAGGACAACTCTTTTTCATCTTTCTTCAACTGAATTTTTTTCAGACTTCAGGAGAACCAATGAGTTTTTTAAAATTAAAATTATATAAACATTCAAATATGGCATATTTTGAAAGATCCTTGTGGCTATTTTGTTTGTTTGTTTTGTTTTTTGATTTTGGTACCAGGGATTAAACCCAGGGGCACTTAACCATTGAGCCACACCCCCAGCCCTTTTTATATTTTCATTTTGAGGCAGGGTCTCACTAAATTGCTTAAGGCCTCACTAAGTTTCTGAGGCTGCCCTCAAACTTGCAATCCTCCTGCCTCAGCCTCTCTTGTTGCTGGGATTACAGGTGTGTACCATGGCATCTGGCATCTTTATGTCTATTTTAAACAGTTATTAAAGGGAACTTTTTCCATGTTTGACCTTGAAGGAAGCATGGTTTCTCTAGTGCAATCCCTTCATTTTATACATGACCAAATGAGGTTCAAGGTCTGTGCAACTTATTTTGGAGCCCAAGAGGAATGAACACCACGTAGCAGGCATGAGGTACCAGCTCTCCTGCTACTGGGTGGCAGTGTTTCACTTCATTACAAGACAGGATGTCTGTTCGGGTTTAAGAACTGTTTCTGTTGAGTTGTTTAGCATCTGGCAGAACTTTCTTTTTTCCTTTCTTTCTTTTTTTTTTTTTTGGTACCAGGGATTGAACTCAGGGGCACTTGACCACTGGGCCACATCCCCAGCCCTTTTTTGTATTTTATTACAGACAGGGTGTCACTGAGTTGCTAAGTGCCTCACCATTAGTGAGGCTGGCTTTGAACTTGTGATCCTCCTGCCTCAACCTCCCAAATGCTGGGATTACAGGCATGCGCCCGCCACCGCACCTGGCCCCAGAACTTTCTTTACTTTGTTTTTTTTTTTTTTTTTTTTTGGTACTTAGGATCTAATCCAGTGGTGCTTTACCATGGAGCTATATTGCCAAACCATTTTTATTTTGATTATTGTTTTCCTTTCTTTTCCCTCCCAAGGCCAAGGACTGAACTCAGGGCCTTGCATGTGCTAGGCAAGCACTCTGACACTGAGCTAAATCCCCAACCCTTTTTATTTTGAAACAAGGTCTTGCTAAGTTGCTGAGGCTGGCTTCAGACATATGATCCCCTGCCTCAGCCTCCTGAGTAGAAGAGATGACAGGTGTGCCCCACTGTGCCTGGTGTCATTTGGCAGAGCTTTATAAGCTCCAAATTAGAAATAGTTTTGATCATACTTGTTAGGAAAAAAAAAAAGTTTTCAAAAAGTATTATTTACAATAATAAGACAAGCAATGCAATTATGAGCAGGAAAAATATTTAAATAGACATTTTACAAAATAAAATGATTAACCAGTAAGCTCATGAAGAGATATTCATTATTATTCTCGTGTGGAAAATGCAAGTAAAAACTGTGATGAGATACCCTAACACACGCACTGAAATGGCTTAAATAAAATAGACTATTACAAGCACTAAGTTTGGGTGAGGACTTGGGACAAACAGAACTCTCATAGTCTTCTGATGGAAAGGTAATTATTATTAGTACAATCACTTTGGAAACTTCTTGGCCATTTTGTATAAAGTTAGATGTGCATTTGGGTATAACACCCTTACCCAAGAGAAATGAAAGTATATGCACACACAAAGGCTTGCACACAAATGGTCATGGCAGTGGTGTTTGTGTGTGTGTGTGTGTGTGTGTGTGTGTGTGTGTGTGTGTGATGCTGAGGTTTGAACCCAGGGCCTTGTGCATGTGAGGCAAGCACTCTACCAACTGAGCTATATCCCCAGCCCTGGTCATAGCAGTTTTATTTGTAATGGTCAAAGACTGCAAAGAATTCAAATGACCATCTGTAGTGAGCAGAGAATTAGATTGTGGTATAGTCATGCAAAGCTATATCCAAGTCCTAGCACCTGGTACCTATCAGTGCAAACTTATTTGGAAATGGGGTTTTCAGATGTAATGAAGTTAAAAATCTCAAGATGACATCATACTGGATTTAGGATGGGACCTAAATCAAATGACTGGTGTCTTTTTTGGAGCATGGAGGTGGATACCAGGTATTGAACTCGACCACTGAGCCACATTCCCAGCCCTATTTTGTATTTCATTTAGAAACAGGGTCTCACGGAGTTGCTTAGCGCCTTGCTTTTGCTAAGGCTGGCCTTGAACACGTGATCCTAATGCCTCAGCCTCCTGAGCCTCTGGGATTATAGGTGTGTGCCACTGAGTCTGGCCATGCTCATCAAATTTTAAATGGGTGCATTTCAGTGTGCATAAATTATACTCCTTAAGGTTTATTGCTGAAACAAAGGTTACTTCTGAAACACGTGATCTCTGAAAGTAGAGAAGATAGTTTTGAGATTATCTGTAGGCAGGTGGTAAGTTTGCCTACCTTGAGCCTCTCCCTGGAGAAACATGGTGGTTTCATTCCTAGTTCAAGAATTAGACTGTAGTTGTTGCACAGTCCTGGCCTGGTCCTTGTCTTCTTTAAGAAGGTCAAGTAAATGACAGTAAGAAAAGGGGTTTCATTAGATAATTCATTTTATGTTTTTTTTTTTATTTTTTTAGTTCAAAGTCACAATTGGAACATTAAAAAAAAAAAAAAAAAGAAAAGAAAATGAAGCTGTTCATATCAGTTCCATCTGGTTTCCCCAAATAGATCAACAGTGCTTAGGGCAATTGTCTTGGTTTCTGAGGAGGAGCATGGAGATAATTTGCAATGCTTCACCGAGGAAGAGCATTGAGGCGCTGTGGATGAGGTGGTGGCCTTCCTATTCTTGGATACTTGTAAACTCCTCCAGCAGACCTTTCCTATGACTTCAGTAGCTCCACCCTGGGATCTTGAACTGTTTGTATTTCCCCAAACATACCAAAGGATGTGATTCAGAAGCTCTGGAATCCTGAACTTTTACTAAGTTTCCTGGTTCTGAGGTAGGAAATGCAGGAGGATGTCTTGAGACAGTGTCCTTGAGAGAATTAAATAAGCACTCCTTACTTTATTCTTGGGATTTAAGAAATTTTTTTGCCAGGAACCCTGTTGTGTTTCCATTAATCCTATCTGGAACTCAATGAACCTTTTCAATCTGCTGACCCAAGTCTTTCTTTAGACAGGAAGGGTTTACCCCCACAGTTTATTTAATTATTAACTCCCCTTCCTCTGCCCCTTCTTGTCCTTCTAGATCTCCTCTTCTAATCTGCTTTTCAAGTTTGTTTTGTCCAACTATTTCTATCTCTTTGCATTTTGTGTGGCAACTTATTTCAAGACTTCTGAGTTGATTCTTCATTTTTTAAAATTTTGTATTTTTTTAGATATACATGACAGTAGAGTGTATTTTGACATATTTTACATACATGGAGTATAACTTATTCTAATTAGGATCCCATTCTTGGGGCCAAGGTTATGGCTCAGCAGTAGCGCACTTGCCTGGCGTGTGTGAGGCACTGGGTTCAATTCTCAACACCACATATAAATAAATAAAATAAAGATCTATCAACAACTAAAATAAATTAAAAAAAAAAGGATCCCATTCTTGTGGTTGTACATGATGTCGAGTTACATTGGTCATGTATTCATATGTATGAATGTAGAAAAGTTATGCCCAATTCCTTTTTCTTTCCCATTCCATCCTCTCTCCTTCCTTTCATTCTCCTTTGTCTAATCCAATGAACTTTTACTCTTGCAACCACTGACATTTACAAATTGTCTATTTAATAATTAATGTTTTGTTTTTAAGTGAAAATTAATATTATTTCTTTTTTTCTTTCCTTTTCTTTTTTTTTGGGGGGGGGGCTCCACAAAGTCTTTTGTATGGCCTAATTAGATCTCTGAGGACTCTGAAAGAGACCCTCTACTACTGTTAGGCTAAAGTTCTTATCTGATAAATCTCTTCTATCAGGGCTCTTTCAACTAGGACTGTCAGTTAGCTACTTACTTGTCTTCCTCTTGTGGTTGCTGTATACTCTGATCTTTCTTTGCCTGCCTGGGGTTTCTCTAGCTCAGAAGTCAGGCCAGCCTCTTAGCAGCTTTCAAGCAGTATGAACTGTTATCATTCCTCTGCCTCTCTGAAATTCTGTTTAGAACTGTGATGTGGATTAAGGACACAGTTAGATATAATGTTGAGTTGAGGAGTGTCAAGAGAAAGAGTCAGAAGTTAAGGCTCTTGTTTCATTATGGAATATCATCTTTTAGATGTTGGACTTTTTAGAATATGTATACATATGTTTTATGGAAGCCAGCCTCAGCAACTTTGCAAGAAACTCAGCAACTTAATATGACCCTTTCTCAAAATAAAAAATAAAATGGATTGGGGATGTGACTCAGTGATAAAGTGCCCCTGTGCTCAATCCCCAGTACCAAATAAATAAATAAATAAATATTACATACTAATGTATATCTCTACATGATATAAAGATATAATTTACGAGGATATGTGTGTGTATAATTTTGTTAAGTAGCCCTGTTTATCCAGTTTCACTTTCCATGGTTTCAGTTCCCCACAGTGAACTGTGGTAAAAAATATTAAATGGAAAATCCCAGAAGTAAATAGTTTACAAGTTTTAAAGAGCTTTTATTGCAGTATATTGTTCATAATTATTTTATTTTATTATTTATGATTGTTTTAAACCCAAATATGTCTAATTTATAAATTAAAATCTGTCATAGGAATGTAATGGAAAAGCAGTATGCACAGGGTTCGGTACTATTGCATATTTAGTTATCTACTGGGAGCCTACTATACACAAAATCTCCATACACACACACACACACACACACACACACACACACACACACACACATTTAGGTATTGTTTTAGTCACTTTTTCCACTGCTGTGACTGAAAGACCTGACAAGAGCAATTTTAGGAGGAAAAGTTTATTTGGGGGCTCTTTTGGAGGTCTCAGTCCATAGAAGGCTGGCTACATTTCTCGAGGCTCAAGGTGAAGCAGAATATCATGGCAGAAGTTGTGTGGCAGAAGAAAGCAGCTGGGAACATGGAAGCAGGAAGCAGAGAGAAAGCTCTGCTCAAGAAGAACAAAATATATACCCCAAAGGTATGCCCCCTCACTCCAGAGACCCACACCTCCAGCCACACCCTACCTGCCCACAGTCACCACCAAGTTAATCCTTATCAGGGGATTACACCTTCACCTGATCTAGGCAGCAGGGGACCATGTTCACTCAGGCTCTGGACCAGCTCGGTGGATGGGGCGCCCCCAGGGGTTCTACAGTCAATGCCCTGGCCAAAAATACTGCATGCATTGTTTGCACACCAGCTCACACATACTCTGTTGGGAACTTTCAGCTGCAGTTCAGCAACATTCAGATACCTGGCCTGTCTTTCTTTTGTGCCTACTGAGCAGCTCTGGTGGGTCCACAGATGGATTTTTCTTCCTTTTCAAAAGAGCTCCTCTTCTCCAAAGTCCTAACTAATCAAGCAATTCAAAGCGGCTCTTTGGGAAGGGAAGTCTTCAAGAATGGGTCCTGATTCTGTAGCTCAGAGAGGTTCTCATTGCAGAGGATAGCAGTACAGTGAATGAATGGGGAAAAAAAATAAAAACAAAACAAAAATCTCCGGCTGTGACTTACCTCTCCTTTAAGAATGTGCTGGGTTGTGTCTCAGTGGCAGAGCGCTTGCCTAGGATGCATGAGGCACTGGGTTCAATCCTCAGCACCAAATATAAATAAATAAAATAAAGGCATTCCGTCCATATACAATTACAAAATAAATAAATAAATAAAAAGAATGATAGAGGAGCTAGCACTGGGGTTGTAGCTCCGTGGTAGAGTGTTTGCCTAGCACGTGTGAGGCACTGGGTTTGATTCTCAGCACCACATAAAAATAAATAAATAAAATAAAGGTATTGTGTCCACTTACAACTAAAAAAAAAAAAAAAAAAAAAAAAAGAATGATAGAGGGACACTCATTTAAAATTCAGGTAAGAATCAGGTTTTACTCAATCTCATTTCCTAGCTGAACAGAGTCTTGGAGAAGCTCTTAATGAAGGCCTGCAGTTGCTGATTGTTGACCTGATTTTTGCATGAACCACAGTTCTGTTTCCAAAATCAGATCAGTCTGGTCTGTGCATATACCTGAATCAGCAAGTTTACAAGGAAAACAGCAGGGACCTCTTTGGAGATATAGTAAGGTTTTAGGTCATCATAAGATTTTTACTTTTTAATTAAAAGAAAATGCTGGCCTGATCCCTGATTGATCACCATCATGGAAGAGAGGACTTTTGCACCAAGGCCTGCTGACTGGAAACATCCTAAAAAGATGTCCCCTCTGTAGCCACTCTTTCTTGATTTAGTAGTGGCTTGGTTTACATGGATTTCTAGGTGACTGGGAGCCAGCAGGTGGTGGAAAAATGAATAAAAATTATGCTGAATCTGGGGAACCAGCTGGAGCCACAGACTTACCAAAGAGGAAAAAGGAAGATGGTCTAATGTTAGTTCGAATAAGTCTCTCTGTGTTTTTTTGTTTTGTGAGCTGCACACTAGCCCAGTGAGGGAAGCCATCCTACTTCACACTTGAGAAAACCAAGGTTTGAGGATTTACTGAAGCTCATGAGACATCTTGGAAGTAGACCTGGGGGTGGAACCCCAGTCTCTTGGTTCCTCATTTCTACCTCTTGGAAATCAGGCAAGTTGCCTAGGGTGATTTGGAATTCCTTCCTAATTGTCCCTCTGTCTTTTGACTATATAAGGATTATTAATTGACAGCACTGATATGGGATGCTATAAATTTCCTTTCCTAGGGGCACTGAGAATAGAATCCCTTTTCCTCTGTAACCACAATGGCCTGAAACTGGTGTGGCCCAAGTTTGGGGTCTCTACTGGCTGTCCTCTCTCCTCTCCCCGTGTCTGACATGTATGGAATCTCAAAGTCTAGGCTGGGCGTTTGTGGAAGGCACACAGCATTCTGAAGACCCTCTTTGGACTGCTAATGCACGTTGCTCTGGAGATTGCTGCTTTTCTAAATTTAAGTATCCCTGGCATCAATTTCTGCAGTTCCCCTTCTCCAGGCAGATGTTGGCTGATTTTATAATTTTGTCCATGGCTGAACTCTAGCACTGGGTTTTGTACAGATGGAAAAGTGAACTCAGACTCTGATTTCTCTTCTGACCTTTTCAAAGTCTAATGATGAATTCCATAAAATGTCACCAATGCTTCTAAATCACTTTGGTCTCATCAGATGTGTGACCACCAAGGAAAAGCTTTTACTTCTCCAGCTGCCAACATCAGCCAAGTAGCAATGCAAGGGGTCAGGCAACCCTGACTTGCATGTCACTGAAAGACTAGAGAGCTGAGGGTGACTGCTAGAGGGAGGAGAGCATGTTTGAGTAAACTGAATCCTCCTGGTTAGAGGCTGCCCATAGGTGCTCCAACCTAACTTCATCTGACAGAGTGGGAAAGAGGCTCACCCTTATCCCCACATTGAAACACGCTGAACTTGGTAGTGGCACTTAATTAAACCCAGCTCATTTTCCCATTCTCCAAGCAGAAAGAAATTTTCAGAGATCAAATTTAAAGGAGTTGGGGCTGGGTCAGACCTTGCCTGCAGCTATGGAGAGTTTCAGGTAGTGTATGAGCGTTCTAGTTACATATGTAGAACACTTCAGTTCTACCAACAGGAGAAACTGGTCATCATATTTTCAGAAGTAGGGTTTAAGTAGCGTGGCATGCTTAGAGCTGCTTGGAGGTAACTGCGTTGGCTCTCTTCCATTTTACCTACAGCCAGCCTATACCTTAGGAGGGATTGTGGGGATGAGTGGTCACTGAAGATCTAAGGCCCATGACACAAAAACAGAGAGATGTCTAAGTTCTAGACTCATTTCCATAATGATCCTGGGTAATTCATTTCAATTTCTTGGTTCTCTATTATCTATCCTGTAAAAAAGAAATATCACCTTAATCTGTAATGGTTTCAGTCTCTGTTTTTTTCCCAAAGGATGTAACTTGATACCTAACTTTGACATCTGACCTTTAGCTTTGTAGTTCAACATATACTTTCTTGGGTGGGTTGTATTAAAATTGGCAATCCTCAAGGGATGAAAACAGCTCTGAAAAAATAATCCTATCAATTTCTTCCTTGACTTATATTTGATCAAATGCCAAGGCTGAGATGCCACTAAAAAGAAAAAAAAAAGCAGAAAAAAAAAAAACATCAGAGAAAATTCGGTGAACTTTTCCCCTTTGCCCTGTGCTTATTTTCATGTTATGGTGTGTTTCAATGTACAACCAAGTTGTTAATGTTTTCTGTTTAATAAACAGAACATCTGTAACCTCTGCTCCTTATGTTCTGGATCAGCTTGGCTCTTAGCTAACAGGGGACTAGTTTGAGCCACAAGACTCAAGGTCATTTCCACAGTTCTTTCATTAGCATTCTCCATATATTTCACTGTGTTAACACTCTCTCTCTCTCTCTCTCTCTCTCTCTCTCTCTCTCTCTCTCTCTCTCTCTCTCTCTCTCTCTCTGAAACACCCTGCTTTAAATATATCATTGCTTTTTCCCTTGGGACCAGGACAAATAACGCAGCCCACACCATACACAGTCCTACGCTGGATTAGCACAATGATTCATATTTGGTGAGCTGTGTTCCTGGGGCTCAGAGAGTGACATTCATTTATACCTTCAGAAATAATCCTCAGAGCCCTGATGAATTAGTCACCAGGCACTGCTGGCTGCTAAATGGCCTACTTTGGCATCTAGGCCTGAGAACCACAGGAGTCTTCGTGTAACCTGGGCTTTGTTCTGAGCTTTGGTACAGCCTGGGCTGTGCTAAGAATGTGCTGGTTCTGAATTATACCTGAGAGGGACATCTTGAGAGGCCCGAGAGTGCTGGTTGTCCTATCAGCGGGACTCTTGCTGCTCCCACACAGGACATTTTGCATGGTTATCTTTGTTTAGTGACATTTTGCACGACTGTCTTTGTTTAGTTAATAACTGTGTCCAACATAATCAACACTTGGAGAAGGATGCCTCAGATGCCATCAGATCTGTGACAGCTTCTCTTCCCCTTCCTCTAGTTGGCATTTTCTACCCCAGCTCCTCCCACCCCTTCTGCATCCTCACTCGGAAGTGTCACTTTTTTATTCACTGTATATTTTTCTTTAGAGCTGGTTTTGTTCGAGCATTCATTTGTCATTTTAGCCTGTTTTAATTTCAACCTATTGGTTAAAAATATCAAGGAGGGGCTGGGGTTGTGGCTCAGTGGCAGAGCACTCGCCTCGCACGTGCGTGGCCCGGGTTTGATCCTCAGCACCACGTAAACATAAATGAATTGCATTGTGTACGACTAAAGCAAATAAATAACTATTTTAAAAAAACATCAAGGAATTCATAATTACAGTTGAATCATTTTCTACAAGTCTTCATTCAGATGATTTTCCAGAGTTTTCCAGTTTCCACACTGGCCCCCAAAGGAGGAATTGATTGATACCAATACTCTTGTGCTTCCTTTTCTTCTGTGTAAGCAGGTGCATTTTGGGACTATTTTCCTTAAACACAAAAATATGGAAGAAAAATGTAAATGATCCACAAGGAAGTAATCTGCTGATGACTTTAGGTAGAACAGGTAACTGGACATGAAAGAGTTAAGCTGCAAAAGAATATAAACAGAACAAAATTCACAGCTCACCAGTTGCTGTGGAGGAGGGATTTAGGCAAAAGGGGAATAATGATGTGGCAATGTAAGAAGTAAACACAGGCTAAAGGTCTTGGAAAGCAGACCTGGAACCTAAATTAACTCTTCCTAACCTTGTTTCCTCCCCTTTGCCCATGAGTTTATGTTGACTTGCAAACAGCTTATGAGATTCTTGGGAGACTTTGGTCTTTGATAAGTGATCTAGAGATTGAAAGATTATATTTTCTCTCTAATTAAATCTTCCTCTAACCTTGAACTGGGTGCCTGCAAGGTAGTAGGCGAGACCCAACTAGCTGTGCCAGGAAGGCTGGGAGAGGACTGGTCCTTCTAAGGAGAGGTCTCCATGATTGTGATCTGCTGCAAGAGTTGCTGAAACAAAGGTTCTGCATTCCTATGGGAAAGCAGAGAGAGGGTGAAACCCATGCTGATGTCAATGTGAAGGCCCCTTATACCAATTTAGTAGGTACATTTGCATTTAAAAGGACAGTCTTCTGCCAGGACCCAGGTACTCTATTAATATTGTAGAAGAGGCAATTGCAGGCACAAAAACAAAACAATAACAAAATGATACTATGATTAAAGCTCTCAGGAACTTGTGGGTTCTAAGCATTTGTGGGAGTTATTTTCCCTTGGGGAGAAAGCAGTCATCCTTCCAAGGGTTCTCCGTGTCCTTTCCTGTTGTCTTCTCTTGGTCTGAAAGCCATTATTTGCTAAATAAATCTGTGTCATTAGGGACTTTAAAGATGTACAGGTCAACCAGTTCATTTTGGGGAAATGGAAGTCTCAAGGGCTAAGGCACTCCCTCAAGGTCACACAGTCAACTAGTAGCCGAGAGATACTCAGGCTGCTCTCGGCCCGGCTGGGGTGTTTGAATCCCGACCAGCAATCCTGTTGCCTTTGCTTTGCTCTCCTTGTCGTCCTGCTGCAGTTCATATGCTGTGAAGTGGACAGGAGGAAGAACTATTCTGGTACAGGAAATATTTCTTCCCTTGGCAGCGGGAGCGATGAGCCCTGAGGAGGTGATGCCGTGAGAATCTCCCATAAGAGAGGAGATGGGCAGGCTTCCCCAGATCACCATTTGTATTAGTTTTTCAAACTACCATCTGGGTGGTAGAACATCGGGAATGTGCTCTTTCATAGGTCAGGAGCTAGACTTCTGAGTTCAAGGTATCTGAAGGCTCTGAGAAAGAATCCTTCCCTGCCTCCTCCTAGCCTCTGGTGTGGACAGACCCTCCTTCCTGTTCCTTGGTTTGTAGCTCCCTGACTTCCAACTCTGCTTCCCTAATCACAGGCTGTTCTCCCCTGTGTCTGTGTGCTTTCCCGTCTCATATAAGAACACGTAATCCAGAATGATCTTATCTCAATCCTTATCTTGATTATACCTGCCAAGACCCTGTTTCCAATTGAGGTCACATTGTGAGGTTCTGGGTAGACGTGAACTTTGGAAGCTGCTATTTTACCTGGTACATCATTTATCCTAACCCCCACCACCCCACACACTGCTCAAATGCTGTACCAGCTGGTGATCTCAGCAGGGCCTGCCTGTGGGAGAAGCTGCTGACCACATCACACCGTCACTGCCACAGAACATGGGTGCAGGGAGCCCCTGCTGTAAAACACGGTGGAGGGCTAGGATTGGGCTCAGTGGCAGAGTGCCTGCCTCGCACATGTGAGGCACTGGGTTCAATCCTCAGCACCACATAAAAAAAAAAAAAAAAGATATATATATGTGTGTGTGTGTGTGTGTGTGTGTGTGTGTGTGTGCGCACATACATATTCAACCTGGGTTGAAATTTTTTTCCTGTCATTGCTCTTCTGACTTCGGGTTCCCAGGGTTGCCTTGAGAAGTCTGATGCCATCCTGGTTGGTTCTCTGATGTATTTGGCTCCATTCTTTTCTCTGTGGAAGCACCTCCTTGCCTCGCTTCAACTCTATTGAGTGGAATTTTAGGTTGAGCCCTTGGAGTGGGTCATAGTTTTTCCCTTATTACCTTGCACACCTATGGGGCTCTTTAAATCTTGAAGTTTCTAGCCAGGTGCGGTGGCTCACACCTGTAATCCCAGCACTTGGGAGGCTGAGGCAGGAGGATCGCGAGTTCAAAGCCAGCCTCAGCAATGGCGAGGTACTTAGCAACTCAGTGAGACCCTGTCTCTAAATAAAATACAAAAAAGGGCTGGGGATGTGGCCCAGTGGTCAAGTGCCCCTGAGTTTAATCCCCGGTACCAAAAAAAAAAAAAAAAAAAAAAAAAAAAAAAGACACAGTGGAAAGTGTTAGGGCATGGATGGAGAAGAAAGCTTCAACTTAGACCCAAATTGGGCTTGAATATCAAACTTTAGCTAATGATTCTTGTGCTGGTTTATAACGTACACAGTAATCAAAATCCATTTCAAGCCAGTCAGGGTGGTGCACACCTCTAATCCCAGCTACTCAGGAGGCCCAAGCAGGAGCTTGGCAATTTCCAGGCCAGCCTGGGCAACTTTGTGAGACCCTGTCTCAAAACAAAACATTAAAAAATATATAAGGGCTGGATGTTGTTCGATGGTAGAGTGCTTGCCTAGCATGCTAGAGGCTCTGGGTTCCATTCCCAGCACCACAAAACCAAAAGCAGAAGCAAAACCAAACCAAGTTTACAAATCAGAGAGCAAAATTTAGGAGCTCTAGTGTTGCATGGTTAGTACATGGAACTTACAAGAAAGCAAATGTTATCCCAAATTCTCTTTTCCACTTAATTGATAGCTAATTGTATATGTACCCAAATCTGTTCTACTCCAACAGATCAAGTTAATAAATATACAACATACTACACATAGTCTTCAATTTCATTATTGGAGATTTTCATTCACTAGTAATTATTTTTAAATAAGAATTTTTTAAATTATTTGAATAATTGAAAAGTCTAATCAACAAAATAGCTATATTTTTTATTTGCACACACATTACAAATATGAGCTGTTGAAAGCCATCTGGGTCAGACAGGCCAAAAGAAGTCCTTTTGATTTGTTTAAAGTTACAATAACAAATGTTTGTACCCCACACAGTCTGCTCCAACTGTACAAATCTTTCATCACTTAGGAGAGTAGTATCTGTCAGGAAACACTGTTTTCCTTATGTCGAGGAAGAAAAATAACCTTGTGGAAATTTCTGCTCACCTCAGAGGCAAATTTCTGCTTTTCCTATTGTGAAGAGGCAAAATATTGTTTGTAACTGTTATGCCTAGGACCCCAAAGTGTTGTGTAAAAAAACATTATATTAAGAGAAAGTCTGATCAAATCCTTACTATGTGCTAGGCACTGGGCTATTCAATGTAAGGTCAAAGAGGACCTCATTTTGGAGTCCTTCATCCTTGCAGGGCACGTGGATGCACAGAGTCTGACAAATTGACGTCCTGAGACGTGGAGCTACATCAGATGAAGGATTTAATTCTGCCAGGGCTAGGTAGAAGTAAGAACACTTAACCTATGCTGTTGGTGATTTGGGGGCACTTAATTCGATGTAACATGAAAATACGGCACCAGCTCAAAGATCAGATATAACAAGAAGTAATTGCTGAATCGAGGCTGGCAAGACGTGCTCACCAGTCATGGAAGGTGACCTGGTCATCCAGGGTTTTCCATCTCACTCAAGTGAGAGAGATTAGTGTATGCCTTTTGGGGAAAGGCGGGGAGAAGTGTTCTGAAGCAATTGTGCTCAAATGAAAATGACTTTCTTCTTCCTTCGTTCTGGGTTGAGACCTAATTGATTGAACTAACAATAGCCAGCACTTACAGAAGCACTTCTTACCTTTTAGGAGATTTTTAGGGTCATTAACATGAAGTGCTCAGAACACGACTCATGAGAGACCTTAGACCCCATGAAGACCGGGAGGTCCAGGGCCAAGGCGTGAGCTGATGACACCACCCAGGGAGCAGAAGCAGGGTCTCCCTTATCTCCAGCTTAGCACTCTCCATGACCTTTGTGCTTCATCTCATCACCAGATTTCTTCTTCTTTTTCAATGGGCAAGTCTTTAAAGTGCAAGACGTGCTGGCACCATTTACATTTTAAGAGGCTTAAATTTTTAATTTTCTTTTCCATTTCATCAGAACATTTTAGGAAGTCGCACGGCTTTTTATTAGTCCACATTCTGAACATATCCTACCACTTTGATCCTAACCCCCACAGAGACTGGGCTAGACTTTCAGGGAATCAGTAAAGATAGCAAGGAGTTCAGCAGGTAGAGAATGTCCCATGAAGCAGAAGCGAGCCAAAGCCCTCTACCTTGTGAGCTCCTATATGCCGTGGGGGCAGATGATGGATTTAGATTTCTGAATTCTGATAGCTCAGTGCTCACAGCTTTCCTACCATGTCCCCTGCAGCTGAAGCTATTTTCTTGTCTGTCCCCAGAGTGTTATCAGGTGGCAGTGTCCTCTCCTGGCCTCATACTGCTGAATTGTGTCAGGCTGCGTGTCTTTACCTTGGGCCCATGCCTGACACAGGATGTGTCTGTTGAGTTTCCATCTGAGTGATATCCTCATTAGACTTCAAGAGGAACAGTTAGTGGCTCCATTAAAGTTTCCTGAATTATTTTGGTTTCACCCTTAAGCAACTGCTTAACTGGCTTGTTTCCCTTGAGACTAAACATTTTCCTGTGGTGGGAGCAAAGAAAATTAATAGCTTCTGGAATGCAAAACAATTGTGTGGGGATTCTGGAAAGAATTCTCCCTTTCCTAAGGTTCTTCTTGGAAGGGAATCTTTGTTATCACCTTAGTGGGTCTGAGTCCTGCATTCTGAATATTGCCTGATGTTAACTCTGATTACTTTCGAGTCCATCAGTTTAAGGGGTGAGAAGAAATCAGCAACAATGACTACCATTAAAAGAAACGTGAGCTGGCTGGTAGGTTAGTGTTCGCAAGCTTAGGCAAAATTGTCTGGGAAAACAGAAACTCACAAATCAACAGCATTCAGCTGTTTCTCAGTGGCAATTTCTTTGTCCTTTTCAACACATCATTTCCACTTTTGGGTTCATGAGCACAAAGAATGTGAACAAAAGGGATTTGCACTTGTGAGCCGCGATGACATTCTTTCATTTAAGTCTACTTTTGCAGTCTCTATTACAAGTAGTGTACCAAACAGTTAAAGTGCAGAATTTCTGTTTTAAATACTAATGCCTGGTTTTGAATTCTCCTGCATCTGTTGACAACTGGTTAAATATTATCTCCCTCTCCCAGGAAAGTCATTATCCCTTTGGCCAATACTGAGAAGTGCTTGTCCCTGCTTCTTCTTCTCCCCTCACAAATCAATGGTACACATTCACTTATTTAATTGTTCAACACATATTTATTGATTCTCTTCATGTCGTATTGTATTCTGCTAGGTGCCAGGTATATGCTGATAAACACAAAACTTAATTCCTATTTCCCTAGAACTTACAGTCTTAAAAGAAAGACAGGCATTTAAAATATTTATAAGGACATATACATGCATGTATATATGTATATGTATACATACACATACATACCTATGCATCTATACATATAACACACGAATGAAAATTGAGATAATTACGTGAAGGAAAGAAAGAACTAATTTAACTGGGGAATGGTCTTCCTAAAGAAGTAACTTTGGAACCAGGTGCATGCCTATAATCCAGCAGCTTGGGAGGCTGAGGCAGTAGCATCGTGAGTTTAAAGCCAGCCTCAGCAGAAGCAAGGCACTAAGCAACTCAGTGAGACCCTGTCTCTAAATTATAAAATAGGGCTAGGGATGTGGCTCAGTGGTCAAGTGCCCTTGAGTTCAATCCCCAGTACCAAAAAAAGGTAACGTTGGGGATAGTGGTCTTAGAAGGCAGGAGGTAAGAATTCCAAGGAGAGAAAAGGGATTGTGTGGAGATTCTCAGAGGGAGTGGCCTGTCTGAGAACTGAAAGACGAGGAGAGTGCCCCGGAAGGATGAGCAGGCCACAAGGCCTCAGGAATTGTGGACTTTAGCTATGGAAGGGTTAAAGCAAGGCCTGTCATGCCATAAAGTGAGTCAGGTTTAAAAGGATCAACGCTAGCTGCTGAATGGAGCATTGATTTAAGGAGACAAAGAGAGGAAAATTGTGCACCATAAAAATGGAACAATGGTGGAAGCTCAGGGAGGAATCCCAGTCCCCTCCTGGTGGGAGAATTGACAGCACTTGTTGGTTGCTTGGCTATGGGAACAAGGGAGAGAGAGGGATACAAAATGACTCTTGCCCTTTGATTCATGCCCTGGCTGCTCAGTGAATCTCACTTTAGGTGACCTTTCTCCTGGGCCTGCCTCATTTGTCTCACTCTCTGTCAGAAATAAGCTGAGCTGGCTTTTCCATTCTGCTCCAGGGCCTTGACTCCGTGGGTGGGATCTCTGGCTGAATAAACACCTGGAGGGATATATTAACTCCAGATCTTCTACAAACAAATAATTCAGAATTGACTAAAACCACACTCCATAGTGCTGATTATTTACTGCCCTTGTGTTATATGTGATGAACTGGGAGAGACAAAATGAGCTCTCCCAGCGCTCAGGAGGCTGAGGTGGAAGGAACACTTGAGTCTACAAGTTCAAGACCAGATCATGAAACCCCATCTCAAAAACAAAACAAAACAACAAAAAAAAAGAAATTCTGTTGTAAATATCAATTCCTTTTTAATAAGGAAGTGGTTTTACCTTTTAGTGTCAACCGAGGAAGAGTTTTGGCCCAGAATTTGTTCCTCCTCCAGGGCTGGAGGTATTTTCCTTTGGCTGGTTGGTGGCACCACACTGGCTGACCACAGGACATGCAGGTGAGAATACGCATTTCCTGGTTTTAGACCTTCCTTTCTGCTTCCTCCTGCAAGTATGTAAAGCGCACTCTGAATACAGCTCTTCATCGGGTGACTTCCACAGGATGATTTGTTTCTCCTCAAAATGCTTTTGAAATGGTTTATCAGTCACTAACCATAATTAATAATAAATATAATAGCTTCTATGCATGGAGTGCTGAGAAACTCTGCTTAGCATTTTTCAGACACCATCTCACAGGTGGGTGTCATTGTCCTCCTTCAAAGTCATGTGGTCAGTAGGGGGTGGAATTGGAATTGGAATCCAGCTGGGGTTGGCTTCAAAGCAGTGGCCATGACCTTGGGTGTCTGAGAGAGGCTCCTAGTAACCTGAGATCTTCTGTGGTGGCCACACTCCTTGGTGTGACCCATGATAACCTCTGATTTGGCAATGGGAGGACATTTTTATTACCCGAGGAGAAAACTTGACTTTTTCTTTGGCACCCTAAAGCCTGAATTTAATCACTTCTGGGCTTAGCATCCCAGGGGTTGCTACACATCCTTTTTGACTCTTCCCCCCACCCCAATTATCCTCAGTTACATTAAAGAGATGTTAAAGAGTTACATTAAACAGATGATTGAGTCATCATGATTGATAAATTAAGAGTCAGTGGTAAGCTTAATGAAAAAAAAAAGTGTGTTCTAGGTTTGGTTCTGCCTCCTAATGATTGCTTCTAATGTCTAATTATGGATGTTATCAAATAAACCATTAGCTGGGTTTTTTTTTTTCATGTGAAAGCACAGTGGCTGGTTCAAAGTAGTTAGGTAATCTGTGTTAGTTGCTGTTGAATCCTATGTTAGTCAACTTTTCATTACTATGACAAAGTACCTGAGAAAAACAACTTAAAGGATGAAAGATTTATTTGGCTCAAGGTTTCAGTTCAAAGTCACTTGACTATATCACTAGGGGCTTGTAGTGAGGCAAAATATAATGGTGGGGAGGCCATGGTGGAACACAGCTGCTTACCTTGTGGTGGCCAGGAAGCCAAGTGGGGGAGTGCAGGCAGGTCAAGGGCATACCCCCAAGGACCCAAGCCCTTCAACTAGGTCCCATCTCCTATGGTGCCCACTATTTCCCAATAATGCCATCAGCTATGATGCCATCAATGGATCCATTGATAAGTTCGGAGCCCTCAATATTCAATCACTTCTAAAGAGCCCCAACTCTGAACATAGCTGTATTGGGAAAAAAGTTTTTTTGTTGTTATTGTTGTTTATTTTATATTACTTTTTAGTTTTATGTGGACACAATATCTTTATTTTATTTTTATGTGGTGCTGAGGATTGAACCCGGTGCCTCACGCATGCTAGTGAGCACTGTACCACTGAGCCACAACCCCAACCCAAGAACAACGTTTTTTAACACATGAGCCTTTGGGGAACATTCCAGATCTAAACCATAATAAATCCTAAATAAGGGAGGTGTTAAGCAGTCATTCACTTGACAGAGAAGTAGTGAGGCCCTCTGTGTACAAGGGACTGGGGTGCAAAGATGATGTTGATATTTTAAAATTCCAGAGTCAGCAGACTTGGATTCTATCACATACTAATTGTGAAGCTTGTAAATTGCATGCTCTAAGTCTCAGGTCTCTTGTACAATAATTAGGTCTATTCAGAGGGCCTACTTCATAGAACTGTTAGGTGGATTGAAATAGAGTACATAGAAAACACACAGTGTCCCACAGGTCATCTGTCCTCAGTGAGTGTCACTTGCTATTATTATAGAAGGGAAGACCAAGGGAAGATAATTGCACCCTCGCTATAACTTATTTCAGACAGCATTCAACAAACACCTGCCCATGTACTCAGGTTCATACACCTGTATGTACAAGGGAAGCAGTGGTTTTTCGTGTGTGTAGAAAGGTGAACGTTTACTCTAAAATTATTTTCAGGAAACTAACCAATATATTTTCTATGTAACACAAAAGACAACCCCAGCAATCTGTTTACTACTGAAGATACATGAGAGAGTCGTGATTTTCAGAATGGAAGGGGGAAGGGGAACCGACCGTATATGACAATTCCTGGAGATGAAGATTTCTGTTTGTTAGAGGGGACTGGGTAAAGGAAAAACAAACTTAAATCAAAGGCTTTCAGCATCCCTTGATGTTTCCATAGTATATGAATCTATTTTTTTTAAAGGGCAGATTTACAGTTTAATGTAAATATAGACAGTACTGCAACCCAGTATTTTTAAAAATATCTTTACTTTATTTATTTTATTTATTTTTATGTGGTGCTGGGGATCAAACCCAGTGCCCCACGTGTGCAAGGCAAGAGCTCTACTGCTGAGCTATAACCCCAGCCCCTGCAACCCAGTATTAATTGGATTTTACCAATAAAGACAAATATGGCCCAGCAACCAAACAGAGAAGTAGGGTGAACCAGGCCACTGCACTGGGATCCAGCGGAGGTTTGGTGTGATGTCCAGGGCAGAGCAACTGAAGGACACGGCACAGGTGGGCAGGTGTCCTGGAGGGCACTCGGCGTGGGATAAGTGGATGGGCCTAACCCCAGAGGTCAGGATGTTCCAACAGGCAGATAGAGCATGACGGAGGAGAAAGGGGGAGGCACTACTCAAAGTCCAGCAAGATTGGCCGCTGACATCAGAGATCTGCATCAGCAGGGAGCAGGGTTCTCACCTCTGGACTTAGCTCAAAGAAGGGAACTGGCCAGAACAAGTTGGGTCTTGTATACAGACCTTGAACTCCAGTCCCTCTGCAACCCAGGTTCAAGTGGCAAGATTCAGGGCTCAGAACCAATCACGACAACACAGAAGGACCCAAACCCCTCTATGTAAGAGCTTCCTTCCCTGCAAATGGGGCTGTGGTGTAGGTAAGAGTCAGCTATCACTTGCAGTAAGCAGTAGAGAGGGGCAGAGGCAGAGAAATACAGAATTCCTGTTGGAATCTGTACAGGTGATTCCTGCTTTATATTTAATTAGTACTAGTACACCATATTGCTTTACTTGTTAAAAATTCAATATATGCTATTAGAACAGCATCATGCACCTAGCAACCATATGATCTAAAATGTTCTGGGCAACCTCAATCTGTTGTTTACAAATACATGAAAGTCATAAAAACAATTTTATGTATATACATAATTTATTTAATTCTTTGGTGGTACTGGGGATTGACTCAGGGGTGCTTTACCATTGAGCTATATCCCCAACCCTTTTAAATTTTTTTAAAATTTTTAGACAGGGTCTCCTTAAGTTGCTGAGGCTCAAACTTGCAATCCTCCTGCCTCAGCCTCCTGAGTCGCTTGGATTACAGATGTACGCCACGATGCCTGGCTCTTAAAAATAATTTTATATGTCTTTTGCTATAAATGGACAAATGGAAGACAGTCCTTTGCCCTTTACATTTTGTAGTTTTGAGTTTTGAAAGCAGTTCTTTTATCTAGGAGTCTTTAAATAGTATGCCAGTATTGCACTGGAAAGCAATCACATCGGCAACATTGTGTGTGTGTGTGTGTGTGTGTGTGTGTGTGTGTGTGTGTGATGTATAATTCCTGATGTATTTTTTCTTTTTTTAGTTGTATGTGGACATAATACCTTTATTTGTTTTTATGTGGTGCTGAGGATCAAACCCAGTGCCTCACACATGGTAGGCAAGTGTTCTACCACTGAGCCACAACCCCAGCCTGCACCATTCTTTTTCTAAGGAAAATGCTTTCCCAATTTGCAACAGCCACACTAGAAGTTTCTTCCAGACCAGATCTGTTTGGAATATACCATAGCACTGGGCACAGATCTTCTGTAGAAATGTTGCTCAATAAATGTCAAATGAGGCTAAGGTCAGGGAAAGGTTCTTAAAGCAAAGCTTCTCCTAAAATTGAAGCCACTGGAACACACCTGTAATCCCAGTGGCTTGGGAGGCTGAGGTAGAAAGATTGCGAGTTCAAAGCCAGCCTCAGCAAAAGCGAGGTGCTAAGCAACTCAGTGAGACCCTGTCTCCAAATAAAATACAAAATAAGGCTGGAGATGTGCTCAGTGGTCAAGTGTCCCTGAGTTCAATCCCTGGTTACCTGCCCACCCCCCCCCCCAAAAAAAAAAAAAAAAACCGGAAGCCCCTGAGTCCAGGGCATTTTGTCCTTGACATCATAACGGGACCCAGCTTCCATCTGGTGGAAGTGTTCAGTAGGCAAATGTGACCAAGTCAGTTTGTCATCCTATTATCCTTTGGCCCCTTAGGGCTCTCTTCCTGTATTTTCTGCATAGCAAATGTCACAGCTGTCCTCCAGGGTATGTAAGTCAAAGTCTTGGAGTCTCCTCCTTCAAGGAAGGATGGAAAACTATGCAGTGTGTAGAGGTCGCTGATTCTGTGGAAGCTGTTGTGCCACCCTGTGATTGCATGTGCCTATTAGGATGCAAAGTAATTCTTAGCTATAGATGTGCGAATTCTATCCTATCTTGTAGAGGTGCAGTTGAGTTCTCTTCCCCACTGTGGAAAAAAGCTAGTTTTGCCTCCACTTGCACATTCATTTCAATATTCCTGATGTATAAATGTGTCTGTTTTTCAATTTCTCCCTTGAACCAGATATAACATCTGCCTGGCTCCTTTTTTATGAGCAAAATAAAACCTTTAACATGTGTTCATTTTAGATCCTTATGAGTCATGATTTTACATTTTTTTTGGAAAATTATCTTTTAACGCTACCTTTTTCTCACTCATAGTTTCTCATCCTTCATTTCATTTCCTCAGTTCTTTCTTCTCTCTTAATGTCTAATGTGTTGGATTCTCTGCAGACCCATTGCTAATCCAGCTGAGCTCAGTGTCATTTTACACATAGATCATTGCAGCGGGGTCCTAAGTGGTATCCTGTCTCAAAACTTCAGCCCCTACCATTTCTACTGTACATACTCTAGCTCCCCAAACTATAAATTCTGTCCTATCCCGTTTCTGCTTAGAGCTCCCCAGGGGTTTGTATCACCCTTAGACCACTGGTCACATTAAGAAATCGAGCCTTTGGGCTGGGAGTGTAGCTCAGTGGTAGAGCACACGCCTCACACGTGGGAGGCACTGAGTTTGATCCTCAGCACTACATAAAAATAAAATAAAGTTATTGTGTCCATGTACAACTAAAAATATTAAAAAAAAAAAAAAAGTTGAGCCTTCAAAACACACTGTGAGCTGGGTCCTGCTGCAAGTTCTCAGGAGGAAATTCCCTTTCCTTCACCTTCCACCCGAAGGTCAATCACAATTCACTTCTTTCAATATCCCTGAATACCTCACTCACTTCCGGGCCTTCTCTCATGTCTTCCCCATCTTCCCTGAGCTAGCTCTCAGGTACCCACTGCATCTCAGCTCACATGTCACTTTCCTTGGGAGGCCTTCTCTATTGTTGGTCCTGTTCTTTCTATACTCTATCCTCCAGAAGACTGCAATCCCTATGGTGACAGGACTGTGTCCTTGATTCTCGTGATCCCCACTGCTAGTGCAGGACTCCAGTGAGTATTTAACAGATGCATGTGACTTGGGCCTGGACACTGAATGTGGCCCAGAATAGCAGTGGTGAATTTTTTTCTACTAAGATTTTGCCATGTTTATTAAACAATAGACCTGGGCAGATTCCAGAAACCATCCTCCTCAAAACTCTCCTTTTAAACACAGAAGTTGGGCTGGGGATGTAGCTCAAAAGTAGAGCACTTGCTTAGTATGCCCATGGCCCTGGTTCTATGGGCCTCTGAAATTATAACTAAGGGGGGCTGAGTTGCCGAGTCTTGCAATTCAGAGTGTAGTTAATGGTATCAGAGGTCAGGGAGCTTATTAGAAATACAGCCTCGGGGGCTGGGGTTGTGGCTCAGTGGCAGAGCGCTCGCCTTGCACGTGCGTGGCCCGGGTTCGATCCTCAGCACCACGTAAACATAAATGCATTGCATTGTGTACAACTAAAGTAAATAAATAAATATTAAAAAAGAAATACAGCCTCTTAGGCCCCATACTTAGACCTCCTGGGTCAGAATCTGCACTTTGGTAAGATGCCCAGGTGATCTGAATACACAGTGAAGTGTGAGAAGCCCTTCTAAGGGCTCTGAATTGACTTCCTGGGCAAAGGATCCACATGCGTGCTTCCATAATTGTAAAATGGGGCTGTTACTTTACACACACCTCCTGGGCTATTTTTGTTGGATTCTGGGCAGGAGGCTGCACCTCCCAGGCAGAAGGCCATACCTCCCAGGTACTTTGTAAAAAGACTACACTTCCCAGGGTCCTCAGCATGGCCAGCAAACCTGGCCAGCAGGTGCCCTGGCCACTACCTCCTGACCTCCGGCAACCTATAGGGAAAGGACCCACTCCAGGGGGCTTTCTGACCACCACCCTGCTATTTAAGCCTCCCCCAGACTGAAACCTCTCTCTGTTCACACCTGTCCCTGTTCCTGTTCGTCCCTTTTTCCCCCTTCCCTACCTCCCTTCCCTTCCCTTCCTTTCTCTACCCTTCCCCACGTGGCACCCCAATAAACCTTTTTATTTCACTAACACGGTGTTCCCGGCTAAGTTAACTTTGTGCAGCATTTTCTAACAATTTTGAGATTAAGAGTTGATGCACAATGTATGTAGTCACAAATGGTGTGAATATACTTCGCATACAACCAGAGATTTGTAAAAATGTGCTCTATATGTGTAATATGAAATGTAATGCATTCTGCTGTCATTTATAACATCTTGGAATAAAAAATAAATAAATTATTTAAAAAAGAGTTGATGCACACAAAGAACTGAGAATAATGGCATTTAGTAAGAATTTGACAAATATTAGCTCTTGCTAATATTACTGAGGAATAAGGCGCATCCTTAGGCTACCAGACACACCCGTCAGCAGCACAAGATGTGTTCTTGTGAACCACTGCTCCATGATCCAATCTGGAGATTTTCTTGGAGGAGTTTGTGTCATGAATGTGTGACTGAGACACTTAGGAAAGAGGCATCTGTTTGCGGTCATCTTTGAGCAGGCTACAGCAGGAACAGCTGAAAGACAAGGCCAGGCCACCCGGCCTTTCTGTGAATGGTTCTCCATGGAAATAGGGAGTCCTGTGAGTTCCTTCCTGGCTGCTCTGTCCGTTCTTTGAGCTTCCACATGACTCTCTTCCCCTCTTTCCCTCTGCTTCCTCTCTCTTGCTTTCCCCCTCCTCTTTTGCTTCCCTTGGTCTTTCAGTTCTGAGCTTTGCCTGGTGCATCACTGGGCTCCTGCAGGCTGCCAGGCAGGTGGGAGAGCCCCTTCTCCTGAGGAGTGAGTGGTGTGGCTGCAGGGTGAGGAGAAACCAGAACCAGTCTTGGGGTGGAGGGAGTTCCCACCCACTAACACTTTCGCTTTCATTGAAGTTTTCTGCAGCTTGGCCCTGGAAGTATGACTCAAACTGAACTTGAATCATGATGAAGCCAACATTATCCTCTGTAGCTGGGAGTGGGCAAATGCAAAGCCCACCCTCCCCAACAGCACTAACTGAACCATGTTGTGATGCCAATCACTGAGCTAGGTATGGGGAATGGTAAGATGAATGTCGCAGATCATGACCTTGAAGGGATTGCCCCCCCTTTTCTGTGGGACTATATGATGTCGGAGAATCCTAAAGCAGGTTATTTTCTTAAAAGTTCTGTACCACAAAATAAGATGGGGAAACTGATAATCTCATCAGTTAATTTGTATGGTATGTGTCATTTCATTTCATCCAGTCTATCACTGTAACACTTATTTGTCTATTTGCCTATCCAAGTTCAATAATTTTTTGAATAAATAGAACCAGTTCATATGTATATATTATTAAGCAACTTGCTTCTTTCATTTAACAATATATCACAGGATTTTTCAGATCAGTATTTATGGTGACACTCTACTAAATGGGCACATAATATTTATTGAACTGATGTAGCAGGAATTATTTGATCATTCCTCTTGTGTTTGTATCAATGGCACATGTTTAAAAATCAGTGTAGATTCAGGTTCTAAATATGGACTTGCTAGGTTACTAGGTAAGCATGGGATAAATTTTAAAGGGCTTTCCAAAAAGACAACAACAACAAAAAAAAAAAAAAAAAAACAGAGAAAGAAAGAATAGGGCTGGGGTTGTGGCTCAGTGGCAGAGCACTTGCCTCGCATATGTGAGGCACTGGGTTTGATCTTCAGCACCACATAAAAATAAAGATATTGTGTCCATGTATAACTAAAAAATATTTTAAAAAGAATAATTCTATACCAATTTATATGCCTATTCATACTATATAAAAGTTTATAGTCTTAAAATCAATATAAAGAGAAAAATGCTATATTTTGGATCTTTATTACTTTAGTAGGTTGAATATCTTTTCACATATTTTTGGGACATTTGTATTTTTATATGAATTCCCTGATCCTATCCCCTATGTTTTCTTCCTGTTTTTTGTTTCTTTTTGTCTTTTTCTTAGATTTATAACAGGTTTTTGAATAGTACAACAATTAGCCTAATGTCTTATATGTAATATCATATAATATTTTCTCCCTGTGTCTTCTTTTAATTTGATTTTGCTTGCTTACTTCATTTTTGTTGTTAATATACATAAGTTTTTATTATTATTATTATTACTACATCTGCAGACTTTTCCTTTATGGCTTATGAGTTTTATGTCTAGTGTGTAAAGGCCCAACCTCACCCCAAGATTAAAAACCTAAAAAATAGGGCTGGGTTTGTGGCTCCATGGTAGAGCACTTGCCTGGCATGCACAAAGCCCTGTGTTTAATCCCCAACACCATGAAAACAAAAACTAATGCTGAACATAAAAATCATAAACATAAGGATTATTTGGTTTGATTTAACCATAATACTTTATTTTAAAGAAATGCAAGGGCTGGGGTGTAGTTCAGTGGTAGAATATGGGTTCAGCATGTGTGAGACCCCTGAGTTTGATCCCCAGCAACTCCTACCCCCAGTCACCTAGTGCCCTGAATGAATAGGCAACATATGCTTATTAAATTGTTGGAAGACATGCTTTTTAAAATTGTTCATAGCTCAATGTTTATTGGTACATCTCTCTGCATCAGTTATGCATATAATGACATGCCTTAAAGGGAGATTTGTTTATCAAAGCATTTATACTAGATTGAGCTCTTCATGCTTGCAATAACTGTGTGAATATGTTACCAAATTTTCATCTCAAAAACTTCAAAACTTGGTCCTTTTTCCCTCTCGAAATTGGAACTCCCTGTGGAATTCACAGAGCACTTGAGGAGTGGAAACTTTTGTTTGGGCCAAGAACAGAAGGTAGGAGACACACTCACAATCCAACTTCCCACTTCTCAGGGCTCAGGAGGTTATAGGTTAAAGAAATGAGGAGGAGGAATATTCATGTCTATTGTGATGGTGAAATTAGAGGTCATCTGGTGGTCACTCTGGCAGTCACCTTAGACCCAACCAGTCTCAGCCAGCTCACTTGAGGAGGAACTTCTGGGCTTCAGGATCATGTCCTCAAAGACAAACAAGATCAGGGTGGGGTAAAAATTCAGCTAGTCACCCAGGCAGTTCAGGACCAGAGCCTGCTAACAAGTGTTCCCAGTTATGTCATTTGATCTTAAAAAAAAAAAAAAATTAGTATCTTCTTGTGCAAATGGGTGTATTGATGGAGTGATCCTGCTTTTTTTTTTTTTTTTTTTTTTTTTTTTTTTTTTTTGCTATAGTGTAGACATTAAGTTTTTTGCTTTCAGGATTCCGCATCTGCTCATCTGCCCACGCCATGTCTAGGGTTGGGCTTTTCTAGTGAGTATTCCCAAATGTTGCCTGGAAATCCAGATGCAGCATGTTCAGGGACACTGGAGAGGTGTGAGAGGCCTCTGGGGGAGGTTACTGTGTGAAAGCAATGAGATGGCACCATTCAGGCACGTAAAACTCAATGGCCGATGCAACTGGCTCATTCTAGAAATCACATCCTAGGTAGAATCAGACCCCTCAATGTCTGGTCCTGTTGCCTGGGGTGGCCCTGCCCACCTTCCCCAAGTGTGTTAGAATTTAGGCAAAGTTTCTTACGCAGGGAATGCCATTTTAATAAAAGGGAAGTTTATTAGGGGCCACGCGTGGAAGGGGGAGAAAAAGAGAAAATGGGGAACGGACGGGAACAGGGGCAAGCGCGAACAGAGAGCGATTTCAGTCTGGGGGTGGCTTAAATAGAGTGGGGGGTCAGAGAGCCCCCCTGGAGTGAGTCCTTGTCCTATAGGCCAGCAGAGGTCAGGGGGGTAGTGGCCAGGGAACCTGCTGGTCACAAAGCACCTGGGGAGGTGTGGCCTTCTTCCTGGAGGCGCAGCTTCTGCCTGGACTCCAACATTCCCCCCTTTTTGATTTCTTAGGAAGCGGGGCGTCGTGTTTCAATCTGGCTGCTTCAGAGCTGAAGTGGGGCGACGTGGGGTAGTTTTGAGGGGGGAGATGTGGGCAGGCAGGTCCAGCTGGAGGGTGGAAAAAATTTCCAGGAGATAGGCGTGGAAAAAGATGAATCTGTCCAGGTATGGGATGGATGAAGTTCCGTTTTAGCCATAGGTCGGTGAGGGTGTCAAATCAGGCTTTTGCAGAAAGTCACTGAGGGAGTCAGCCGGAGAGCATGTAGAAATTGTGGGTCTTGTGAGTTTGCAGGTAACACTATTATGGAAGCAACAAAGGGAAAGAAGGTGAGATGGATTATTGTCCATAGGCCTGTGTTATACTAGGTGGGACTTACGGTGAAGAGGCCAATGGAGAGTGCGAAGCACATCACAATGAGCATCAGGTGGCAGCATAAGGGCAGGACTCAGCAGGGCTTTCTGGTTGGAAAGTCATCCGTTGGTTTTTTTTACAGTTGATAGTCCCTGAGAAAAACTGGTTAGAGGTTTAAAACAGGAAAAACAGAGAAGATTATTTTGAGTTGGTATGAGAGAACACAAAAAACATAAGTACTGAATAAATGTTGCAGCATCTGGAACATGTTAATGTATATCATGGAGTTAATTTAAATTTTTAACATGTATAGAGTTATCAGGGATGTAAACACAACACTTCACTTAGGGCTGAAGTTACCTTTGCTTCTAAAATGTTCAGAAATGGTTGTGCATCTGTTTTAACTGTTACTGGATGTCTAGGATGAAATTTGTCAAACTGACTTCTGTTTTGACCATTGGTAAGAGTCAGCTGTTTCTGATGGGAATCTTGGGGAAACTTGAGAGCAGATTTTCTGCTTGGTGCCTTCTGTAAGGATGGGTCCAGGTCTTGCTTGACCTTGTGGCTTTCCTCAGAAGCCTTAGGGATGTTTCTCCCTTTTTATGGACCCTCCTTTTAGCAAGAGCACTGATTGGCTTTTTCCTCTATCGGTCTCATTTATCTCTCTTATCGGGAGATCATGTGACCCAGAGATGCAAAGCTTTGTAGAGATGTTTCTTCTTCCCTCACAGGCAGACTCTGGGAAAAGAACCAAATACTGGTCTTCTTGGCTCTTTTGATTAATTTAAAGTTTGATCTTAGCCATCCAGTAAGCTAATCTTAAATTAATGTTTATAAACTTACAGTAGCCGGGGTCTGTGGTATCTATCTGTCTTGATGGTTCTTGAAGTTCAGGTGTTTAAGTTTTGAAGTTGATTTCTGTTAACATATTTGAGCTTTAAAGAAAGGCTGAGAGCATTTAGCTGACAAAATATTACAATTAGAACGGACTAAAGAAAGGCTGAAAGCATTTATCACATTTTAGAACAAATTAAAGACAGGCTGAGAGCATTTAGCTGACAAAATATTACAATTAGAACGGACTAAAGAAAGGCTGAAAGCATTTAACTTTTTGTGGGAAAGTAATAACTTGAATTTAGGAAAAATATTTTTATGGGGTCACACTGAGCAAGGGAGGGAGTCTGAGTATCTCAGACTTTAGAGTCTACCAGGTCAATGGGGGCGAGGTACTGGGAGGTTTCTACATCAGTCGAGGCTGCATCGGTAAGGGGTTGTGAGGTTCCCGCTGTCTTGTTACATGTGTTACCGTGTTGTAGACTGCTGAGACCGTAGGAGTGAAGATTTGGTCTTTAGGAAGCTGTTGCACCAGTCTTCTAGGAATTTCACACATCTGTTTATATACCTATTGGAACTTTAATCTGTTTCACTGATGATAAAAACCAACTTATGAAAATAATTAATATCTGATGGCATATATAACAGTGAGTAATTTAACCTTGTAAATTAATTAGCTGTTTAACAAAGTTAGTTAGAAATGAATAATTTCATGTCAAATACCGCCAAAATGTTAGAATTTAGGCAAAGTTTCTTACGCAGGGAATGCCATTTTAATAAAAGGGAAGTTTATTAGGGGCCACGCGTGGAAGGGGGAGAAAAAGAGAAAATGGGGAACGGACGGGAACAGGGGCAAGCGCGAACAGAGAGCGATTTCAGTCCGGGGGTGGCTTAAATAGAGTGGGGGGTCAGAGAGCCCCCCTGGAGTGAGTCCTTGTCCTATAGGCCAGCAGAGGTCAGGGGGGTAGTGGCCAGGGAACCTGCTGGTCACAAAGCACCTGGGGAGGTGTGGCCTTCTTCCTGGAGGCGCAGCTTCTGCCTGGACTCCAACAAAGTGGACTTCTTCCAGCTAATCTCAGCCTTTCCTCCCTGGTTGTGAGCTGTGGCAACAAGAGGGCTTTTTAAAGGAAAAGCCCTTTTGAATACTCCATGGCCTTCCTCCCTGAATATTCTGAAGAGCCTGGAGAAACCAAGTCCTTGACAGTTTCAGAAGCCCTTAGGGCTCCTCCCATGACCCAGAAGTCCAAGTTAGCAGGTGTGAAGGGCGGTAAGACAAGTGGGCAGGTATAAGCAGGGCTTCCCTTCTGCCCCTTTGCACAACTTGCTAGATCTATGGCCTTGGTACTCAGCATCCCCTTCAGGTGAGTGTGGGAATCAGTCTTAGCTGTGCCCACACACACTGCCTTGCAATGCTCAGCACAGCCTTAACCTCAGTCAGCTCTCCCTGGGCCAGCAGAATGGCCCTGGGCATTGCTGCGGTAGTAAATCATGTGAGCTGTTGGTACGGGGCCTCCTTCTCCTTCAGGTAGAAAAAGTGGGCAGGTTGTTCTCCAAAAGGTGACTTTTACTGGTCTAAAATCTGGGGAGGAAACCGAGTAAGTTAATTTTTCTCAGGAAGCTGCTGCTTCAACCCATCGCTGAATTCAACCTTCTCTTTGGCATTTCAGCATGTCCAATGCCAAACTGAGACCAGTCAGTACAGGAGGGAATTTATTAAGGGGTGTTGTCAATCTTTAAAAATCCTGACACAACCCAGAGAAGGCTGAACAATCGGTTGCAGGGTGGAGAGTGGAAAGCTTGTTTTGTTTTAACTCCATTTAAGTACGTCTTTTTTTGTTTCTTTTAAATAAATACTATGAATACAATACCACTTGGCAGAAATCAACTTCAACAGCACACGCATAACAGTCTCAGCTCAAAGTACTGTACTTGAAAGGCCAACAACTCCTCTAAGAGCAATTTCCCTCACCAACACGCCTAGAGAGGACTGATTTCCATTATTTACGTTTCAGCAGGGACACTGTCTCCTTGTTTCACTCTGGAAATAAGAAGCAGGAACTCTCTTAATTAAAACAACTTGGGGGGAGTGTTGTTTGTTTGTTTGTTTTGTTCTGTTCGGTTTTCCTGGTGGAACCTGCTCTAAGGGGGTGGGGCTTTGCGGGTGGCATCCCAGCCAGCAGCCAGTGGGCCCAGCAGTGGGGCAGGCAGGGTTTTCCTTTTTGAACCTGCAAAACAACTTGGCTCCAAAGTCACCTTAGTGAAAGTCGATTTGCTCTGGAGGAAGAACAACTTCAGAGCTTCCAGGCACAACTTCTCATGGAAATTTACAGGTGATAAATGCCCCCCAGGAGGGCATCCCTTTTTCTTTCTTAGCATTTGCACTTAGATTTAGAATAATAAGCAACATTAGCTAGAAGGGAAAATAAATAAGTTCAGGAATTCAAACTCCATTTCCTAATTTACTCAAGAGCCTGTTTTCAGTATATAAATCAGCATTTGGTTTTTTGCCATTTAACAACTGAAAAAACAAAATATGGAGAGAAATGAAAAAGATGTGTCATTTGGGGAAAAAACACAACTATTATGTATGTGTTGCTTTTAACTAATTTCAATTCAATGGTCTTCCAGGCTACTAGAAATCATAAAAGTATGTATGTATTAATACATTTAAGCCAAGAATATTAACAAAGTTGCCATTTGTTTACACTAACCTGGTTTGACTCCTACGGGGCTGCCATACAAGGAAGTGATTCAAGACTTGCATTGACTGGAATTTGCACTATTTGGACCCAGCAACTTTTAGGAAGTCATGCTTACTAGGCTTTAGGGAGACTTTAAATAGTGGTCCCCAAGTCAGCAGAGGAGGCATATACAGCTAGGGCCAAGATACAAAGAACTGAGTAGGACAGACTGCCAACAGGTAGACACACATGCCCACTCTTACTCACTGCTTAGTACGACCAGGTGGAACTGGCCAGGTTCAGGGAAACATCCCTGGCGTCCTGCTAGATTCCATCATGAAACTAGCCCTGAGTATCACTAGGGGGTGGGATAGGAAAAGCTGCTTAGGTAGGATCAAACAAGAGCTTCCTTCAAAGCCAGCACCAGGGGCTGGGGATATAGCTCAGCTGGTAGAGTGCTTAGGCCCTGGGTTCAATCCCCAGCACCACCACAAAACAAAACAAAACAAAACAAAACAAAACCAATAAACAAAGCTCTATGGTCTTGTAAAAAAAAAAAAAAGCCTGGCTCGGTGGCCCACGCCTGTAATCCCAGCACTTGGGAGGCTGAGGCAGGAGGATCATGAGTTCAAAGCCAGCCTCAGCAATGGCGAGGCACTTAGCAACTCAGTGAGACCCTGTCGCTAATAAAATACAAAAAAAAGGGCTGGGGATGTGGCTCAGTGGGTGAGTGTCCCTGAGTTTAATCCCAGGTACCAAAAAAAATTTTTGTAAAAAGCCAGCACCCCACCCTAACCCCACCCCTTCAAGAGAAAGAGGAGAGTATCAGGTTTAACAGTTCATGAGGGACTCCATTCTTTCTGTCCTTCTAGGAAATGCCCATGCCGGACATCCTGCAGCAAAGAATTCTGTTTAACTTTGAGATGGGTTATAAAATACTCTTCTAGAAAATAGCAGTCTGCAAAACGCTCTTAGGGGTTGGGATGAGGGAGTTTCCTGAGCTTGGGACAAGTAACTGCCCCTAAAAAAGTAGCCATCTGAACACCCAGGCCGAAAACCAGCCCTGTTTCCATTTCCTGCCCCACTGAGGAAGCGGAAGAGGAGTCTGGAGGCACCTACCCAGGGAGGGCTGGGTGATGGTCTCCAGGATGCAGATTGTCCGTGGGAGACCAATAGACCTCCAGCTCTCAGCCAGCTCAGCCCTGTCTGGAAGCATGTTCCATAACGTTTCCGTCAGAAAGATGAGGAGGGGCATGTTTGAGCTTCTCAGAGTGACCAGCTCTTTCCCATTTCAGCAATGAAAGTTCTCAGCTTCAGGAATCCCCTCAGACCTCGGGGAACCTGCATGTTTGGTCACTTTTGCTGTCTTAGAAAAAAAGCACAGTTTTCAATCCAATCTAGTTTTGAAAAGAAAATAGGAACTAGAAGTTGCCTGCAAGCGCTGTAAAAGAGTGTCCTTATCATGGTAATTCCCTCTTTGCTTATTTTTGTTACCACATAATCTGTTTCCTGGTAGTAAATTTTCTAGAAGGAAAAATGGACTGTGGGCTGGCTAGGGGCTGGGTAAGGCGTGGCTCCTGGGAAAGGGGCTCACTGGGGCTGGCTCCGGAGAGGGAAGTCTCCTACAGCTGGCAAAGACAACATTGGACAGGACAGGGACGCAGGCCACAGCCTGGGGTCTGGGAAAGGAGTGTGGGCACGGTGGGAACTTGACTGGGCCTTGAGAGGCCTGAGAGTGGGAGGCCCTTCCCTGGGTATGCTCTGCCCAGCTCTCAGGCAAAGCCTCAGCCTCCAAGGGCCTCTCGCTCCTCCCTGTGCATCAGACCTTCTTCCTCACAACGCACTTGGGTAGATTAATTCCATGCTTTGCCTGAAATCGGGGAGGGGACAAGGACCTGGCTCTTTTCACACCTCATTCTTTTCCTTTTTTTTTCTCTTTCCTTTTCCCCTTCCTCGCATTCCAAAGTCTCTATTTCCCTTTTTCTTTTCTAGGGCTCAGTTTGATGAGGCCCATCACCTTCAAGCCCAAGTGCTGCTACTGCCCCCTTGTGTTTCTGTGAGGGAAGAACTCAGGCCCAGGGCTGTGCTCACCTGGAGAGAGCTGGAGGCCCAGGGTGTGCCAACAGCTGTGAACCTAGCAGAAGGGTCATGGGATTAAATGGGGTTGGGCAAAGGAAGCGCACATCAACTAGGGTGAAATTCAGATGGTGTGGCCTGGCCGGCACCCGCCGGGGAAGCCAGACAGCCTTAGCTAGCTGGAGAATCCCTTAAGAGAGAACCTGGTCTTATCTATGGACAGTGATCTAGGGAGGGTCTTTATCTTCCGTTTTAACGATGGAAGGGGGAAAACTTGGCTCTTCCCACTCCAGGGGATTGTGGCTAAAAGGCCTGGAGAGGGAGGACACCAAGCATGAGGTGTGTGTGTGTGTGCCCAGATTTTGCCTCATTTGTCTTTGGCTCGAGTAGGGGGAAGAAAAAAGCCAAGGGCAGAGAAAGGGCTCTTCTAAACCAAAATGCTCATTAGGACCCTGAGAATCTCTCTGGACCTGCACATCTCAACCTTGGGAGCAGCAGCGGGGATTGCATTTGCAGAGTAGGAGGCTCCAGAATTATCCTAAATGTCAATCCCTAATGGCATGGATGCTGAGTTGACAACCAGAGACCTTCCCAGGAACAGTAGATGGAGAGGGATTTCAGAGCTGAGGCTGGAGGTAGTGGAGGTCTGTGGGAGCAGAAGGCCACCAGACAGGCAGGCCTGGTGGAGGACAGGCTAGGGGGCCAGAGATCTATAGCAGTTAAGGTTGAGTGAATTGGGGGGAGGGGGGTTGCAGTTGCGGGATTTGGCCATTAATACTGGCAAAGCAAGCCGTCCCACATCCCTCCACCACCCCAGATGTCCAGGCATTGTGCACTGGAGAAGTGAGAACCAGAAGGCCTTTATCCAGGCCTTCTGAACACTTCCTGCAGTATTGTTTGCATCGTTACAGTAGATTGGATTTAGTTTTAAACTAGTTGGACCTTTAGTGAGAATTTTTTTTTTTTTTTTTTGGTACCGGGGATTGAACTCAGGGACACTCACCCACTGGGCCACATCCCCAGACCTTTTTTGTATTTTATTTAGAGACAGGGTCTCACTGAGTTGCTAAGTGCCTCGCCATTGCTGAGGCTGGCTTTGAACTCGCGATCCTCCTGCCTCAGCCTCCCAAGTGCTGGGATTACAGGCGTGCGCCACCGCGCCCGGCTAATGAGAATATTTTAAACCATTAAAATCATGAGAGGCAAACAGCTCCAGGATCACGCCTGCACTGATTCTTCTGTTTTCACTCTGACTTGTGGGGGTTGTTGTTTAGTTTAGTTTTGTGGTGCTGGGTATTGAACCAGGGGCACTCTACCACTGAACTATGTCCCCAGGCCTATTTAGTTTTTATTTTGAGACGGGGTCTCACTAAGTTGCAGAAGCTGACCTTAAAACTTGAGAATCCTCCTGCCTCAGTCTCCTTGGTAGCTGGGATAACAGGCATGTGCCACCATGTCTACCTTGAATTGTGTTTTTATTACCTCATTTTTTTGCTTTGGTGGCCTCTTGAAGGTGGTGGCTGTCTGTACTACAGAGGGAAGCTGTGCCAGGGGCCTCTGCAGTGAAACAAGAATAAGCCAAGTGATTGCAATACCTCATTTGCTAACTACTCATAGGCCTTGCCTACTTCATTTATATAGCAATCTGAATAGTTCAAATTTCTTATTTAATTTGCTTTGAGAAGCTTTTAAACATTGAGTTATAATTCACCTACCATCAAATTCACTCTTGTGCACATATGCTACTGGGAATGGAACCCAGGGGCATTTTATCACTGAGCTATATCCTCAGCCTTCCTTATTATCTATTTTGAGACAGGGGTCTTTCTAAGTTTCCCAGACTTGCCTCAAACTCGTGATCTTCCTACTTCAGCTTCCTATGTAGCTGGAATTATAAGCATGTGCCACCACGTCTATAAAAATTCACTTTTTTTTTTTTTTTTTTTTTTTTTTTTTTGGTACCGGGGATTGAACTCAGGGACACTCACCCACTGGGCCACATCCCCAGACCTTTTTTGTATTTTATTTAGAGACAGGGTCTCACTGAGTTGCTAAGTGCCTCGCCATTGCTGAGGCTGGCTTTGAACTCGCGATCCTCCTGCCTCAGCCTCCCAAGTGCTGGGATTACAGGCGTGTGCGCCACCGCGCCCGGCTAATGAGAATATTTTAAACCATTAAAATCATGAGAGGCAAACAGCTCCAGGATCACGCCTGCACTGATTCTTCTGTTTTCACTCTGACTTGTGGGGGTTGTTGTTTAGTTTAGTTTTGTGGTGCTGGGTATTGAACCAGGGGCACTCTACCACTGAACTATGTCCCCAGGCCTATTTAGTTTTTATTTTGAGACGGGGTCTCACTAAGTTGCAGAAGCTGACCTTAAACTTGAGAATCCTCCTGCCTCAGTCTCCTTGGTAGCTGGGATAACAGGCATGTGCCACCATGTCTACCTTGAATTGTGTTTTTATTACCTCATTTTTTTGCTTTGGTGGCCTCTTGAAGGTGGTGGCTGTCTGTACTACAGAGGGAAGCTGTGCCAGGGGCCTCTGCAGTGAAACAAGAATAAGCCAAGTGATTGCAATACCTCATTTGCTAACTACTCATAGGCCTTGCCTACTTCATTTATATAGCAATCTGAATAGTTCAAATTTCTTATTTAATTTGCTTTGAGAAGCTTTTAAACATTGAGTTATAATTCACCTACCATCAAATTCACTCTTGTGCACATATGCTACTGGGAATGGAACCCAGGGGCATTTTATCACTGAGCTATATCCTCAGCCTTCCTTATTATCTATTTTGAGACAGGGGTCTTTCTAAGTTTCCCAGACTTGCCTCAAACTCGTGATCTTCCTACTTCAGCTTCCTATGTAGCTGGAATTATAAGCATGTGCCACCACGTCTATAAAAATTCACTTTTTTTTTTTTTTTTTTTTTTTTTTGTGGTACCGGGATTGAACTCAGGGGCACTCGACCACTAGGTCACATCCCCAGCCCTTTTTTGTATTTTATTTAGAGACAGGGTCTCACTGAGTTGCTAAGTGCCTCGCCATTGCTGAGGCTGGCTTTGAACTCGCGATCCTCCTGCCTCAGCCTCCCAAAGTGCCGGGATTACAGGCGTGTGCCACTGCGCCCGGCTAAAAAATTCACTTTTTAAAAAAAGTAACCAATGCAGTAATTTTTAGTATAGTCACAGAATTGTGGTACCGCAACTGCTATCTAATTCCAGAACATTTTGTCACTCCACCAAAAAAACTAGCGCTCATTAGCAGTCATACTTCATTTCGCCATCTCAGCCCCTGGCCACCACTAATTTGTCTTCCATCTCTATAGATTTCCCTATTCTGGACTTTTCATCTAAAGAGAGTCATAAATGTGTGGGTGTTTTTGTTTTTGTTTTGAGCTGAGAACTGAACCCATGGCCTCAAACATAACAAACACAAGTTCTACCACTGAGCTACAACCCCAGCCTCCAATGTATGTTTTTTTTGTGTGTGTGTGTGTGTGTGTGTGTGTGTGCGTATGACTTATTTCACCTAGCATTCTGTCTTCAAGATTTATCCCTGCTATAATTTGTATCAGAATTTCATTCCTTTTTGTAGCTGAATAATATTCCATTGTGTTGATGTACCATGTTTTGTTTATTTGTTCTTACATCAGTGGACATTTGGATTGCTTTTACTTTTTGGCTATTATGAATAATGCTGCTATGAACACTGCTGTGTAAATTTTTTGTGTGAACATATTTTCAATTTTCTTGAATACGTATATATACCTAGTTCAAGAAATACTAGGTCATATGGTTATTAATATTTTGAGGAACTTGTAAACTGTTTACCCAAGTGGCTACACCATTTTACATTCTCACTGCTGGCCTACAAGGGTTCAGATCTCTCCACATTCTTGCCAAGACTTGTTTTGTCAGTTGTTTTATTTTTTTATTTTATTTTTTTTATGATAGCCATCCAAATGAGTGTGCAGATAGTTTCTTGTGTCAATCTCTTCCCTCCCACCCAAAGTACTGGGAATTAAACCCAGGTGCTCTACCACTGAGCTACACCCCCAGCCTTTAATATTTCTTATTTCAAGATAGGGAATCATTAATGCCCAGGCCAGCCTTGAACTTGGGATCCTCCTGCCTTAGCCTCCCAAGTGGCTGTGATTACAGGCATGTGCTGTGGCGTTGGGGTCATTATTTTTTTAGTATTTATTTATTTGTTTTAGTTGTACACAATGCCTTTATTCTTATGTGGTGCTGAGGATTGAACCTGGGCTGTGCACGTGCTAGGCGAGCTCTCTACCACTGAGCCACAACCCCAGCCCCTCATTATTTTTTTTGAACGTTTCCAATAATTAACCTTTTGGGTGGTTTACATACATTTCTGCAAGGTTTTCTTATTCCTCTTAGCATTGCTTCATGATCTTATTTTCCTTTTACTTCTACAGTTTACTATTATTATACTTTTCATGACTCTACAATAAACACTACTATCTAAACTTTTTAAACAAGAGACTAATCATTAACTTTATATATGAAGTAATTTTAATTGCTTTATCTATGGAGCCATTTCTTTATTTTTGAAAGCCCCCAAATAAAGTTATTGCAGATCTCTAGGGATTTCCTCTCTGGTGGCATGGGGTAATTTTTGTGTTCTGTCACACTCTGTATGACAGATGTGACCAAACCTTAACTCTGTTAATAACTTTACTTTTTAATTGAACTTTTACCCGTCATGGGCTGAGGAGCAGGTTATATAGCTGGTTCTGAGTTAATTACAACTGCCATTATTTTTTATTTGCAGTGCCTGAGCAAGCAGTAAAACAGCAAGTTAAGTCACATTTGCAATGGGACCATGACTCAATTAGTGTTTTTGAATAATAGGCAATAGTAATTAAGGTCATGGCAATCGCAGTAACAGCATTATGTGGTAGCCTGGCTTCAGCAAAGGCTATTTTACAACATGTCTCCAGGGAGGGGGTTGAAGGAAGATGGAACCTACCAGGCGGAGACTCTCTTCTTCATGTCTCTGGCAAACCAGGAATGGAAATTCTTGAGAATATCTTCAGTGATCTTTTCAACATTGGTCTGTCCACTTCTGTGTCGGAAGCTCAAATTTCCATGTGAAACTCATAGTTCCTCAAGGGAATGTTTTTAGTCCAGTTAACCTTATCTATTAAAAGCCAGGCTCCTGGGCTGGGGATGTGGCTCAGCGGTAGAGCACTCGCCTAGTATGTGCGCGGCCCGGGTTTGATCCTCAGCACCACGTAAAAATAAACGCATTGTGTACAACTAAAAGCAAATAAATAAATATTAAAAAAAAAAAGCCAGGCTCCTGCAACTAAGAACCATATGCAGACATGAACATGAACCTGGACAACTGGATATTCAGGGGACATTATTAGCCACTTCAATACTGACTTTGCAAACTCCAGTCTATAAAATCCCTTCCAGCCAGGCTCAGCTGCGCATGCCTGTAATCCCAGCTACTTGGGAGGCTGAGGCAGGAGGATGGCAAGTTGGAGGCCAGCCTGGGCAACTTAGCAAGACCCTGTTTCAAAATTTAAAAAATAGAAAGGACTGGGGATGTTGCTCAGTGGTTGAGTATCCCTGGGTTCTACCTCCAGTACTATAAAAAACTAAAAATAAATTAATATATAAATCCCCTTTTAGTGTGAGAGTGAATATACACATCTTAAGGATAAGAAGATTGAGGTAAAGTGTGGTCATGTGACTTGGATACAAGTAGTCCCTGGATGAGGCATCTGGTTCTGATTTCAGATTTGAGCAGTTTATATCTCCACCTCTTCTGACCTGCAAGTACATACTCTGTTGCTTCTGGTCTGGTATTCTATGCTCATGATAGAAATCTCCTAAATGCATGATTGAAGACATGAATAGTATGAATATACTTTGTATACAAACAGTGTTATGTAAAAAGGTGCTCTATATATGTACTATGAATTGTAATGCATGCTACTGTTATATATACAACAACTTCAAATAAAATTTAAAAAAAGGTAGCCAGGTGTGGTGGCGCATGCCTATAATCCCAGCACTTGGGAGGCAGAGGCAGGAAGATCGCGAGTTCAAAGCCAGCCTCATCAATGGCGAGGCACTTAGCAACTCAGTGGGACCCTGTCTCTAAATAAAATACAAAAAAGGGCTGGGGATGTGGCCCAGTGGTCGAGTGCCCCTGAATTCAATGCCCAGTACCAAAAAAAAAAAAAAAAAAAAAAAAAAAAAGAAAGAAAGAAAAGAAAATCTTTTTTAGGGAATAAAGAAAAAATTGTAATTCCAACGATGAGATGTTGTGGACATTAGGGTCAGGAGAGGACACAGAAAGTGGAGGCCCAGATTAATGCTGTGAGTACTGTTAGGATGGACATGAAACTATCCTTGAACATGAGGAGAGGTTAGTAGAGGAGAGAGACGAGGTTTAGGGAAGGACTAGTGGTGTCCAAGCATCGTCCCCTTTCTCCGGCACTCCCACCTCCTCACAGGCCTGGCTGGGCACTCCTTGTCCAAGCTCGGGGCAATACAATCCTGCGTCTAAGTGCACTTCTCTGGGACCCTTGTGGATTCTTCTTCCCCAGTTTGCAATGATCCTTCTTGGGATTTCAAGCCCGTCCCCCCCCCACCACCACCATAAACAAAAAAGGCTCAATATTCCTCAGCTTTGCCTAAATCAGTAGCTTTTACATGGAAGGTGGTACAGTTTGCAGACTGGGTCCCCGGGGAAGCAGCCTTTGACATGGACAGCACATGCAGGAAGTTTATTTGGGAATGCTTTCAGAATTCATATGGACAGGGAAAGGGGAAGAAACAGGATTGGGAGGAAGAAGTTGGGTTGTAGTGCAGCAGGTAGAAGCCTCAGTCCTGACGAAGGCCAAGGGGTGCTCTGGGGTTGGGGTAGTCCAAGCTACATAGGAGGCCTGGACCTTCCTGTCCCTGAACAAATCAGTTCTTGAATGTAGTCTGCCCTGTGCCCAGTGTGATCTTTAGCAAAGAGGTGTGGCATAGCAAAGGGTGTGACCATCAGCAAGGTGGCTCCCTTCAGCCAGTAACAATTTCTGGAGGGAAGAAAAACTGAGGGCTACCAACAGTTGTGAGTCAGTCTTTCCTTATAGAAGGGAAATTTGGGGGAGGGAAGGAAGGGAAAAGAAAAAGGAAGGGAGAAGAGAAACAAATTTCTGGCCAGCTACTATTGCTTTTTCCTTGGCCTAGACTGACTGTGAAATATAATTTCGGAAAGAGGATTTCTGAGTTTTCTAGTTCTCGAGAATGTACTAGCAATGTTGACTATTCCTTTCATCTTCTGTGTTGCTTAGTTATAATAGTTCTCCTATTCTCTAGACTGGGACTTTTCCTCTGTCCTTTCGAAGACTTAGTGTTGTTCCATTATGTTCGTGAGTGTGAATCACCAGCATTGAAGACGTTGCACACGGACAACTGGATGCCTGGAAAAGGGCACCTTAGCCTCTCCACCAAGTTATTTTCTCACTTTTTTCTACTTAAGAGTTTATTTCTATTCTTCTGGGATGTCAGGTCTATAGCTTTTTTCTTTTGATCAGAAAGGAAGGCATTGGGGGTGGGGTGAGTGAGAGTGTGGGTAAACACAGAGATAGGAAAGCCAGCAGGTTCAAGGGAGTTCAGGAACTCTGATCACAGTGCAGGATACGAGGGCAGCAAGGACAAAAGCCTGCAAGAGGACATAGAGTCAAGGTGGTTGAAGATGGTATCAAGTGCCAAGTTAAAGGTTTGGCACCATTGAAAGATTCTGAGCAAGAGAGGAACAAAATGCAGAGTAGACAGGAATATGGAAGCCATGGGAACTACAGGAGTAAGTCCTGAGTGGAAGCAGGTCAGGAAAAGACAGACTATTCAAATTTGCTCCAAGTAAGAGCTAGAACTTGAGAGAAGGTTTAGGTTTAGTTAGATTGGATATTCTTAAAGAAATATGCATTGTGTGTTTATCATTCCTTTATATCTTCTTGGGGTTTAAAAGATTCTTCTTTCTTTCTTTTTATTTTTTCTTCCTTTTTTTTAAACTGTTAGTATTCTTACTTTTTAAAAAAATATTTATTTTTTAGTTGTAGTTGGACACAATACCTTTATTTTATTTATTTATTGTTACATGGTGCTAAGGATTGAACCCAGGGTTCTGTATGTGGTAGGCAAGCGCTCTACTGCTGAGCCTTAACACCCGCCCAGGACTCTTACTTTTTAATTGAATGCTAGAAATCTTTCAAGATGGAGTTGATGAGGCTTAGGACATGCTACCCTCCAAATGGCACCTTGACATTTGGGATATTTTAAGCTGAAAAAAAATCTAAGAAAAAGCCAGAAGCAGGAAGGTCATGCTGACCTTCTCCCTGCCCCTTTCCCCTGAAGTTGGTAATAAACTCTATGAAGGATTTTCTGACTCCTGAAGCAAATCATAAGACCCTCATGTGAAATGTGCTCTCCCTATACCTGGGGAAAGAAATGTCCGTAGTCAGCTTTGCATTACTGTAACAAAATGCCTGAGAAAATAAACCTAAAAAAAGGAAAGGTTTATTGTAGTTCACAATTTCAGAGGTTCTAGTCCATGATCAATTGGTCCTGTTGCTTTGAGCATACAATGAGGCAGCATACAATGGTGGGGAGCACATGGTAAAGCAATCTGCTTACCGCAAGGTGGCTTGGGAGTGAAAAAAAGAGACAGGAAGGTGCCAGTGTTTCATATTCCCTTCAAGGGCATGCCCCTGATGACCTAACATTCTTCCATTAGTCCCTACCTCTCAAAAGTTCCACCACCTCGCAGTAGCACCATGGGCTAGGGACCAAGCCCTTAATATATGGGCCTTTGGTGAACATTCCAAACTCGGAAACTATAGCCTCTCCAAAGACAAAGAGACACAGAAGAATCTGAACAACAGACCTGCTAAGTTTCACCCATCTTATTACCATTAGGTCATACTTTTTGCCCTATTTTATTTCTCCATGACCATCCACTCTTCATCAAACCTACTATAAAAATATTCAGGCATAACTATTTCTTTAGGTCTGCATTTCCTTACAGATGTTCTCATGACACATAAAACTTAGAGCTAACAAATTTGCATGCTTCTCCTGTTCATCTGCCTTTCGTTACAAGGGTCCAGCCAATGGGTAAAGGAAAAGGTATTAAAAACAGATCCTACAATTACTACAGGAAAGGTCACAGGTCTACGAGGCCAAAAGGTAGAAGGATGAGGAAAGTTCCTAGACATTTTCCTTAGAGACAGAAAATTTTCCTTTCTCAAAGAGGATTTCCCTGTAATGGGAAACCAGTTTTCCGTGTTCTCTTAGAGACCACACCCTCTTCAACTCTAATAGCTATTTATTTTGTGGGGGGAGTACCCAGGATTGAACTCAGGGGCACTTGACCACTGAGCCACACATCCCCAGCCCAATTTTGTATTTAATTTAGATACAGGGTCTCACTGATTTGCTCAGCACCTTGCTTTTTTGCTGAGGCTGGCTTTGAACTCAGTATCCTCCCATCTCAGCCTCCCGAGCCTCTGGGATTACAGGCGTGCACCACGCTCTAATAGCTATCCCGGCTCTAATAGCTATTTTAATCAGTGGAATTTAAGTGGATAAGTCTATTAGTTTTGCAGGGCTGCCAAAACACACCATACAGGATGGGGAGGCTTGAACAACGGTTCATTGTCCTCACAGTTCTAGAGGCCAGAAGTCCAAGACACAGCGTTCTGTGCCTGTTCCTGGTGAGGCCTGTTTTCCTGGCTTGTTGGTGGCTGCCTTCTCACTATGTTGTCTCATGGCCTTTTTCTCTGTGCACATGTGGAGAGTGATCTGGTGTCTATTCCTGTTCTTATAAGGACAGCAGTCCTATTGGTTTTGGACCTATGGCATCATTTGATCTGCCTTAAGGCTTTATTTACAGATATAGTCATATTCAGGGTTAGAGCTTCACCTGGGAAGAGGAGGGTACCATTCAGACCATACAACAAACTGAATTCTTTTTTTTTTTTTTTTTTTTTTTTTTTTTTTTGTGGTACTGGGGATTGAACTCAGGGGCACTCGACCACTGGGTTACATCCCCAGCCCTTTTTTGTATTTTATTTAGAGACAGGGTCTCACTGAGTTGCTAAGTGCCTCGCCATTGCTGAGGCTGGCTTTGAACTCACGATCCTCCTGCCTCAGCCTCCCAAAGTGCTGGGATTACAGGCGTGAGCCACCACGCCCGGCTTACAACAAACTGAATTCTAAGGGCCAACCATGTCTGGTCATCTTAGAATCAGCTCTTGGTTGTTCTAATTTTTCTGGTTCTTTCTAATTGGTCTGAATCATTGAAAACGGGCAAAGGTGGGTCTTATCTTGGTGGTCCACTGTATTTTTTGGGGGAAAAAATGGTAGAATTTCTCTACCATCCCTACTCTCAGTGAATAAAATTCACAAGTTATATAATATATATCTCTATTGTAAATTGTATTTTTTTTTTTTTTTTTTTTTTAGTTACCGGGGATTGAACTCAGGGGCACTCGACCACTGGGTCACATCCCCAGCCCTTTTTTTTTTTTGTATTTTTATTTAGAGACAGGGTCTCACTGAGTTGCTAAGTGCCTCGCCATTGCTGAGGCTGGCTTTGAACTCGCGATCCTCCTGCCTCAGCCTCCCAAAGTGCTGGGATTACAGGCGTGCGCCACCAAGCCCGGCTTATAAATTGTATATTAATAAAGTTAATAATCACCAAAGAAGAGGCCTCAAACTATTTTGCTTATTCATCTTTATCATAATTTTTTGAGTATTTATCTTTATCACATTTTTTCAGCAAATATACCCTGATGTATTATTCATTTATAAATTATATGTAAGTTTGCATATATATACATCTGTACATATGCTATAGTTGTACTAAATTATAGAATAACAAAATATTTAAAAATAAGTCAGACATAAGTAAAAAATAAATTTAACTTAAAAATAAAGAAAATAATTGGAAAATAAAATACTCTTCATAGTGGAGACCACTGTTCTAAAGGGTGACTGGTTAGCATGTGTGGGGGAAATAAACTCCAATGAATTTGGAGTTTTAGATCCAGATTATTCATTTGTCCATTGCATGATCTCCTCTGAATTGTTGAGATTCAGCACAAGAACAGATCCAGGAATTCCCGGATATTCCAATAGGCTAATATTCCTGCCTGAGCTTTTTGTCTATTTCTATATTTAATATATTTTGGTGAATATACAATGAACACTATGTCTTCCAGCAGCCCCGAGGGAAGGCAGACAGGGGGAAAAGTAGAGGAGTTATAAATTAACTCTAGGAAGAGGGACAACTTGTGACTTTTATTGCTTTTTTTTTTTTTTTTTTTTTTTTTTGGTGCTGAGGATTGAACCCAGGCCCTTGTGCATGCGAGGCAAGTGCTCTAACACTGGACTATATCCCCAGCCCATTTTGTTTGATTTTGAGACAGGGTTTCATTAAATTGCTCAGTCTGGTCTGGAATTTGTGGTTCCTCTGCCTCTTCCTCCTGAGTAGCTAAGATTAGAGACCTGTGCCACCAAGCCCAGACTGATTTTTATCTTTAAAGAGCCTTATTTAGCATTCAAATCCAAACCTTGTCCTTTAGTTATGAAAATTTCTCAGTAGCTACTTTTGTTACTGTTAAGGACTGTTAGAAAAAGAGAAGAGAGTTAAGTTTCATTTACTTGCAAATGACTCCAGCCTCCAGTAGAATTAGGATGCAGCCCAACTTGCCAGGCACTTTGATGTGAATTAAACCTCCTACCCACAGTCTCTGTAGAGGACACACCTTTCCTGGGTAACAGTTTCACCTGAAGAAAGTTGGTGGGAAGAAAGGAAAAGGCAAGGGCCTCTAAGGGAGGCTGCTATTGTTCTGCTAATGTGCCTTGGGCAGGGTCTACTGACCATTCCTTAGTCCTTTCTGTCAAGTTTTGGATAATTGTAGAGTAAAACTGTAAGCTGCCTGGTACCGTAACCCGGGAGGAAAAACTCTCGGAGGCAGAGTTAAGCTTTTACTACTTTTACTTCTACTTTCTTAGAGCTTAGAGAGGGAAAGAAAGATTTTTAGAGAGAAAGATTAAAGCGAGCTAAGATTAGAGCTTCTTTCTTCTCTCTTCTTTCTTCCTTCTTCTTTCTTCTGTCTTCTGTCTTCCTTGGGAGCCTCGGCCTAACTCTGACCAGTCATTACTTCTTCTATCTGGTTTCTCTTCTGTAACCGCTCTGCCTACGTTCTGGCCGCTCTGATTCTTCTGACCGACCGAGTGACTGCCCGACTGACCGAATGAATTTGTTCTCCTCTCGGACCGCTTTCACCCGGTTATATACCTTCAGCTTTGCGGGTGCCTACAGGTGCGTCACATACATATCAGGTGGAACTTATGGCTTCCAGCTAGCTACAACAGCCCTTCCTAATTAGGGCTCCTTCATAAAACTAGGCACTGATACAGATGTAAAAAATGAACACCTGTTAAAGAATTTATTTAGGTAAGGTATAACTACCAGGTACGAGGAAAAGTAAAAGAAACACCAACATATAGAGTATAGGAATGTTGAATGTATAAAAGCATCTAAAACTTCTTTTATGTTAGGAGAGGGAAGTCAACGAAACATTTATCACGTAAAACAGAATTTGCCCGTCAGTAGCCAATAATTATTTTGCATTACTATCAGTCCTAAACAGCTCTAATTTATAAACTAGCTCCCACACAATCAGATAATCCAGAGCGGAATCTGCCAGAGTCTAGACGATGCATAGATTTCCACTGAAGCACAAATTTGTCCCCGTTGCTTAACTCCAGGGGTCAGTGTGGATGGAGCCTATTGGAATTAACTCAGGGCCCCCTGGCCTGTTGGGAATCTAAGTCCCTGATCTCTCCTCCTGTCTTTTCCTTTGCTGTCTTAGAGTATTGGCATCCAGCACAGTTCCAACACAGAGCACCTTCCCAAATAGACTTCCTTAAATTCCCAACATTTATAATATTTTTACTTCTTTTAGTTTCCCCTACCCTGTGATACTGTTATGATTTAAAAGGTTCAGAATGCTCACTGCGTGATGAAGCACATTTGTAGAGAGGCAAGTTGGTGGTAGAAAAACAACTTTATTATGATGAGCTGGCTGATCAAAAAAATGATTGGACTGTTGGCCATCTTTGTTAACAACAAGTGAAGATTCTGTATGGGGAATTTTAAGGAAGTGTGTTTTGGACCACAGATGAGTGGGTGCTAGGATAGTCATTAATCCTGTAGTGGTCTGCTTCTTTAATGCACATTCTGATGTTATCTGAAGATCACCAGATATCTGGGTTCCAAAAACCTAAAGAAAGGTTGTTGATTAGGAGGTCTTATGACTCATATTTTTCTTGTTCCTTTTTCCTGGAATAACTGGCTCTAGCAGTTAATATCTTAATCATTCAGGTGCGGCTTTTCTTTAGAACTTACTTAGAATGATGGGCAAATGTAAAGAGAACAGAAAGCAAGTTTGCACAGGACAATTTGCAAAGCATAAGTTGGCCCAATAGTCCCCTTCAATACCAGAAGAGGGAAAGCCAGAGAGAAGGAGGAACATGTCTGTCATCCTTTTCCTATTCCTATTGATAACCCCTTTCTTGGGTGCTGTCTGAGGAGGCTGGAGAGAGGAAGAAGAGGGCAGTGTAAGGAAAAAAAAAATGTTTCCCTCTACTCTTTATAGTTCTTAGTTGGGATAAATTCCCATAACAACCTTAACAAGAGAAAAACAACATGGTAGATACGCAGGGGGAATCTCAAAGTGAGTGAGTGAATCTCAAAGATGTGGCTTTGAGTTCAAGGCTAAATACCATTTTCAACTGAAATAAAGAAAGGAGGGGGCTGGGGATATAGCTCAGTTGGTAGAATGTTTGCCTTGTATGCACAAGGCCCTGGGTTCAATCCTCAGCACCACCAAAAAAGAAGAAAGGAGCCGGGCGCGGTGGCGCACGCCTGTAATCCCAGCACTTGGGAGCCTGAGGCAGAAGGATTGTGAGTTCAAAGCCAGCCTCAGCAATGGTGAGGCACTTAGCAACTCAGAGTGAGACCCTGTCTCTAACAAAATACAAAAAAGGGTTGGGGATGTGGCCCAGTGGTTGAGTGCCCCTGAGTTCAATCCTCAGTACCAAAAAAAAAAAAAAAAAAAAAAAAAAAAAAGAAAAAGAAAGAAGAGGAGGGTGTGGGGAAGTCTAGCTTTTGGGGGGAAATTATCCAGGAAAAGTATGGTAAACAAAGACAAGAGTTTTTTTTTTTTTTTTTTTTTAATACTGGGGATTGAACTCAGAGGCACTTGACCACTGAGCCACATCCCAGCCCTATTTTGTATTTTATTTAGAGACAGGGCCTCACTGAGTTGCTTAGCACCTCACCTGTTGCTGAGGCTGGATTTGAACTCACAATTCTCCTGTCTCAGCCTCCCAAGCCCCGCCAAAGACAAGGATTTTAATGCAGAATTTTTGGTGACTTCTCCTTTTTAAGAGTCTCCAGTGATTTAGTGTCATCCTTCTCTTCCTGGTACAAAGTGGGGAAACTCCTTATAAATGGAGATTGCCTTTGTGTATGTAAATCTCCCTTTAAAATGAGTGGGGTTTTTTTTTTTTTTTCTGTTTTCAGAGCTTCTCCTATGTCTATAGTTTCTCAAAAATAATTATCTCAAAATAATCCTCATGCCATAGAGGCAGGCGTATTTGGGGGTGTCATATCCTAATCTACAGCAATATGGCTTGAGTTTCAGATTGGGCGGCCAATTGTGATGTGTCTATAGAATTTCAGGGGGCTTGGCTAGGAACTATCTCCACATCTTTTGCTTTTTGTTTCCTTGTCTAGCTGATTTGGAGTGGTAGGGTGGAGAGGGTGACCAATGAAAAAGTAGAAGAAAAGGTCCAGATCTATAATGAGGGACTTTTGAGAAGGTGTTTGGTCTCTAGGTAATGCTGAGGATTTTTGAAACCAATGCTGGGCGTGGTTGAAACCATGACAGCCAAAATGTTACCAGAGGTTGCATTGTATCCTCAGCTCTTGTGCAAGAGAAGATTTCAAGCAAGACAGAAGACATAGAAAAAGTATAGCAGCCGGGCGTGGTGGCGCACGCCTGTAATCCCAGCACTTTGGGAGGCTGAGGCAGGAGGATCGTGAGTTCAAAGCCAGCCTCAGCAATGGCGAGGCACTTAGTAACTCAGTGAGACCCTGCTTCTAATAAAATACAAAAAAAAAGGGCTGGGGATGTGGCCCAGTGGTCAAGTGCCCCTGAGTTCAATCCCCGGTACCAAAAAAAAAAAAAAAAAAAAAAAAAAAAAGTATAGCAAAGTTTATTAGAAGAGAAAGAAAGAGGGGGAAAAATCCTCAAGGGAGACAATGAGTCCTCTCAGAGACTAGAGAACCAACTCCCTTCCCAGATTTTACTGGGGTTGAGGCACTTTTGGGGAGAATTTCAACCAAGTATCACTCCAGTCTCTTGATTGATGGTTGAATAGTATCAAATTCCTAAATCCTTGTTGCACATGTTATTACCCCTAAGTATCTCAATGAAATCCTGTGGTGGGGGAATTTATGATTCCAGCAAGATCATGTTAAAGACCTAAAGGTAACTTTTGGTTATCCTGGCCTAAGACTGATTTTTTTTTTTTTTTTTTTTTTTTTTTTTTGTACCAGGGATTGAACTCAGGGGCACTCAACCACTGGGCCACATCCCCAGCCCTTTTTTGTATTTTATTAGAGACAGGGTCTCACTGAGTTGCTAAGTGCCTCACCATTACTGAGGCTGGTTTTGAACTTGCGATCCTCCTGCCTCAGCCTCCCAAGTGCTGGGATCACAGGCGTGCGGCACCGAGCCCAGCTAAGACTGCTGATTTTATTTGGAATTTGCTTTCACAGATATTGAGGCTGTTAAGCTCTCCAGTCTCTGGTTAAGGTAAAACTATGTTATGTTATTTGAGGAAGAGTATTTGGCAAACCTTCCTTAGCCCTGAGAATAATATGCTGTAGACCAGGACTAGGATGACTTTACCTCAGTTGTTTCTTTAAAAATGTGTTGGGAGTTAGCACATAGGCTCAGTCTGTAGAATTAACCCCTCATTTTCCATGTTTCCACTGCACGTGTCTACCTATTCCCTATCAAAACTCTTTAAGTAAACTTGGGTAAAATAATAGGCCCCAAAGTCAGTGCATTCTAAACCCTTCATCTTGCCTTTACAATTACTGTTTATGTAGTTTGATTTACCTCATCAAGTTAACTTTCAAAATGAAACAACACAAAAGGGTGAAGAAAAAAGAAAAGATGGTAGAATGAGATGGATATCATTACCCTAAGTGCATGTACGAAGTCACGAATGGTGTGAATATACTTTGTATACAAATATGTAAAAATGTGCAGATATATGTAAAAATGTGCTCTATAATATGAAATGTAATGCATTCTGCTGTCATTTCTAACAACTTAGAATAAAAAATAAATACATTTGAAAAAAAATGAAACAACACAAAAACAAAGAAAACCTCTGCCTTTGCAGAAGGAACACGGGAGGGAGGTGGGTCTGTTGTCACTTTGTCCACATGAGCAGGCAGAGCTGTTGGCTCAACCAGTGAGATCCAAAAGACAAGCATTCAATGGCCTCTACTCCGTAGAATTTAAACTAAGAGCCTCCTTGAAAGACTTAGATGTTTCAGTGAACAGTCTGGAAGCATTTTATTTAGCTTATCTTGATTAAAATCTGTGTTCCACATAGTATTCCATTCAATTTAGTCTTAACTAATTGAACATGTGGGGACCTACTCAGAATCTCAGAGTTGGGCATGAAGATTGATAGACTATTTATTTATTGTGGTATTGGGGATTAAACCCAGGACAGCTCTACCTCTGAGTTACACTCCTAGCCCATTTTAAAACTTCCTTCAAGACAGGATATCACAAAGTTGCTAAAGCTGGCCTTGAACTTGATCCTACTGCCTCAGTCTCCTGAGCAGTTGAGATCATAGGCACAAACCACTGTAACGGGCTATTTTTAACCGTATCTTAATTTGAAGACATTTGATATTCAACAGATGCCAGGTGTGGTGGCACAGGCCTGTAATTCCAGTGGCTCCTGAGGCTGAGCAGGAGGATGGCAAGTTCAAGGCCACCTTCAGCAACTAAACAAAGCCCTAAGCAACTCAGCAAGATTCTGTCTCAAAATAAAATTTAAAAGGGTTGAGAATGTGGCTCAGTGGTGAGTCTGGGTTCAATCCCCAGCACCAAAAAACAAAACAACAAAACAACCATACTGAGTCTCTTATCTTTTTTCTTTTCTTTTCTTTTTTTACTTGTAGATGGACACGATACCTTTATTTATTTATTTGTATGTGGTGCTGAGGATTGAACCCGATGCCTCACATGTGCTAGGCAAGCACTCTACCACTGAGTCACAACCCCAGCCCCTGCCATTCTCTTCTTTAGTCATCTTAGATTCCAGGAACAACAGGTCAGATGGATAAATATCTTGTGGCAAAGTCAAAGCTATGCCCAAGGCAATAGCAGCTTTCTTATTGTGATAAGACCACACCTGACCAAGAGCCTCTACTTCAGCCACTGTGCAACCAATCCTGCTGTGCAAGCCCTTGTCTTTTTTCCACTTTCTATAAAACCCCTAAGTCATCTCAGTCCCTCAAAGACAGGGCTAGGGATGCAGGTCCTCTTGTCTTCCTGGTGTAGTTACACTGATGAAAGCTCCTTTCCTGCTCTTCACCATCACTTTTCTGTTTCATTTTTTGGGAGGATGTGGTTGAACCTGGTTTTTGGACCCCCAGAGGAGTCAGGCCTCTGGTTTAGGACTCTGGTAATGATAATCATACTAAAGAACATCATCACACACTTTCTTATCTCCTATTTGTTGAAACAACCCAAAACAAAATACAAAAACCCTGTTCTTCCATATAAGTCTTTTCTCTTCCCTCCTTTCCTCCTTTTCCTGTTAGGTATACCCCCCCCCCCCCCAATTTTTTTTTTTCCCCTCCAGTGCAGGGGATTGAATCCAGAGCCCAGGGCATTGCACATGCTAGGTAAAGCCCTATAAATCCCACATTATTATCACCCCTTTGGGTTACTCATCACTGAGTACTCCTGCAAGTGTGCACAGTGTACACCCTTTCCCCTTTCTTTTTTTGGGGGGGCTGGGGGAGCAGGTACCCGGATTGAACTCAGTGGCACTTGACCACTGAGCCACATCCCCAGCCCTAATTTGTATTTATATAGAGTCTCACTGAGTTGCTTAGTGCCTCACTTTTGCTGAGGCTGGCTTTGAACTTGCAATCCACCAGCCTCAGCCTCCTGAACCTGCTGGGATTAAAGCCCTGTGCTACCTCCCTGGCACTTTTCCCTTCCTTACAGCTTAATTCACAGATCCCCTAAGACAATAGAGTAAAGGTTTTTTTTTTTTTTTTTTTTTTTTTTGTGGTACCGGGGATTGAACTCAGGGGCACTTGACCACTGGGCCACATCCCCAGCCCTTTTTTTGTATTTTATTAGAGACAGGGTCTCACTGAGTTGCTAAGTGCCTCGCCATTGCTGAGGCTGGCTTTGAACTCGCGATCCTCCTGCCTCAGCCTCCCAAAGTGCTGGGATTACAGGCATGCGCCACCGCGCCCGGCTGAGTAAAGGTTTTTACCCCCTGAAAAACTCTTGCTGATGAGATGGGGCAAAGGACATGGGCAGGGCTGGGGTTGTGGCTCAGCGGTAGAGCGCTCGCCTAGCACGTGCGCGGCCTGGGTTCGATCCTCAGCTCCACGTACAAATAAACCCATTTAAACCCATTGTGTACAACTAAAGCAAATACATAAATATTAAAAAAAAAAAAAAAAAAAAAAAAAAAAAAGGAAATGGTCAGATAGTGCTGTTCAACCTGTTGCTAGCAGCCTCCAGGGAGGGGAGAGATTGTACTTTCCAACACAAGCAATCACCCCTAACAGCTTTCTTCCTGCCTTTTGGTCATCTTTTGGTTATGTAGGCAGTATGGGACATGGGGGGGCATGAGAAGAAAGGAAACCTAAAATCTATAAAGGGGCAAGACACCCCCACTCCCTCAGTCACCAACTCTGGACCCCCTCCTCTCTGGAGGACTCTATCTGTCTATCTATCCATCTATCTCTGTTCTGTCTTTTAAGTAAAATTTACTTTGTGGTCTTGCCTCAGCATTTGTCAGGTGTATTATCACCTAGGAAAAGAGGACCCAATCCTGATTTTTCACGACTGAAGTCACCGTGTTATTTTTAACTAGGCTTGGTGCTGTATACTGGAGTTGAGGTGTAGGGGGAAAAACCCCATAAACATTAATAAATTATGATCCTTGTCCTCTTGGAGAAAACTGGAAATTTTTACTGGAAGGAGTTGATCTTTGCATGAGTAATAGCCCATTTCAAAAGTGCTGGGGATGTAGCTCAGTTGGTAGAGTGCCTGTCTCACATGCACAAGACCCTGGGTTCCATCCTCAGCACCATGCATGCACACACACACACGCGCACACACACGCGCGCACACACACACACAGACACACACACACAAATCAAAGGATCATCCTTTCAAATCCTGCTTGAAGATCTTAAACTTTTGTTGAATTTGGGTTGAGGAGACAAGGGTATGAGGCACAAGGAACATACAAGATGTTTGGTGAAAACGTGGGTGTAAAGAATGCTGCAGAGCTTTGTCAGCTGTGTGAACCCCAGAACCCCAACTGCTCAGCCCAGAAATTTGTCATCAATCTTCCCCATGTGAGGGTTTATGATAGCATGATTATGCTTCCCCTAATATAGATTAACTCCACTCAGATACATTGAAACCAGAATTTTGAGACAAGACTGAATTCCCTGCTTGACCAAATTCCTTCTGGGTTCTTGTGTTGCAAATCTGAAGAATAAGATCTACAGATGTTAAACAGAGTAGAACTTATTTAAGTAAGAAATGAGAGAACTCCCACAATGTGGTAGGGGCCCTGATAGCATGAAAACCTGTTTTGGTGTGCTAGCTTAGGGGCTTTTATGGTTCAGGTCTGAGCATTGACCAAAGTCTATGTGAAAAGGGCATTGAAAAATTATCAAGGCTATTGGTTGTATCCTTTAGCCTGAGTTTTAATCCTTCCTATAACTCCTGTCTGGGTTTACTCCTACCTTCCATTTTCCAGGCCTCTCTGGGACAAAGGAGTTGGTGGGAGAGTTCCCACAGGTGAGCCTCAAGGTCTTTTACCTTTGAAAAAAAAACTTGATGGTGCTCATTAACATTTCTACAGGTTAGTCTCCGAGTGTAGTCTCTGCCTTTGAATAAGACCTTCATTTGAACTCTTGGCCTGACTGCTATCTGTTCTTATTCAATGTCATAGGGTACACAGAAAGTGCCATCAACAACCTTGCTAGGATATATATAACTTCTAAAGGGGAGGGAACAATCTATTTCCTCTTATACAGGAGTGTTGAGACAATTGCCAGGCACCCCATTACCAGCCCGCAGAGGCAGAAGCTGGGCTACAACACTCATTGCTCCAGAAAGGCTCAGAGTCAAACTGTTAGGAAAATAGGTTTTATTCAAACCCATTCCTTCCCTTTGAAGGAAGATAGAAGAAACTTGTTGTTTCTAGAGTTCCATCTTTGGAATCTCTGAAGGCGAGATGAGTTTTTAAGGAGAAAAAGTCATGTATGTAGATTTAGTTAGACTGTGTGACACAGGCCTAAGGAGGGGCTGTCTCTACTCTCAGCTTCCTTGGTGCCTGTCAGGGAAGGGAGTTGCCCTTCTCCATCCTCAGGATGAGGAAGTTGCTCTTAATTCAGAGTGGACCCCAAATTCAGTCTGTTTCAAGACCAGATCTTGTGCCCAACTCCCTCCTTAACCTCAACTGACCCTTTTCTTCCACAATAGTCAGAGATGTGTTTTCTTTTATTACATTGAGTTTGATGATCAGCAAGAGGACCTTGGGGAAGCTACCACCTCTCGCCTGTCCCTGTATAATGTCAGGAACTGCACGTGGGCAAACTAATCTGTAGTCAAGAATAGCCTAAAGAAATAATGATCTGTGTTCTTGTGATTTCCAGAACTGAGAGCCTCTAGTGACTAGGTGATGAACATCAGGTGTGCATCATTGGCCTACAAACCTTCACTCGTGAGAAGATGCCCACCAGCCTATGATTCCCATCTCCTATATAAACCACCCAAAAAGCAGGCTCCTGAAAGATGGCCCTCTAGGGTGAGAGTCTGCCATCTTCTGATCAGCCACCTCATTTTAATGAGGTGCTTTCTCTACCACCGCCTTGCCTCTAGGGTGATTGGTTTCCACTGTGGTGAGTAGAGGAATCCTCCGGTGTGCTGTAATATTACCATCTTAGGTTCAATGACTGGAGCCCAGGAGTCAAACTAGTTTAACTAGAAAGAGAAAAAAAAAATTATCTTATTTTTATATGTATACACAGGAACTCACAAAGGAAAAAATTTGGCTCAAGGAGGTATCCAGATGATTGAGGTTTACATATTATCTTAAGTTAAACAAAAGGAAGGAGGCTTGGGGGTTTCTGAGCAGGAAGGGCAAGTTATGGGAGGGTGAGAAGAAGAAATATATGGTGTGCAAGGTTGTTTTGTTATGCAGATGAGAGTCTTTCAGGTGGTAAGTGTTGTCTCCAGGTGTAGCTCTTTCTGGGAGGGAGATACATACAAATGTAAATTTCCTTTATAAATGCAAATTCCCGTTACAAAAAGGGAAATTTTTAGTTTCAGGCAGTTAGAGGGAAGTAAAAAGCTTTTCCTGCATCTGTTGGTTCTTAGTTGCTTTTACCTCTAAAGAGTCCTTAGGCAACATTGTGGCATGTTCTGGTATCCTTAATTTCCAAGCACATCTAGACAGGATGGAACATTTTCTCAAATGATGATGCATTTGACTGACCAGTGGGCTAAAGATGGGCAGAAGACTCCAGGATATCAGAAAAAAGGTTGCTGCTCATTCTGGCCTGTGCCCTCCTGACCCATCTGTCTTCTATTATCTGTATCATGCTGCTTATTTGAATTCAAACACTGACTCCACCTAGGGTTCATTAGAATTGATTGTCTCCAGGCATGACATAGTATTTTGTCTGCGTTCCCATATTCTGCTTAGTGGACACTCTTCAAGTTGCATAAGACTTGATGGAACTCATTCTTTAGCAGCCTCATCTCACCGGTTTGGCATTTTGCTGAGAAGAAGGCAGCTTGGTTTTCTTCCTTTCATGGGTCTTTTTTTTTTTTTTTTTTTTTTTTTTTTTTGGTAAAGGGATTGAACTCGGGCACTCAACCACTGGGCCACATCCCCAGCCCTTTTTTTTGTATTTTATTAGAGACAGGGTCTCACTGAGTTGCTAAGAGCCTCGCCATTGCTGAGGCAGGGTTTGAACTCGTGATCCTCCTGCCTCAGCCTCCCAAGTGCTGGAATTACAGGGTGCGCCACTGCACCCAGCTTTTCATGGGTCTTACCAACATAAAACAAACAAAACAAAAAACGGAAGCAAAATTACAAGGAGAGCAAATATTTGCGAACTCATCTGAAAAAATTGATTGTGTGTGGGGACTATGCCTTGGGAAAAGAGAGTCCAATCAATAAAAATTAATATCCTAGGACAATATTTTTAATATTTCCCTCCTCTTTTGTTTTTCCTTTAGCATTTTTTTTTGTTTTGTTTTTTGTTTTGTTTTTTTTTTTTGGTACCAGGGATTGAACTCAGGGGCACTCGACCACTGGGCCACATCCCCAGCCCTTTTTTGTATTTTATTTAGAGACAGGGTCTCACTGAGTTGCTAAGTGCCTCGCCATTGCTGAGGCTGGCTTTGAACTCACGATCCTCCTGCCTCAGCCTCCCAAAGTGCTGGGATTACAGGCGTGCGCCACCGCGCCCCGGCTCCTTTAGCATTTTGACTGTAGGATTCAACTCATGCCACGAGGGGCAGCTGGTGTTTTTTTTTTTTCTGACCAGCACAACCTTGATAGGAACAGAAGATAAAATTGGGTGTTAAAAAAGTGTCAATACCTTAGTGGATGAGAAATGAATAAATTCTTCTGGGGCAGGTACCATGCTTATTCATCTTTATGCCCCCTGAAATGACAAGTCAAGTAACCTGTACACAGCAAATGATTGATAAAAGTTTACTGAACTGAATTATTGAAGATGGCTGAATCTCAGGATTTGACACATGCTCTTAATCTTTTGGAGATATTGTCAAGGACAATCATGAGTCTTTGGAGGTGGGCAATGTGTAGTCATTCTTATTTTTTACTTTGTTCCTGAAGGTTTGTATATGGTTATTTAATCAACATGACATAAAATCCAAGGTCATAGCTCATTTACATTTTGCTTTATTTAAAGTAGACTTAAGGAAAACTTACTTGGATTACTCCATTATTTATAAACAACCATTATCATCAGAAAAGAGACATAGATAGTGGGAGGGTGAGGACTATTTCTAACCAGGTAAACATATAATATTTTATTTTATTTTTATTTCTATTGTTTATTTTTTTGGTACTGGGGATTGAACTCAGGGGCACTCAACCACTGGGCCACATCCCCAGCCCCTTTTTGTATTTTATTAGAGACAGGGTCTCACTGAGTTGCTAAGTGCCTTGTCATTGCTGAGGCTGGCTTCGAACTCGCGATCCTCCTGCCTCAGCCTCCCAAGTGCTGGGATTACAGGCGTGCGCCACTGCGCCTGGCTCATCTAATATTTTAGTAAGTATTGACTGTTAAATAAAAATCACAGGAGGCCATTGTTTTGGACTAAGTTCCTGGATTAGATCCCAACACACCAGGCTAAAAATCAAAGGGAGTCTGCAAAGTTGCATATCAGTAAGTGGAAACTAAGCTGTTTATCCCACCTCCTGAGAAACTGGGATTAGAGAGATTATAGCCAAATAGGCCAGTTCTAATTGGCATGATAATAAATTTCCCTTAACTTTAACTTTATAGGGCTGGAGTTGTGGCTTAGTGGTAGAGCACTTGCCTAGCATGCATGAGGTACTGGGTTTGATTCTCAGCATCACATATAAATAAATGAACAAAATAAAAGTCTATCAACAACTAAAATAAAAATATTTAAAAAACAAGGAAACAACAACATATTAACCTTATACAAAAAAGGCAACCTAAAGGAAATCAATGTTAATGACTGAGTTATTTTTCTATTCTTCTGACTCCCTATCTCTGCTTTACATGGAAAGTAACTCTGAAATAACAAGTCTGCCATTTTTTGCCCAGTCACTCTCTGTGTAGGAGCCCTAATTGAGGAGATAGCTAAGATGGCGGTTAGCTGTGAGCCATAAAAGATGTTCAAGTTTCACCTGATATTCATGCATTTATCAAAGAATCTTTTTATGCCCGTGAACACTGTGTGACGCACCTGTAAGCTTGAGCTGTAAGCACTTGTCCTTGTTAAAGCATAATGTATTTAACCGGGTGAGGGTTAGTGGCTAGTGGTCAGAGTTAGAGTGGTTGGAGTTAGAGTGGTTGGAGTTTGAGAGGTTGCTGGAGCTGGAGAGAGAAGATAGAAGAGAGAAGAATAAAAGAACTTTTTCATTTCCATCCTGCCTCCGAATTTTCTCCCGCAGCGTCCTTGCTCCAAGTGGCAATCGCTCCAGGCAGCAACATCTCTGTCCATAAAACCAACTTTGTCTGCTCAAGCCCATTGGAATACTTATTCTATTTTATAGGATAAGGTGTTGGTTAATTCTAGAATTGAAAATAAGGCCAGTTAAGGGCTGGTGTCGTAGCTCAGTGGTAGAGAGCTCACTTAGCACGTGGAAGGCACTGGGTTCCATCCTCAGCACCACATAAAAATAAAATAAAGGTATTGTGTACATCTACAACTAAAAAATATTTTTAAAAAGGCTAATTAGGATTTATAAACTAAATTGCAATCTTGTCCTCTGAGAGTATAGGGTACTATAAATACTTTGCATTAGTAAGTTATGGAGTAAGTTTTAAACATGGCCTTGTCTTGAAGTAATGGAACGGCTAGACTCCTCTAGAGTCTTTTTCCCCACTAAAGTCATGACCAAACTGGGGGTGGTGGTGCACATTTGAATCACATGGGGAGGCTGAGGCAAGAGAATCCCAAGTTCAAGTTTAGGCAACTTAGCAAGACCCTGTCTCAAAACAAAATAAAAATGGCTGGGGATATAGTTCACTGGTAGATCATGTGCAAGGCCCTATATTCAAACTCCAGTACTTCAAAAAAAAAAAAAAAAAAAAAAAAAAGGAAACAGTGGTGCTTTCTATAAAACTGGGAAGTGCTTGCATTGAGTGACATGTAGTGAAGTAACATGGGTGGTGCAGACTGAGAGACAGTGGTCCCTTCTACACTCAGGATTTCTTTTCACTGTTTTTAGGTGAGAAAATAGAGCTTTTCCAGGCAAACATGGTTTCTTGTTTTCACTGGCATACTCTGAAACTGCAATGACACTTGCTGGGATAGATCAGGAGCTGACGTTACCTCTCTGGGCTGAAGTGCTGCCTTTTATCAGAGCCTTGGAAGAAAAGGAGGCAGAGATTGACTAGGGTTTCAAAAAGCTGACTGCTGAGACTATCACCCTTTCCATATAAATTTCAGGTCATCTAATAACATGAAGCAAAATGGTCTAGGTACATGAATATTCTCTATTAGGCCTTTGCTGCCTTGTCAACACCCAGGCAAGTTTAGGTGAGGAAAAATCGATTTATCTCTATCCTTTCTGAACTCTTATAGTAAAAGACCACATTAAAAAATTAAGTTTTTTTGGGAGCTGGGAACTCTTACAGTAAAAGACCCTGTCATTAAAAAATGGGGATGTGACCCAACATATTTGCTTCATGTAGAGGTGGGAGACATAGGGGGAGAAATGAGCAAATCTCAAGAGATGGCTTTGAGTTGAAACACATCTTCAACTGAATGGCAAGCTGTGGGCGAGGCTGGTTTTAGGAAGGTGTCTAGGGAAAGCTCTTAAACAAGGGTACAGTTGGTTTGTTATGCAGATTTCTTGGTGCCTTCTAGGGAAAGGAGTCTCCTCTTCTTGGTGAGGATAGAGACAACCCTGCAAATGGAGAATTCCTTAACAGATGTAAATTCCCCTTACAAAAGGGAACTTTTTTTGTTTTCAGAACTTCTCCTGCATCTGCAGTTTCTCAAAATAATCCGTATGCCAGGGAAGCATCTCTCAGGGTAGCATGTTCTGCTCTCTGCATGCTCCTTATATCCCTTATAGGGCTCCTTGGGTTAAATTGTTCCACTATGTAGAAGGGTCTATCACTAGTGACATGGCTCTCTGGCTGCCAAACTATGTAGCTGGCCTACTGGTCCCTGCTAGGAAGTGGCAGTGGAGCATTGGAGGGGTGGCCTGGCATGGGCAGGAAATTCTGACCCCAGCATCCTGGAGCCCACCATGTCATAGCATGCTGACCTGTCACCCTGCAGTGGCCAGGCCTGGGCATGGTGCCAACACCTGCTGCAGAAGCCCACTCCACGCAACACTGCAGTCTAGAACCTGCAAGCATAGACTCTCCAATGGCCTCAACCTCCTGCTTCCTGACCTGCAGAGAAAAAAATGGATAGGGTAGACCTGAATGGAAGTTGGGACTCAGGTTTGACCAATAGCATTGGTACTTTTCCAAACCCTAATTAGTACAAATGTAGACCCATAGCATTAGTACTTTTCCAAACCTTAATTAGCATAAGTTTGGGCCAATAGCAGTGACCCAAGTGCTATATAAACCCCTAAACTAGCACATTTGGTAGGAAAAACCTGCTATTGTGTCCCCTCTTACATGCCAACAGTTCTGTTCCTGTTTCTATTCTTTAATAAATTCTACTCTTAAACTCACTCATCCTGGTCTGTGGATTTCATTCTTTGAATTCATGGGACAAGAACCCAGAAAGAAGAAGAAATTGATGGTGAGCTGCTGGGGTCTGCTGCAATGCTGGAGGGTATAGCCCACTATGAAAAGCTGCAATACCTCTTGGCTGCAGACCCCACCTTCTAGTAGAAGTAGAGAAACTCTGGTGTCACCCGCCAGCAGAAGCAGAGAATTGAGTTTTACCTCAAAACTCTGGTTTCACTACAGACTTTTCATGCATAAATCTTAAAATGCTATTTATTTAACAATCCTGTAAGAATGTTCCAAATTTCTCTGGGAATACCACAGTGGGGAGTCACTAGGGAACCTTCTAGGGAAGGGGAAATGACAGAGTCCCAGGCCACTCAGGTTATTTCTGCCCTTTGGATGAGCCCAAGTGCCCCTCCGACAGGAAATGGGATCCCAGTGGGTGGCTACCAGGAGTACATAGCTGTTGAAGTGGGAAAAGTCAGCTGTAGGAACAAATGGAGAGGATCCAGGAGAGGGGCTTCTGCCACCAGGGCCACAGTGGCACCAAAAAGGTGGGATGGGTGCCGATCAGAACAAGAAGTAAGACTAGTTTTCTCCCATTGTCAGCCCATCCCACTACTTTCCTTTGTTGTTTTTGTTTTTATTTTATATTCTTCTTATTTTGACAGCATATTTTGACATGTTGTATATACATGGAGTATAACTTCTGATTCTTGTGGTTATACATAATGTGGAGTTACACTGACTGTGTATTCATATATGAATATAGGAAAGTAATGTCCAATTCATTCTACTGTCTTTCCTAATCCCATCTCCCCTTCCTTCCCCTTTGTTTAATCCAATAAACTTCTATTCTAACCACCCCTATCTCTACCTTTTGTGTGTTAGCATCCACATATCAGAGAGAACATTCAGTCTTTGGTTCTCTTGGGATTGGCTTATTTCACTTAGAATCATAGTCTCTGGTTCCATCCATTTACCAGCAAATGCCATAATTTCATTCTTCTTTATGGCTGAGTAATATTCCTTTGTGTATATATACCACATTTTCTTCATCTAGTCATCTGTTGAAGGGTACCTACATTGCTTCCATAGCTTACCTATTGTGAATTGAGCTGCTATAAACATTGGTGTGGGCATGTCACTATAGTATGCTGATTTTTTTTTTTTTTTTTTTTTTTTTTTTACCGGGGATTGAACTCAGGGGCACTCGACCACTGGGTCACATCCACATCCCCAGCCCTTTTTTTTTTTTTTTTTTTTTTTTTTTTTTTTTTGTATTTTATTAGAGACAGGGTCTCACTGAGTTGCTAAGTGTCTCACCATTGCTGAGGCTGGGTTTGAACTCATGATCCTCCTGCCTCCGCCTCCCAAGTGCTGGGATTACAGGCGTGTGCCACCACGCCTGGCTTAGTATGCTGATTTTAAGTCCTTTGGGTATATGCCAAGGAGCAGAATAACTGGGTCAAATGATAGTTCCATTTCAAGCTTTCTGAGGAGTCTCCATACTGCTTTCCAGAGTGTTTGCACCAATTTGCAGTCTCACCAACAATGTATGAGTGTACCTTTCCCCTCACATCCTCACCAACATTTATTGTTACTTTATTCTTGATAATTGCCATTCTGAGGCTGGGGATATAGCTCAGTTGGTAGAGTGCTTGCCTCGCATTCACAAAGCCCTGGGTTCAATCCCCAGCACTGCCAAACAAAAAGAAAGAAAGGAAAAAGAAAGATAATTGCCATTCTGACTGGAGTGAGATGGAATCTCAGTATAGTTTTAATTTTTATTTCTCTAATTGCTAGATACATTGAACATTTTTTCATCTATTTGTTGACCAATTGTATTTCTTCTTCTGTGAAGTGTCTCTTTAGTTCCTTAGCCCATTTGTTCATTATTTGCTTTTTGTTGTTTATTTGTTTGGGTGTTAAGTTTTCTGAGTTCCTTATGTATCCTGGAGATTAATGCTCTATCTGAGGTGCAGATAATCCTACTACTTTTCATCACTTGTATTCTAATTTATTCTGTGGAAACTAATTGTTTCATCTTCTATGGTTTAGCTTTTAAAATCTTTCCCCCTCCTCTCTCCAGTTTTTAGGCAAACCAAGCCTCCCACAGTGGCTTGGTTCTCCCCTCTGCCCTTCTCTCCCCATCTGTCTTGCACACCAGACTGCCAGCCAGTGAGCTGGGAGGGCAAGGAGCAGCTGGGATTCTCTGGTTAAAAAGTTGCTCAGTGTGAGAAGGAAATGTCAGAAGGCTGGGATTTGTGCCCATCAGGAGGTGCGGAACTCTCTCACTCAGACATCCTGGGAAATGAAGGAGAAATAATAGGCAGCTCACATATTCAGCCAACCAGTCTGGGTGGTAGTCCTTGAAGTGAAGCCTCACAAATCCCTCCTGAGGCAGGAGCTGGTTTGACAAGTGGAGGATTTGGGTGGCCTGTCTGTTCTTTGTGTGTATGTAGGGGGGGGGTCTTGGGAAGCTGAAGCCATCAAATCAGGCTTCAGGCCTTTGTGAATCGCTTCTGCATGCAATTACTGATTAAAAACATTATGTGACATTAAAAATGTCAGAATTATCTTCTTTGGTGGTCACTGGCTAAAAACAGACTCCTCCCAGCCAGTGACTGACTTGACAGGAAGGCTCTTTATCCCTGTTTTCAAAATAAAGATCAGTATAATCTGAATTCATTACCTACTGATTTCTTAGCGGATTCTCTTGTGTTGTTTCTTAAATCTAACCTGGATGTGTTCATAATAAGAATGATCCAGTTAGCTCTGTTCTTTGCTAAGGCAAATAAATACAGCATTGCAATTGCTTTCTTTGTTCTTGTCAGAATGTTTCAAGTTTAGATTTCTCACTCACAGGAAAGAGGGATACATGTACAAAGACATTTGGCAAAAATGGTTTGCAAATGTAGATGGCTGTGTTTCTCAATGGAAAAGATTCCTCTGTTTTCTTTTTTTTTTTTTTTAAAAAATATTTATTTATTTGCTTTAGTTTTACACAATGCGTTTATTTTTACGTGGTGCTGAGAATCAAACCCGGGCTGCGCACGTGCTAGGCGAGCACTCTACCACTGAGCCACAACCCCAGCCCTCTGTTTTCTTTTTGTCACAGACTAGGAAGACTGTTTCCAGCTCAGACATCACTTGCCAAATTTAAACACCAAGAAGCAAACAAATAAATACAAAATTTTTAAAAAGTTCAAAACAATACCACAGGAAAGCCAGAAGCAATCTAATTCCAGTAATATTTCAATAAATTAATGGCCTGTATATGAGGCAACAGACACTTGGAAAAGATTGAGCTGACAGATGGGCACAAATAAAGCCACAGGAAAACTGGGAAGGATGATAAATATCATCTGCAGGCCATTTTTATCCCCCCTTGTTAATTAACCACCCTGTTTTTCTTACAATAACTAAGCTTATTTGCCTGTTTTCCCTGAAATTCTTCCATTTCATATTGCTTTCTTTTTAACTTTCTCATATTCTCCTTCCCATTCTAGTCATCCTCCCCCGCCCCCACACTCCATCTCAAATCTCCTTCAATTTTCAATCCTGTGTCTCATCCATATTTCCTCCTACAAGGTTTTTGCAGGGGAGAAAGCAAGGACATTTCCTTTACCTCTTGTCAGCTTCCTAACAATTTTCTTGCTATTAACGTCTAACAAATTTCCAGCCCCAGGGAATACACATAGCTTTCCTTTTCCGTAAAGTGGTGTGTGCTGTTATTGTTGCCCATCACCAAAAATACAACATGGCATTATTGATCGCCCTCTTCCTCTCTTTTTTTTTTCCTCTTAGAAGAATTTTACAAACGAGTCGTTTCTGCCCTATGTTCTGATGGCTTATACGTTTCTAATGTCCAGTGTGGCAGCCTGGCGGAATCATTTAGTCGAAAGAACATGGGCTTGGAAACAGCCTTCTGTTCATGTTCTGCTGTTGTCACTTATTAACTGGGTGACCTTGAGTAAGTTCCTTCCTCCTTCTGAGCTAGCGTCTTTTTTCCGATACCCATTCCTTACCACCTGAGCTTGCTGATGGGTCTCAAGAAGATGCAATATGTATTTCCCTGGGCACCTCATTTTGTTTTCTAGAAAGTGGGGAAGTCATGACCACTTGAGGGCTTCTGGAGCCCTGATGATTTTCCCTTTTACAGAGTTTAGTTTCTTCTCTTCCTGCCACAAAGAAGCAGAATTTCTGAGTCAAAGGAGCTCTTTCTGTTTTTTGAATAGCTTTGACCAAAGCTATGCAAGGGCTCTTGTTTGGCCAGAGGAGGCCACATTTGAGGTCCCATGATCTGGTAACTGTCTGGAAGATCTCTCTGGGTGTCCCTTTTCCATTTTGCTTATAACTCTCAGAAGGCTATTTTGAGGAGATGAGGAAGGTAGGAGGTGATGCCACAGAGGGTCAAAAAGCTATAATGAATGCCAGGCGTGGTGGCGCACACCTGTAATCCCAGCACTTGGGAGGCTGAGGCAGGAGGATTGTGAGTTCAAAGCCAGCCTCAACAATGGCGAGGCACTTAGCAACTCAGTGAGACCTTGTCTCTAATAAAATACAAAAAAGGACTGGGGATGTGGCCCAGTGGTCGAGTGCCCCTGAGTTCAATCCCTGGTACCAAAGGAAAGAGAAAAGCTATAATGAAGCTTACTGAAGATTTGACTAGTTTGAATAATTTAGATCCGAGCCAACCATCACCTCCTCAGAGAAGCCTTCCTGATCATAAAATCAAAATATTTCCCCAAGTCACCTTCTAGCTGTCACTCTGCTTTTTCATCATTACAATATTCACCACTGGAAGAAGTTTCTTGCCCACTTATATGTGTACTCATTTATATGTTTTTGTTTCTTCTGCTGAAATGTAAATTCTATGGCATCTAGAAACCCACTTAATTTCTGTTATAGCCTCCTTGCTTAGAATAGTGTATGACAAAAGTAGGCCTCCAATAAATACTCATTACATAAATAATTAGGCTATAGATCTTGCTAATGTTGAAAATGACCCTGGCATGTATAAAGGGATGCATGTAGCACAAGCTGTAGTTCAGTGTGAGCTCTGCTAATTTTAGCTGGTTCATTTATGCGCCTGTAGGTAGGCTGGGCATGCGCAGAAGGCACATTTTCTGTCTCTGATTTCAGGTTCTAAATGCATCCTAGTTGCACCCAACAATGAAATGACTATACAAGAAGATCAAGGCAATTACAGTTCCATTTATATTCTAACTGACCATTCCTCCTTTTAAAACAGTTCCTTGGGTCTTCTAGAATGTTATTCTCTCCTGCTTCTTCACCTACTCTGCCAGCACCCTATTTCTGTATCCACACTTGGTTCTTTAACTTCCCAGCCTTGACTCTCTTTTCATCTTTGTCACCGTTCATTCTCTAGGGATTCATCTAGTCTCATGGTCTCAAATACCTTTCTGTTCATCCTGACAAACAGCACATGGAGGTGGTTAGCCCAGACATGCATTTCCCACTGTCTTACGTGAGGCTTCCCTATGTCTATGTCCATTTGAGGCAGACTGCAGTACGTCCACTGCCTTTGCCGTGTGATCTTCCATCCCCCTCTCTGAACAGGTAGGGTCGATTCTGCCTGCCACCTGCTGCCTCTGGACTGACTTACTCATACCACTTTGTTTGCCCATAGGAGGAGGCAGGACTCATGGTATTGTAAAGGGCAAGCAACACTGCTGACATCCATGGCTGAGGTCTCCCTAACAAAAGACTTACCAAAAGTAAGGAGAAAAACTTACCAATCTATTTAATGCATTTTTTTATGTGACTCTGCAATCTTGAAAATTGACAGGGTACACTTGTGTATCTTTATGCCTAGGTTTGATGAAAAGTGGCTAGCCATAGAGAAATAGAATTGAAAAACAAAAAGGTGTAAACTAATAGTGATCAACTGGGGGAAACTTGGGTTCTGTGTTCAGATTCTTCTCTCTGTCCCTGTGTCTTCAGAGGTAAGGATATTTCTTTTCTGTGGGTATAAGGAAGGCACCACCAGGCTTTTTTTCTTTTCTTTTTTTTTTGGTACTGGGGATTGAACTCAGGGGCACTCGGCCACTGAGCCACATCCCCAGCCCTAGTTTGTATTTTATTTAGAGACAGGGTTGCAATGAGTTGCTTAGTGCCTCACCATTGCTGAGGCTGGCTTTGAACATGTGAACCTCCTGTCTCAGCCTCCCAAGCCGCTAGGATTACAGGTGTGCGCTATTAAGCCCAGCTACCACCAGGCTTTTTGACCTGCTTTAGAAGAGAAGGGCAGGAGAAGGTCCTTGATTTTGTGACCTGCCTTGGGAGAAAGGCGAGAGGAAGGAAGTGGCTTTCCGGCTTCTGCTGTTTTCTCAAATGCCATGGTGCCATTGGGGCAGCGTGCCCAGGCTCTATCAGTGTGCAAGTTGCAAGCCTAGTCCTCAACAGTGCTCGTGCGTTTCCACTTACTGTCTCCTGTGTTTCTGCTATTGCCATGACAAGTACGAGGTTAGGTGAGCCCTCTGGTGTCAAGAGGAAGATGGCCTTCTAACTAATGGGCCTCAGCTAAGTCAGGTTAGATCAGATCCTAACCTCTTCCCGGGCACGTGAGTGAACCCCACTGATTAGTTGAAGCCCAGTCTGAAGCAGCTGTTCCTCATTTAACCCCCAGGCTCACTAGCTAGAATAAATAATTATGGCTTTAAGCCTTTGAGTTTTTAAACAATATTGGACTGAATTTATGTAGTATAAATTGCATACATTTAAAGGGTACAGGTCAATGAGGTTGGACAGTATGCACATTGCTGATCTCAAACTCTTGGCATTAGCAGTCTTTTTTCCATTGTAACCACTCTGATGGGTAGAAAGGGCATTGTGCTGTGGTTTTAATTTCATTTCCCTGATGACTAATGATGTTGAATATCTTTTGATTTGCTTATTGGCCATTTGTTTATCTTCTTTTTGTGACTGTCCAAACCTTTTATCCCATTTAAAATTGTGATTTGTCTTCATACTCTTTGAGTTGTAAGAATTCTTTATAGGCTCTAAATACAAGTTTTTTTGTTTGGTGTATGCTTTGTGAGTTTTTTCTCCTGTTTTGTAACTTGCCATTTTGACTTCTGAACAGCTTTTTTGGGGGGAGGGGGACACTGGGGATTGAACTCAGGGGCACTTGACCACTGAGCCACATCCTCAGCCCTATTTTGTACTTTATTTAGAGACAGGGTCTCACTGAGTTGCTTAGCACCTCGGTTTTGCTGAGGCTGGCTTTGAACTCTCGATTCAAAGGGGGGTACCGGGGATTGAACTCAGGGGTACTCGACCACTGGGCCACACCCACAACCCTTTTTTGTATTTTGTTAGAGACAGGGTCTCACTGAGTTGCTAAGTGCCTCGTCATTGCTGAGGCTGGCTTTGAACTCGTGATCTTCCTGCCTCAGCCTCCTTTGGTATCTGACATCAAATGACTTATTATTTCTTCCCAGAACTCTTCTCATCACCTGATTCTTCTTCTTCTTCTTCTTCTTCTTCTTCTTCTTCTTCTTCTTCTTCTTTCTTCTTCTTCTTCTTCATCTTCTTCTTCTTCTTCTTCTTTTTTAATAATAGTAGTATGCAGTATAGTTCATGATAAACATATAGAGCATCTTTTTACATGACACTGTTTGTATACGATGTCACCTGATTCTTCTTTACACATTTGTTCCATGTTTCTTTTCATCTCTCTTTCCTCCACCCTGCCTTGTGTTTAGAATGTAAATCTAATAAGGACAGGGATGTTATTTGGGTCTTCTGGACCTGTCAATTGTAGGTGATTCAAGAGTATAGTAATGGAGTATTAACCAATATATAGAAAGCTATTTAATTTTAGAATTTTAAAGTAAAAATGTGATTTTTGGCTAAATGAATAATTATGAATGTTCTCTACACTTGGAGAATGTTTAAAATGTTGATGTTCTAAAACAGTCTAAATTTTTAGCAAAGCAGGAGACCATCCAAATAAGCTGCTATTACAGTTGCTTTGGGGAATGCTACCACATGTAAAAATTCTCTGGAATACATTTTTTATTTTCTTTTTTTTTTTGAGACATTGGGGATTGAACCTAGGGGTGTTCTACCACTGAGCTTCATTCATCCCTAGCCTTTTTTTTCTTTAAACTTTTTATTTTGAGACAGGGTCTTACTAAGTTGCTAAGACTGACCTTGAACTTGTGATCCTCCCGACTCAGTCTCCCAAATCTTTGGAATTAGAGGTATGCACATTTTTAAAAAATATTTTTTTAGTTGTCAATGGATTATTTATTTATTTATTTATTTATTTATTTGAAGTGCTGAGGATCGAACCCAGGACCTCACACATACCAGGCAGGTGCTCTACCACTGAGCTACAACTCTAGCCCCTGTGTATATTTTTTAAAAGTGCATAAAAATGATAGATGTGGGCCAGATACAATGGTACACACATGAATCCAAGCTGCTTGGGAGGCTGAGGCAGGAGAATCTCAAGTTTCAGGGCAGCCTGAACAACTTTGTGCAAGCATATCTCAAAATTTGGAAAACATTTTAAGAAAGCACCCCAGGGTTCAATCCCTAGTTTTTTTTTTTTTTTTTAAGTGACATTAATATTTGAAAAAAGATACAATAAAAAGGGAGAGGGCACCCGCATAATTTTGGTTTTAGAAAGGTTATTTTCTAGTTGTGTAATAATAGGTTGTATGTTCTTTTTAGGTATTGTTTTGGATTTTTAAAAACATTTTATATTAGTTTATTTTAAAATAAGCTGGTATATTTCTAGTTGCAGTGCTAACTCCAACTTTGCTCTTTTGTTTAAGAAAGAATAATATGTTCTCTCCACCTCCAATCACAAAAGGGCCCAAAATATCTAGATGGGATGCTTCACTCTGTTGGGAATGACTGTATAATGCATTTGTTATTTGCAGCCACCCAGGGGAAGGCAAGTGGAGATGAGCATCATTTGCAGACTCTGAAGCTTAGGCTCAGAGGGAGGGACCTGATCCCCTCATCCCCGTCTATTGATCAGTAGCAACACAGCCAGGACTAAAACACAAACTGATTTCTCCACCTCAAATCTGTATTTCTCAGAGATATGGGAAGGGAAAGGTGCTGGAGTTGAACAAGGATTTTGAGTGTAAGCCCTGCGATTCCTGCTTTGTCAGCGTGGTATGGAATGAGCTCCTCCTCCCTAGATGGTGCTGAGTCTCTTGCACATTCTGGATCTGTTCATTGGACACCAAGAGCTTTATTGCAATGTCCTTTTCCCAGTCCCTTCCCTGGGAAGGCAGCTCTGTGGAGGCTTTTTATCTCTGGCTCCCGTCTTCTGATGCCACCAGGACTTGATATTTCTTCAGGCCATGCATGTAGGAAATAAATCTCCATGTACCTAATCTAATATGCTTTGGTTCTTCACTGGAGGGGTAGGGAATGTCAGCACCCAACTTCAGAGCGTGGCTCTCAGGCCCACAGATCTCTTTGCACTTCCCCTCATTTACTCCCTCTGGTACTTCTTAATGGCCTGGAGAAAAAGGAAATGAGCACTGTTCGTGGGCCCCAGAATCTCAGAGCTTGGACAAATGACCTTCATGTAGAGTGTCCATATTTAGTGCCTTGAAAAAAAGTGCAAGGAGAGATGAAGGAAGCTTTGATTTGAGATTCAGAAGTAATTTCTCAGGGCCACGTGGTAGAGAAGGGATACTAAAACTGGTGATCACAAGGTAGGCTGGAGCCTTCAATTGTGAAGCCCTGATTAGTTACCTGATTACCTGTGAGGAAGGCATGGGAAGTAGCTTCTGTTCTGCTCTTTCCCATGAGATAGACACAGAGAGTGGGTGGCTGGAAATCTATCAGTATACCATTTCTCTGTTGTGACAATTCCGTTGCAGTTCCTGCAGAATTATCTTTGCTTACCCTCTCAGTGGATCATTTCTGTGAGGATTCAACCACATTCTGTTATTTTCCACTTCAGCAAACCCTTCTTTAACCCCACTTATCCTCCAACACTTCTTCTATCTTTCCGAAAGTTGCCCATATTTGTTGTTTCTACCCCAACTAAACATCTGAAAGGCTACTCTTGCCATGTCATAGAGGAAGTCAAGGAATTTTCTGAGGCCAAGGACAAAGATCAAGATCAAAGTCGAATAGTTCAGAGAGTTGGAATATCTTCTTTTGAAAATTAACTCTGGCTAGGCACAGTGGTGCAGGCCTGTAATCCTACCTATTCAGAAGGCTGAGGCAGGAGGATCACAAGATTGAGGATCTGTGAGACCTTGTCTCAAAATTAAAAAAGGCTGGGGATGTAGCTCAGTGTAAAGTCCCCCTGGACTCAATCCCCTGTGTGTACGTATGTATAAATTAATAAATTAATTAGTTCAAACAATTCATTCTTGAGAAAATGGACTGGAGAATAGAAAGTGGAGTTGCCTTGTTAGATTTCTCTCCTGCTGGATTCTCTGAATTTACCATGTCTGTTCTAGATAGATTTAATTTTGCATTTGGTTAAGTCTGCTGTTTCTTCCCTCCTATGTGTGCTTTAGTGCAGAATTTTTCTTTTTTCATATACTCTTATCTCAATATATGTTTAAATATGCTACTTTCTTATTTTGTTTCAAAGAGGTGAGAGGCTGCAATATATTGCTGAGGTCTGGGGTGGGTCTATACTCCAAGCTTTCTGTCTATGAAGCTCCCCTCCAGGAGACTGAGAGGACATACACTTATTCCCAAGGAATATGAAGTCACAAACTCAGAAGGACCTAGATCTGGAGGCTGAAGGAAGAGAAAACTTAAACTGGCTAATGATGCACCAGTGATCTCATAATGTGAGCAGTCTAGAGATAAAGTGGGCTTCAGGCTCCACATCTCTAGGGTGATTTTGCCTCTGCTTCTTGTGAGTGTTTGTCTAATCCTTAGGTTGGCATCAAGAGGAGGCGTGGTGGTTCCAAGCATCATATACAGGCATAACCATATCCAGTGGAAGAAGGACCATTCCCTTCCATCCTTTCATTATCTTTCTCAGGAATGACTTTTCTCAGATGTCCCTCCTCACCTTGACTCCAAGCCAATTTCACATTTTATATCAACAGATAGACGGATCTCCTTCTTACCCAGTGTTAAATACTAGGACTACCAGGATTGCCCCTGACTTAAGAGCTTTCCCTGGAGCTAGAGTTGGGGTCACCTTTCTCTAAGTCACATGGAAGAAAGGTGAGCAACTGCACAAAATTAAAATTTTCTTTAGAAGGAAGAAAATGGGGACAGGAGGTAGAAGTTGGGATAGCAATTGCTAGGTGGGGTGTTGCATGCCTGGAATCCCTGCTACTGAGGTAGCTGGGAGGCTGAGGCAGGAGGATCTGAAGTTTGAGGCCAGTTTCAGCAGCCTAGCGAGACCCTGTCCCAAAATAAAAAAAAGACTGGGGATGGAGTTTAGTGGTAGAGGCTTGCCTAGCATATGTGACCTCCTTGATTTGATTCTAGTACTGGGAAAAAAAGTTGGAGTGCCAACAAATTCTACTGGCTATACAGAGATGCCAGAGCCCAACCTTACCAGGTTTATAACATGGTATTCCACTTTATCTGGTAAACAGAAATATCAATCTGGCTTTGTAGGATTCTCTAAACCTTGTGCTTTTGTATATGGTGGGACTCCTGCAGATGATTTTTTAGAACTATTATGCTATAATTTCAGCATTCACTATTATTAAGTAAAATATTAGCTGGGTGCAGTGGTGCATGCCTGTAATCCCAGCACTTGGGAGACTGAGGCAGGAGGATCAGGAGTTCAAAGCCAGCCTCAGCAATGGCAAGGCATTTAGCAACTCAGTGAGACCCTGTCTCTAAATAAAATACAAAAAAGGGCTGGGGATGTGGCCCAGTGGTCGAGTGCCCCTGAGTTCAATCCCCAGTACCCCCCCCAAATATATATATCTATCTATATATCTCAATCTCTCTCTCTCTCTCTCTCTAGATATATATATGTGTATATATATATATATATATATATATATATATATATATATATATATAATTAGACAACCCAGGACAATGTCATTCAAGTGTGCCCAAAATAGCCATACAGGTGCTCACGCTGAAGAGCATGCCCCCAGACCTTTGGAAAGGAAGTAAAATGTGGCAAAATGAAGGGAAAACACCACAATGTAACCCAGTGCTGTTAATATGGGAGACCGCACTCCGCAAAATATTTGATGTAATTCTGGGAAAAGGAAGAGCAGCTGTAAAGCAAAAACATGTTACAACTTGAAGACGTGATCTGAGAATGCGTCTGGCTTATTGTATGTTTATTTCTTTGAGAAAATCATTCTTGAATTATGCAAGTTCAAATTACACAATATCTGGCAAGATGCATCTTTTGTATGAAATAAGGCCTCCCCACATTTTTATAACCAACAATAATCCAACTCCCAGAAAAAGTCAGTGCTGCTTGGCACTTAAATGAGCAAGTTCCAGGTTGTCTTTTTAATAGGAAAAATGCATTTTTAGATTATATAATCCATCAGTTTGATTTGCTTAGGAAGTGGTTAGCAAAGCCCCAAGTGCAAATAGGTGGAAAGGAAAATTTTTTTGGTGATAAGAATTGGGTAGTTAATATTTGCAAAGCATTTTGCTCAGAAATGTGAAGAGCTAAATTAATTAAATGCTTAGGAGAAAGCACAGTTATTAATCTAATTCAGCTTCTTATTAGTGCAAAATGCATAGGAATGTCACAGCGTAATGGTCAGCTGTCGACATGATTTATGCCATTTATTATTTTTAAAAGGAGGGGTGTTTTGCATTTTTTTCTTTCCATGTGATAACCTCTGCAGAATGAAATCCCATTTCTAGTTTCCACCGTGTAATAAAAACAGGTTTGGTTTTTTAAGTTCACAGCCATGTGATTTGTGTACGGAGTTTCAATTTGTGATGTGTCAGCCCCGTGAACAGCTGATTTAATAACAGTTAAGAACCTCTACCACGTAGGAATGACTGAAGTGATGTTTCTTTAGATCAATAGTATTGCCTAGTTTTACTGAGGAAATAAATCATTTTGCCACACGGTTGCCAAAATCTGAAGGTTTTTTGGATCAATGACACCAACTTATGTTATCTTAGGCGAGACTATGAAGCCTTAGTTCATCAATCAAATCAACTTTAATTAAATCCGATTTAATGGACTACTGCCTAATAAAAAGAACATTTACAAGAAAGTCAAAGTTGAAGCACATGGGGCTTTTCTTTTCCCACTAATGCTCCTCCTCCAAAAGAAGGCAACACTTGTTTGAGGATAGCACTCCTGACTGGTGATTTTTCTGAGACTCTTTCCTTTCTAATATTCCTGCTCAAGTCTTTCTCTTTTCATGTGAGAAAAGGAAGCTGCAGGCTGTAGCCAAGAACCAAATTGATCTCTAATTAGATTTGGGGGTGGTTACCAGGTATTGAACTTGGGGGCACTTGACCACTGAGCCACATACCCAGCCCTATGTTGTATTTTATTTAGGGACAGGGTCCCACTAAGTTGCTTAGCATCTCGCAGTTGCTGAGGCAGGCTTCGAACTCGCGATCCTCCTGCCTCAGGCTTCTGAGCCACTGGGATTACAGGGGTGCGCCACTCCACCAGCTTCTAATTAGATTTTTAACACTTAAAGATAGGCAGCATGGTTCAAGAGGCTGAGACAAGGAGGATCACGGGTTCAGAGCCAGCCAGCTAGCAATGGCGAAGCACTTAGCAACCCAGTGAGACCCTGTCTTTAAATAAAATACAAAATAGGGCTGGGGATGTGGCTCAGTGGTTAAGTACTCCTGAGTTCAATCCCTAGTACAAAAAAAAAAAAAAAAAAAAAAAAAAAGCAGCATCAGGAAACTCCTTTTCTTGTACTTTTTCATGCTACCTCTTCTCTCTCTCCCTTTAATTGTGGTAAAATATGTAAGCAACATAAAATTTGCCATTTGAAGTGTATAATTGTGTGGCATTAATGATTTTCACAGCATTGAGTGGTCATTGTTACTATTTCTGAAATGTTTTCATCATTCCCAACAGAAATTTTATATCATTTTAAAAACACCTCATGCTCCTCTTCCTCAGCCCTTGATCACTTTTCATTTATTGTCTGTTTCTATGAATTTTCTTATTCTAGATATTTCAGGTTGGTGGAATCGTGCATTTTTTGTCCTTTTGCAAGTGGCTTCTTTCACTTCGCATGTTTTCAAGGTTCATCCGTGTTGTGGCATGTGTTAGAATTTCTTTTCTTTTGAAGGTCCTTCCTGGCTTGGTATGACCAATCCATGACACACAGTGAAGGCACTGCCCTGGTCTGGAGGGCACAGGGAAGGCTTCCTGGAGGTAGTGGACAAAGCTCCGAAAAATGTCAAATTTATCTGGGACATTGGAGAGTGAAGAGCACTCCAAGGTAGGTGGAAGTGTGTATGAGGAGACCCAGAGGCAAAAAGAAGCCTGGGGCCTCTGAAGACCAGAATGAAGAGTTGGCTGGATGTTCAGGGTGGTGGGTAAAATGAAGAAGAGGCTAAACATGCAGGTCTTTTTAAAGCTACATTAAAGACTCTGTGTGTGTGTGTGTGTGTGTGTGTGTGTGTGTGTGCGTGTGCTGTGCATATTTCGAAAAAGGAAATTTTCTGATGTTTGAATTATACATTAGAAGGAGAAAAGAGTGGCTATGGGATTTCAGGGAAGCTGTGATAGTCTAGGTAAGAGATGTTGTGGTTTGGACTTGTGGGGTTACTGCTGATATGTGGAAAAGTAGATGGTTTGACAAAAGTTGCAGAAAGATAGTTGCTTAATATGAATTTCATGTTACATGGTTTTTATCACAAAATTTTTAAAAATTCTTTTTCATTATACATGACAGTAGAGTATATTTTAGCATTTTTGTACACAAAAATGGAGTATACCTTATTCTAATTAAGATCCCAGTCTTGTGGTTGTACATGATGGTGAGATTCCCTGTGGTATATTCATATATGTACACAGGAAAGTTAGGTCAGATTCATTCCAGTGTCTTTCCTATTCCTGTCCCCCCTACTTCCCTTCACTCCCCTTTGTCTGATCCACTGAATTTCTATTCTCTACCCTCTGCCTTTGTTGTGTATTAGCATCCACATATCAGAGAGAACATTTGACCTTTGGTTTTTTTGGGTACTGGCTTATCTCACTTGGCATGATAGTCTCTAAATCCATCCGTTTACCAGCAAAGGTTATAAAGTCATTATTTTTTATGGATGAGTAATAGTCCATTATGTATGTATATCACATTTTCTTTATCTATTCATCTGTTGAAGGGCACTTAGGTTGGTTCCATAGCTTAGGTTTTATGAATTGAGCTGCTATATACATTGATGTGGCTGCATCACTATAGTGTGCTAATTTAAATTCCTTTGGGTATATGCCAAGGAGTGGAATAACTGGGTCAAAGGTGGTCCCATTCCTATTTTCTTGAGGATTCTTCATATTGCTTTCCAGAGTGGTTGCACCAGTTTGCAGTCCCTCCAGCAATGTATCAGTGTACCTTTCCCCCCACATCCTCATCAACATTTATTGTTACCACCACAATTTTTTAAACAAGTAACTAAGGCCATGGTGGTTGGATATGGGCAGAACAAAGAAGGAAGCAATGGCAGGGTTCCCCAGGTTTCAGGGTGTAGCAGGAGGGTAGATAGACCTCTGGAGGATCCATGGGTGAGTTTGGGGAAGTCCAGGAGCTTAATTCTGGACAGTCTGAGGTACAGATGATATTTATGAAACTGGCTATATAGATATTGGGCCTGAAGGAGAGGACTGACCATCAAGCATGCCTACTGACAAAACTGTAGACATCAGCCTGGAGTTCAGGTACAGGCCTTTATTCCTAGGAGAAAGAGGGTAACAGCAAATGCAGGCAAAAGAAAATCCTGTTAGGCAGAGAAGGCTCCAGGTAACAGAACAGAGTTTTAGAATAACAAATCTGTTCTCAGAATTGGGATATCAATCAAAGACAGACCAGCAACAAACATGTCTATGAGTTTTACATGTTACTTACAAACCAGACTGACTCCAAGCCTTTAGATAGAGAGAAATCTGCACATTTGAGGAAGGAGATGGGGGAATACAGAGTCTTGAGAAGCCTGCCAGACTTCAGGCACAGCTAGTGCTTGCACATATTGAACCTCCCCAAGGAGATTTCTCTTTTTCTCCATCCATGGTCTGACATTATGACAAAAACAATGTGGTGTGTTTACCAAGTCCATATTTTAATTTCCTCTTTCTGGGCATGCGGGGAGACTCTACTTCCCTCTCCCCCTTGCAGTTAAGAGGCGGCTCTGCACCTGGTTTCTGACCAATAGGATACTATTGGAAATAACATTCCCATTTCCAGGCCTAGTCCTTAACAGAACTCATGATATTTTTGTCTTGTTTTTCTGCTTTATACCTAATGAATCTAAAATGTTCCTGGAAGTAGAGGGTCCTGAGATTATGGAGCCCATGGTGGAAAGGACCTAGATTCCTGAGTTATGTGGAAGAGATGCTCCAAGCAGGAGACATCTGAACCAAAATAGACTTGAAAGGAGGAAGAAGTAAATTGTAATTATGTTAAACTTCCAAGGTTTCAGGGTGATATAGTATAGAAGCATGAAAATGTTCCAGCCTTCCCTGACTTGAACCAAAGATGTCCCAATTTTTGTCTCCAGAAACTGTGAGTAGATTAAATTACATGGCAGAGGGGAATTAAAGTAGCCAATGGAGTTAAGGTTACTAATCAGCTGACATAAAAATAAAATTATCCTAGATGATCTTGCTGGGTCTAATCATAGGAGCCCTTATAAACAGAGAAACTTTCCCAACTGTTGTCCAAGAGAAATGTGATAAATGAGACAGTATCAGGACAATGTGACACTGTTAGCTTTGATGATGGAGGGAGGGGGCCACAAGCCAGGAAATGTGGGCAGCCTCTGGAAGTTGACCTTACTTAATTACTTCTTTAAAGGCTTGTTGCTATCTCCAAACAGTCACATTATGAGGCAGGGTAGGACTTCAACCCAGGAATCTTGGGGTGACATAATTCAGCCCATCACAACAGTACTATAGACATTTAGATTATTGCCATCATGAAAATGCAAATCATTAATTTTATTCCATGAGTTTGATTTATATTTTGGAATTATGTCTATCATCAACTCATGCCAAAGACGCAGAATGGGCAGAGTGGAAGAGCAAGCTCCTAGAGAATTTTCAGGAGGTGGGCATTTGGGGTGTGTGTAATGAACAAGCAATGCTGGGAAAAGGCCAATACTAAATGTGCCCTTGCGATCAGTTTTGAAAAAAACAATTAATCCATGTGAGCAGTGGAGCCTCAGCTTGTTCTCCACTCACCTTCTTTTACACGGCTGTCATGACCTCTTTCTGTATTGGTCCGTGTAAGTGTCCATCCTAGTTCTAAAACATTAGTAAGATATGTTATTTTGGAAAAAGCCAACTGCAGAAAACTCTCATAGGTGTATAATTTTGTAAAGTTATAGATCCAAGGAAACACCAGCCCCAAATCCTAACCATTTTATTATAATAATAAGTTAAATTTTATACAAATTTATATCTGTGGCATATAGCCAGGTCTCAGTTTTTGCTCTGTGTCCTGGAGACTAAGCTGTAAAGCAAATTATTGCAGAAGGCAGGGTCGATCTTAAATGCTTTGGAGGTTATACTCTTGTTTCAAAGAAATTATGGACCACTAAGAATATAAAATACATGTAAAACCACAACATCTATAAACCTTTATAATCATATAAGTTGTAAACTTATGTTAGAGGTCATAGAATAGGCATAAATGTACTGTGTAGATGGATTATAAAACAGGCACTAATGTACTATAAAATATACCTATGCTATATTAAAGATAAACTTTACTATATAATAAACTGGACTCATAATTAACATGTTATACAATCAAATTCGTTTGATTTAATGTTGAGGTGCTATTGAGATGTGCTTTTGCTATTCTATTTCTTAAAAATCTTTCAATACCTCTGTTCAAAAAAAAGAGGTAAGACTCTTTTTCTCTCTCATAGAGGTGTTTCTTATAGTTAAGCAAGGAGGTGTTATTCTCAGGTGTCTCTCAAAGTTGAAATAATTCTTTTCATTGCAGTGTCTTTACATACAGTCATACATCATAAAGAAAATTTGATCAACGGTGGACCACATATAAAATGGCAGTCCCATAAGATTATATCACTGGTGATGTTGTAGTGATGTCAACTATACTTTGTGATGTTTGCACAATGACAAATCACTTGACAACACAATTCGGAACACATTCCTGTTGTTAAGTGATGCGAGACTGTGTTTAAAGAGGTTCTGTATAAATGGTGTGGATTTTTAAAAAATATTTATTTATTTGTTTTAGTTGAACACAATGCCTTTAGTTTTACATGGTGTTGAGGATCGAACCCAGGCTGTGCACATGCTAGGCGAGCGCTCTACCGCTGAGCCACAACCCCAGCCCCAAATGGTGTGGATTTCGAAATCAGTTGTCCATTGAGTGTGTTTCTCTAGTTTCTCTGTGTTACCTCCTTTTCCAGCTTGCAACATCAATTACCATACAAGTGTCATTTTTCGACTGCCTCAAACTGCACCTACTTCCTAGTTTCAAAGCTTCCTCCCATGGTGTGAGTCTTGTAGGGCAGGAGAAGAAGGGTGGGGTGTGGAGGAAGGCATAGTCCTTCTCGCCACACAATCTGAGACTAGGAAAGTCTCCTTTCCCTAACATTTGACAGCTGGAGTGAGGGACAGACAGGTCTTTTAGCCCAGGGCTGCTAATCTCCAGGAAGCAATGCACAATGAAGGGCTAGCTGAGAAATGATGCCCTCTGGTGCTCAGAGTCCATGTCACCCTTGGCTAGAGTGTCCAACATAAGCAGTGCCAGCAGCCCTGTTCTGGAGCCATTCTTTCTGCTGCTCATCCTGATGGGCTCCTGACCATTCTCTAAGCCCAGTTCTTTAGCTGTCTGTGGAGTTTACATGCTACTTGGCATTTTTCCAACAACTTTCCTTTTGCCTAACTTAGCCCTGGCTGATTTCTGTGGCTTGCAGCTATCTGTCGTACAGGTAGTTTTGGAGGGTGAAGCCTGGTGGGGGCAGTGGCATACACTTTCCTGGGGAGTGGAGCAGATGATTGATGCTGAGATACTGAAATATGATTCTCAGGATTCTACTTTTTATACACTGCTGATATTCCTGCAGCAGTGACTTTGAGCTTTTTTTGTTTTTAATGGGAACTTCTTCATGTTTTGCCAGGGACCTGAAAACCCAAGGACCTTAGTGACAGGAAGAACTAACCTGTCTCTCTCTCTCTCTCTCTCTCTCCTCTCTCTCTCTCTCTCTCTCTCTCTCTCTCCTCGTGCTATTTACTCCATCATAACTGTATTGCTAGATCAGTTGGGTCCATATAAGTACCTGTATCACTGGATATTGTGTTTGGATGCTGCCTTCTCAGGTCCTGGATGTTTGGATCTAAGCCACAGGTCTGGAACTGTCCTTTCCTTCTTTTGATGAGCTTCCCATCCTGAACTTCCCCCTTTCCTTCTGGCATCTGGCCTCTGCTGGGAAACCCTCAATGTAAAACACTAGTTCAGATCTTACCAGGAATGGGGAGAAGGCTCAATAACTTTCCTCCCAGGAAGCCCTGTGCTTCTGTGCAAACCTCCCTACCCTCACCCCAACCAAAGAGGTGGCTGTCAGGTTTATAGTTAAGTCACTAAAGGGTCACTTTTACCATTTATTTAGAGCAAAGAGGTTGGTGCCAAAGCTCCGGGAACCAAGAACTGACAGCAACCCCTAAGGAGCGGATTCTTAGAGAAAATGAAACAGTGACATTTAGGAATCTTGACCATGAACTTAACAGCCTTGGGGGGGCTTAGTTCTACCAGCTTGGCTTAATTGCTGAACACAGTGGCCTCTTGTGAAGAGAGGCAGGTCTACTTTCCCTTAGAAGTCCTGCTCCTAGCTCAGAATATCTGCTTAACCATTCTTTGGTGGAATGAATGGACTCTTTCTCCCCTAGTCTTCATCCCTTAATTATCAAATTTGGAAAGGGTTTAGAAGAGTGAGGTTTAACCAAGGGGGTTCATGGATTTGAAGTCCAGCAACATTTCCATCTATTTATTAGGTTATTTCAGATTTGTGTCTTTGACCCTACTTCACATGCAAAATTCATCAGGGTTGGAATTACATAAAACAGAGTCAATTTATTAATTTACAATGTGTGATTACCTAGTGCAGCTGTCTGCAAATGGTAATGCCCTTTCTGGGTATTTCTCAGATAACTAAATTCAAATTAGAACACTGCTGGGTGAATATATAATTAGACTCCAAAGGGAGTTGTATGTCCCTGAGGGATATTTCTAACAAGCTATGGTAGCTTAACAGAAATGTCTTTCTTCTCTCTAGGGGGAAAGAATATTTCTGTTCAGTGATTGTCTGAGAGAAAATAGCACAGCAGCCGAAGCTGAATTTGGGAACTTCTAGCTTTTATGTTCTATGTGTTTAATTTTTTTCAATGCCTCGTCCTCCCCTGAATTCAGAAAACCTATACTCATCACAGCAGTATCAGTTAATAGTTATTTTTTTAAATATTTATTTATTTACTTTAGTTGTACACAATGCAATAATGCATTTATGTTTACGTGGTGCTGAGGATCGAACCCGGGCCGCGCACGTGCAAGATGAACGCTCTGCGGCTGAGCCACAACCCCAGCCCAATAGTTATTTTTATCTTGGTATGAATTCAAATCTCTGCATTCTTTCCAAGGCGTTTTATGTTTTGAAACTCACCTCAAAATATGGACCCCAAAGTTTTGTTCCTATGGTAGGAAATCCCAGGATCAATGAGTACGAATGAAAGTATTTTCTTTTCCTTTCTTTTCTTTATTTGGTGTTGAGGACTGAACTCAAGGCTTCACAGGTGCATACTCTACCACTAAGCTATACCCCAGCCTTGAAAGTATTTTTTTTTTTTTTTTGGTCATAGGGCAATTGGTCAGTGTTATTGACCTCATACCACGTGCATGGACTCCTACTCTGTCTATAAATAAGAAGATTCTGTTTTTACTTTAAAGATCCAGGACTGTTTGTGTGTGGAGTTACATAACTTTTGGGTGTGTTTTCTGGAAGAAACACTGACATTATTTCTCTGCTATGTTTTTCTAAACTCCATGAGGACATTTTCTCTTCTTTGCCTCTTGATTCTTCAATTCCCTAAGTGCATTTCCATGTCAGGGCTTTTTCCACTGGCCTATTCTTTCCTTTGCTTAGAAAACTCTTCTCTCTGGTAACCACAAGATTCACTTCATTCAAGTTTCTGTTCAAACAGCATCTTCTCAGAGACACCTGACGCACTGCCTATCCAAGATGGCAGACTCTTCCTTCTATTCTCCATATCCTACGTTACCTTATTTGTGGCATTTTTAGCCACCTGTCAGTACATTGCACATTTAATTAATTATTATCTTTCTTACATTTGTTAAATAAGCATATGAATGAATGAATGCATTAATCCTAGGTTCAGAGGTTCTTTCTCCTGGATTATTTTGTCAGCTGGGCCCTTTCTTTTTTCTTTTTTTTTATTTTCCCTCCCCTTCCTTCCTTTTTATTTTTCTTCCTAAAATAAATATTTACTGAGACACTGAAATCCCTGAGTGGACAAGGTTAATTCTGGAATGGTTTTCTGGGAACAACAGTGTTGTCTATAAGTTCTTATTGTCTTCTTTTTCCAGATGGCCATCTTGGGTAATTCTGTTTATAGGTTCTCTGTAGTTCAGGAGCTGAAGATCTCAGGTTATATCATCACCCTTTCCATATGGCTTGAAGAATGACAACAGTAAAAAAGACTGAGCTCATGAAGATACCATGTGTGCTGGGCTTATTCTTCACTGGGGCCCCAGGGTCTAGCACATTGATGCCATTTAGTAAATCTTTGTAGGATGAATGGATATGAATGAATGATAAGACACTGGATTGGAACACATGTATATAAGGCACTTTAGGGGTATAGTGCACAGAAAAGCCAAATGCCCAGCAAACTAGTTTTTAAAATGCTATAGATGAGATTCATTTCCTCCCCTTAATAAAAGATCATTTTCTCTTGTCCTTATTTAGACATAAAGGGAAATGAGAACAAATGTACCAAATCATTGTTTCATATCTGATCATTAATTATCATTTACCCAAAGCATACACTCTGTAATTCAGCTTTAGAGTTAATGAAAGCAAATTATAGTAAATCAGGAAATGTATTCATAATAACAACTTTACTTTTCCCCAAGTTTGTTAATTTTAAAAATAACTGATAACTATTCATATGTCAAAAAATTCTAAGATATGTAGTAAAAAGTTAAGCATCTTTCTCATCCATCTTCTCTTTCCTGTTATGACCCCTAGATTAGCCACAATTCCTACTTTACTTTTTTTTAAACATTTTTATTTTTTAATATATTTTTAGTTGTAGGTGGACACAATACCTTTATTTATATGGTGCTGAGGATCGAACCCAGGGCCTCACACATGCGAGACAAGCGCTTTACTGCTGAGCCATAGCCCTAGCCCCTACAATTCCTACTTTCTTCTGTAGCCTCCTACTTTACCCCTACACAAATATATATTTAGCTATTCTTTTTAAAAAATATAAATGGTAGCATACACTCATTGTTCTTTATCTTGCTGTTCTCACTTAATAGAATTCAGGGATTGTTATGGTTTGATTGTCCCTCCTTCTCCAAATTCACTGAAATCCTAACCTCCAAAGTGATGGTTTCAGGCCTGGGACTTTTGGGAATTAAACTGAGGGTAGAGCCTTCATGATTGGGATTAGTGTCCTTATTAAAAAGAATCCAGAATTTTAGCAAATCACCATGTAAGGATACAGCAAGCAGACACCACCAAGAGTCAGAGAATAGGCTAAAAACAGGTACTGAATCTGCTGGTGCCTTACCTTGGACGACAAGTCTCCAGAACTGTGAGAAATAAATTATTTATAACCTGCCCAGTCTATGGCATTTTATTTTAGCAGCTTGAATGACTAAGAGATCACTCAATTTTATTGCCTCAACAGGTGCCTCATTTCTTTAACGGCTCAGAATTATTCTAGTATATAAATCTATGATATGATAATTTGATCATTTTTCTGTTGATATATTTTGGTCACTTCTAAACATTACAATTGTTATTTTATATATGGGCAGATATAATTGGAGGATAAAGCTCTAGAAAGGCAATTATTGGGTAAAATATTATAGACATTTGTAATTATTATAAATAATACCACTTGCCTTCCTTAAAAGTTGTACCCTTATCTCTAATTGCTGGTCTTCAGTGATAATTCTCATTTTTGGTATGAAGTTGGTATTTTCTTTTAACTTTGCTCAACAGTATTGTAAAATGTTTTGATAACTTGCCAATCTTGTATGTGAAAAGCAGTCTGTCACTTTAATTTGCATCTCTATGAGTGAAGTGGAACACTTCTCCATAGTCTTAAGATTAATTTGTATTTTCTTTGCTGAGAACACTTTGTTCTTATCCTTTCCCCATTTTTCTCTTAAGTTCTTTTTCTACTTGTTATTCGTTTGTTAGAGGGTTTGTTGTTGTTGTTTTGTTTGTTTGTTTCATAGCAGTGCTAGGGATTGAACCCAGGTCCTCCGATATGCTAGGCAAACATTCTACCAGAGCTACATCCCCGGCCCTTGTTAGAACATTTTACATATTTAAAAAAGTATATGTAATGAAAATAGCTGTTGCTGACAGTGATTCATTAGGGTTAGAGCCATTGAAAAATACGACACTGAATTGTGATTAAAAGCTGGGCCTGCCTGCAGTCCCAGGTACTCAGGAGGCTACAGCTGGATCAACTGAGCCTAAGAGTTCAAGACCAGCCTGGGCAACAGTGTGACAAAAAACATTTTATGGATTTGAAATTCATGTGTCATTTTATTATTTCTAAAACTGAAGATGTATTTAGAAGCATACCTGCAATAGTATTTAGCTTCTCTAAATAGTAATTAATATAGTTACTGCCAAGCTAGGTACAGTGCACATGCCTATAATCCCAGTGGCTCAGGAGGCTGAGACAGGAGGATCACAAGTTAAAAGCCAGCCTTAGCAACTAAGCGAGGCCCTAAGCAACTCAGTAAGACCCTTTCTCTAAATAAAATATAAAAAAAGGGCTGGGGATGTGACTCAGTGGTTAAGTGCCCTTGGGTTCCATCCCTGGTACCAACAAAACAAAACAAAACAAAACAAAACAAAACAAAACAAAACAAAACTAAAAACCCCAACATATATATGGAGAGAGGCGGGGGAGAGAGTTAAATGTGCAAATCACAGATATTGAGAGCTTGAGGACAGCTTATATTATTTAGTTCTTTCCCTGTTACAGGTAAGAAACCAGGGGCAAGAAAACTTGGTAATTTGGCTATAACTAAGAAGCAGCTAGTTCAATCTGGCTTACACAATTAAAAAAAATGTCTTGGGGCTGAGTAATCCTTCTAGCTCACTCAGGGGCTCATATTATTTTTCTTTTATCAAAGGGCAGTTGCCAGGGGTTGCTAGTACCAAGGAGGTGGGTAGAGAGTTTTCTTTATTCTCTGCCAAGGGGAGAGAAAGAGAGTGCTGCCTCTGCAAAGCCTCTTGGAAGAAGGAAGACACACAGTAAACTTTTTCTCATATCTCATTTCACATGTCTTCCTCTCAGCCAATCATTGGCAAGAGGATGGGTCACCCTCAGACCAATCAGGACTACTCCTGAAAGTAGTAGTCAGGTCAGCTTCTAGGTGAGGCACAGGAGATGTTGGGGAGGGACTGGGTACCCAAACAAAATCATAAGTTAGTTCTATGTGTGATATTATATAAAATAGCACTACTTAATGTCTCAGTGTTGTTTTAACTTACAAAACATAAAACAGATTCACTTGAAATTTTTATCAGTCAAGGTACCCTGTAGAAACAGAACCAATAGAACAGGGACACACACACACATATACACACAAATGGTGAGAATTATCTCAAAGAATTGGCTCAAACCATTGTGGGGGCTAGTAAAACTGAAATCTGTAGGGCAGACTAGCACACTATAAATTCAGGGAGGAGTTAGCATACTATTGAAGCAAAATTCCTTCTTCAGTTAACTTCAGTCTTTGCTGTTAAGGCTTTCCCATGATTGGACTAAGGCCCATCCACATTATTGAGGATAATCTCCTTTACTCAAAATCATCAGATTGTTAATGTTAATCACATCTACAAAATACCTTCAAAACATCTAAACTAATGTTTGCCAATCAACTAGGCATTATAACCTAGCCAAATGACACATAAAATTAATCATTACATTTTGTGTGTGCACAATGTTGGGGACTGATCCTAGGGCCTTACATGTGCTAGGAAAGAGCTGTACCACTGAGTACATCCTCAGCCTAATCATCACACAATTTTCATTTTCTAATCTTATTTACCTTAATGTTTCTACCTTCAAATTTCTTTAGAGAGGGTGACAGAGGTGTAATTTTAGAAACATACATTTTGGTGAGGATGGGGGCATAGAAAGAAACTACAAGAATCAGTTTTTCCTGCTAGTCCATAGGATCCACACAGTTGTCTCCAAAGGGAGATGGACTCAGCCCAGTTCTAAATCTGAGAACACTATGCTCTTCAGATTTGACTTGTGGTTCTACTGTGTAAAGGGGGATTGCATAGAGGTTTCCTTTAGTGTCCATGTCCCAATAAATGTCCCAAATATTGTGGGACCTAGACTCAGAAAATAAAGGGGAAATTAGGGCTAGAAACCTTTAACTATGGACTCTGAGACAGCCTCCTGGTGACAAAGCACTCATCAATGATGATGATCCACTCATTAAACAGAACCAATGATATGGACAGTACACTTTCTGACAGATATTCTGATGTGACTTAATAGGGATTTAGCTCAAGCATCTCTCAGACTATTTAAGGACTGTTTTGGGTGTTAATATAGTTGGTAGATTATTTAAAAATCTGTTTCATAGTCTGAAATTCCTTTTCCTTAAAGGGAAAGGGATACTTTTAACATGCCGGTATTTTTTTCTCCCTACATGCTGTGAATATTCTTGTTCATCTCAAAGTTTAAGAAAATTTTCTACCCAGAAAACCACTCAATCAAGTGACTAAACCAAAATCATGGGAATCAGTTATTCTTAGGAGGCAAAACATACAAACAAGTCGCCCATTAATGCTTTGGGAGAGATTTTGGTAAAAGACTCCTGACTGTCAGTTTCAGCCTGTCCTATCTTAAATACCTTCCTTCTAACTCATGAAAGACAATAATACGGGGTCACAGTGGGTGTGCATGTTTATATCAGGGTGTGGAGAGAACAAAGGAGAGAGAGCCAATTTGGTGCAATTTAGGAATTCTTGCCTTGTCCAGAGCCAGCCCAAATCGTTTTCTTCCTTCAGGTCTTTTAAGGATTGCCAAAACAAAAATAAATAAAGGTGGCTGTGATCTCTCTGGTGCCTACTCGGGTCTGGACGCGCCTTTGCTGTCCATCACTGGCTCCACTTAGCTCAAGGGGCACTGCCCCAGTGTAAACCCGGACTGGGAGCCAGCAAGGGAAGCCATTTCCACCTGAGGAATCTGGGTTTCCTCTGGGCTGCTCTTCTAGTGCAGTTCCCTGGCAATTTTGTAGAGATTATGGACCACACAGCTCCCACGGAGGAGTAGTCGGCTTGTTTAACCAAAGGTAAAATGCGGGCCATGGTACGTGCTAGGACCATCGTCCCTTAGGCTGGTGTGCAGCTTGCAGCCAGGCCACAGTGGCTGGAGGCCCCACTGGCCCCACTGGGCGTGCTTGGCAGCTAGGCTCTTGCCTGCAGGAACTGGAGTTGGAGAGCACGCCCCCCTTGTGGCCAGAAGCAGGACTGCCCGCAGGGAGCGTCTCCGTGGCAGCCTGTCCACCCACCGACAGCAATCCAACAACCCCAACCTCTCAGATGCCTGCTCAGCCACTCTCCGCTGGAGAGAGGGTGATGGACGCTGGGGCAGGGGGGAGGACCTAGGGTTTTTCCTTTTCAGAGTTTGTACGCCACCAGTCTCTGGCAGGGCCTGTGGGAGGCCCACTCTGTGGAAAAGCATGGTCCATCTCTGACCCGGAAGTTCTTCCATCTTGGACCCGGAAGTATTTGATCTCCTGTATTTGTCAGCATTCCTGTAAGGTCAGATGAAATCATCTCTCTTTTCCCGTCTTTCAGGTTCTGCATCACTGTTTCTTAGCATGGGCGTTCTCAATGTTTCCTATCCAGTTTTATTCAGCACTCTCCATGTTGCAAGTACCCACAGGACATGGCTTTCAAAAATATTTTTCGATAACTGCCTTCAACTCTGCTACAGCATCCTCTCCCACCATGACAGTTTCCCACTGGGCAACAAGTCTTTTGAAGATGACTGGATTGTGTTTTAGGTTATTAAAACAGTCTCACTTAAGACATGTTTGGTTTTCAAAAATTTATTTCAAACTCCTTTCAAAGCTTGTCTTTTCATCTCAGGTTAAGCTGCCATGGAACTTGTCCTGTGTGCATGTGTCTATGTGTAGGGAGCATGTATATGTGGCTTTGAGAATGAAGGGCAAAAATCACACCGGAGACAACTGTGCAGCCAAGAGATTTATTCACCAGCCTCTATGGCTGGTCGGAGACCTAAGAAGTACGGGGAGAGAGGAGTCAGGGAGAGGGAAGCGTGCAAGGTCTGGATGGAGGGTTGGAGGGTCAGTGCCTGTGCTGGCCACGTTCTCCAGAGCTGCCGGCTGGAGCAGCACTGTTGGGCTGGAGATGGTGAGTCTGGAGCCTGCTGAAGCAGCTGCTTCCTCTCTGCAGGGAGGAGATGTTGTGTCAGCTACTTCTTTGGCTCCTTCCTGTCTGTAGGGAGGAGCTGTTGTGTTCGGAGCTCCACGCAGGCAGGGACTTAAGTAGGGATTTTGGGGGTGCCTGAGTAACCTTTAACGCTATTGGCCCTTTTCCCAGTAAACAGGGTGACCTTTAAGCTGATTGGCTCCTGCCTGGGGAACAGAGCAAACTTTAAGCTGATTGGCTCCTTCCTGGGGAAAATGAAACCAGGTTGCTCCTAATGGAAATTTCTGTGGGGGAGGTGGCTTGTCAGCCAAGCCTATCTATCATAGAACCCTCCTTCCCATATTGTCCTGGGTCAGTTTTTTTTTCCAAAATGCAATTTTTAAGCCATTATTGGATCAGAAAACCAATTTTAAAAAAGGAATAGAATGGAATACAAATTACAGAGTACTTAGCATATATAATGCAGTATTATTTTATGGGAATCATTGCTTCAATTGTGTATATGTGTAAAGATAAAGATGATGGTAGATACTGGCTGGCTTGGATGGTGCATATTGTGTCATAATGTAAAGCTTACTTACTGTGGGTCATGCTCTAGATAGATCTTCCAGTTTGGGGGTAGGGAGAAATGGAACACCGGGAAGGGCAAGCAAAAGGAGGAATCTCAGCTCATTGTTGTCAGCACATGCCTCACCCTCTTCTCATGATTGGGCATTCTGTCACTTGGCTCAGTGGCTGCCTGGGAAATGAAATAACTCTTGCTCCACCACTAATACCTGTGTTCATGGGAATCACTGGAATTCTCTTTCAGATCCTCTGAATTTGCCCAGTTTTCTTTTCATGTGTACTGCACCTCTGTCCCTTTAACTCTCCAAACATCTCTTGCCCATAGAAACCTCTGAGCCCAGAATAGACATGGGTCTCTCTCTTCAAATATACTCTACAAGCATCAAGGACAAATATGAAGTATCACCTAAGAAAAGGACAATACATCTCACTTCCAAGCTTCCAGAATATTTCTAAGAGTCCTCCAGCAGGCTGGACTCTGTTGGTGAGTATAGTACAGCTAGCACCTGGTTGGAAAACAAGATTACTCTTCTTTCTTCTTGCAGGGACCTCCCCACCCCCCACCCTAAGACTCTACCCTCTGCTTTTTTAGGGGAAAGGAAACTTTCTTTCCTCTTTCCTTCATGAGGAAGGGGGTCACTACCAAGGTCAGTCATACCTTTTTTTCCACTTTTCTGAGGTAGAGAAAGAATGTGGGAGAACTTGCTCTGAGCTGGCCTCAACAAATACTGTAGGATCAAGGCATGGTGGTTTTTGTCTGTAATCCAAGCTACTCTGGAGGATGAAGCTGGAGGATTGCAAATTCAAGGCCAATCTCAGCAACTTAGTAAGACCCTGTCTCAAAATAAAAAAATTTAAAAAGGAGCCAGGCGTGGTTGCGCATGCCTGTAATCCCAGCAGCTTGGGAAGTTGAGGTAGGAGGAGCACAAGATAAATGCCAGCCTTAGCAAAAGTGAGGTGGTGCTAAACAACTCAGTGAGACCCTGTCTCTAAATAAAATAAAAAATTGGGCTGGGGATGTGGCTCAATGGTTGAGTGCCCCTGAGTTCAGTCCCTGCTACCCTCAAAAAAATTATTTAAAAAAATTTAAAAGGGCTGGGGATGTAACTCAATGGAAAAGTACCCCTGGATTCAGTTCCTAGTACTGCAACAAAACAAAACAAACCCTGCAGGGAGGTGGCTGTCCTGAACTGTTAATGTCTGGACATTGTAGTGTGAAGTAATTAGAGCTTTCTCTGACCTCAGGGATGGGACTTAGCTTCAATTCATAGACCACAACAAAAATCCTACCTAATTGCTTATTGCATATGTTTTTCAGTGGGATGTCTACAGTCTTTCTTCATGTATCTTTTTCCTCCAGCCTTACTGATCTCATTTCACTTCCAGTCCTTCCCACTGTTACATTTCTGCCACTTGAATTATCTTTTCCTATTGCCCTGCAACATCCAGAAAGCTTTCTCTAAGCAGCCAAATGGGAAGTGACCCAAGCCTCTCTGGGCCTCCACATTTGGTCTCCTTGCCTAGAATGAGATTTGTTTCATTTTGCCTTACAGGAATATGAGTGGTTTCTTTGCTCCTCTGCCTGAATAAATTTCCTATAGAATGTAGGTCACATCCTAGTTATCTCTGCATTCCACATAGCACTTTCCATACAGTCAATGCTGAAAATATGTTCACAACTCATTGAATAGCAAAAGGAACTCCTTGGTTATCTAGGAAGAGTCTTGTAAGATTATCTGGTTGCAATTTAGGATGGCTATTGTGAGTCCAGAGTTTCAAATGCCTTGAATTGACTTCCATTTTACAAAATGTCCTACCTCACAAGATTTCATTTGAAACTTTTGTCTTCATAACAGTTGAGTGAATTAAATGGGACCTTGTTTTTTAGGTAAAGAAAGTATTCAGAGTGTAAGTGGCTTGCCCATGCTTCCCTGGGTAGTTGAATCATGGCTTGTTTCTCTATTTCTTTTGCCTCTTTTCATTTTTTCCATCAAGCCACCTTGCAGGCTTATGCTTTTCTGGCTGAGCAAATGACCTCCAAGTATTTTCCCAGGGTCTTCAATGAGTTGGTTTTGGTCCCATACCCAGCTGGTGGTGACTCACTGAGTACATGACATTGAGCAAGCTATTAACCTGTACTCACATCTCAGTTCCTTCATCTTGAAAATAAAGATGACAATAGATGCCAGCTACCTCACATGGTGTTGTGAAGATTAATGAGATGATGCACGGAAATGCCCTGAGCTCCTGGGATGAAAAGCTTAGTAAAAGCACAGAGTCTAATTATAATTTCTTAACTGTTTTAGAGGAGACTCTGGGAAGGCTAGTTCTTGCTTCTAAATTTGGAGAGTGTGTCTGCCTAGCATGGATGATTTTTCTCTCGACTGGCAGCTGCAGTAGTCTCCTGCTTATGCTGGTCTTCATGACTCTGCTGTAATCTAGCAGCACCTAGTCTACCCTTGAGTCTCATAAAAATATAAATGAAAGCTCCTAAATACCCTGCTTTCTAATTCTCTACTCATAGGAAGAAGCAAGGATGATTCCTTTTGGACAGGCATCAGATGGGGTTCTATTGGTCTTAAAGAATGTAGATGCAGTACCCAAGGATGGGATTGTGGTATAGACTAGTGAGAATGTAAAAAGTCTGCTTGGATCTTACAGGAATGATTTTCTTTTCCTGGTAAGAGCAAGGTTCAGAAGACCTTCTAGCCTTATCCTCAGCTTTCTGCTTTTGAACACAGTATAAGATCTGAACTTTGGAGCTTCTGTTGCCATCTTGCAAGCCATTGGGAAAACCAAGGGAATTGCAGCAACATTGGCTAGACACTATTGAGTACTAAAGCAATAACGCATATCTTTTTTGTGAGAAAAGGAAATTTTTGCTTGATCCATCATCTCTCCGTTACTCCTGGGCAGATAGATAACTGTAGCTGATAGACAAACATGTCTGCCATTGGGTGGTTGCTCAGGACCACAAGGTAGTTACTGGTTTTCTGACCTGGAATGTTTTGGGACTCTGAATGTTACACAAAAAATCTTTGGCTGTAATCATCACCTATACTGATTTGATCTACTTCTGGTCACTGTTTCCCCAAATGCTCATCCAATGATCCATCCTGGGACTGGGGTTTTGGCTCAGTGGTAGGGAGCTTGCCTAGCATGTGTGAGGCACTGGGTTCGATCCTCAGCACCACATAAAAAATAAATACATAAAATAAACTTATTGTATTTATCTACAACTATAAATATTCTAAAAAATGATATCTCCTGAATATAGAAATAAAAAATCAGTACTAGATCCAGCTTCCGAGGAATATTTAGGTGAGCTTTGACTTTTCTCTTTTACCATTTCTCAGCTTCCAGATCAAGACATTCAGGGCCCTCAATGTCCTGACTATACCCTGTTTCTCACCTCTACTCAGATTTCTCTCTTTCATGCCCTAGTTCTTTATAGTCTTAATCAGTGTTGGCTCCATGTGTCACCTTCACAGGTGGCACTAGCATTTTTTACATAGTGGAGAGAACTCTAAGAATAAATTGTGAAGCTAGGTTTTTGGTATCCTTCCCTTTCCCATTTCTGTTCTCTTCTATCCTCATAATAATTTTTGAGTATCTAATATCTTCTTAATGTTCTTCCGGGTCACATTGTTAATTCTTTTTTTTTAAGTTATGATTTTTTAAAATATTTATTTATTTACTTTAGTTGTACACAATGCAATAATGCATTTATGTTTACGTGGTGCCGAGGATCGAACCCGGGCCACCCGCGTGCTAGGTGAGCGCTCTACCCCTGAGCCACAACCCCAGCCCCACATTGTTAATTCTAAGGGACTCAGTCATCTTATTTCTGAAATAGGAATGATAATATTTTCTCTGATCTGAGATAGAGGATTTCAACCTCTGATCTCTTTAGATCCTCTCTGGCTCCCCATACTTGTCTACCAAGGGCCCTTCCTGGATCTAGAGAAAAAGTTCTGCTAAGGTAGCAATGGAGAAAAAATATCTCAATAAAGAAGGCTTACGTCCTGCATATTATTTCCATTTTCAGGTAGGATCCGTGGGGGAAATACTGGGAAATTTGAGTCCTTTTCTGGTGTTCAGTGTAGACAGTCACTGCTGTACCTTTGCAGTGAGCACATTCCTGAAATGAGTACAACAAATAACCATGTCAGGCTTTCAGTTGGGTTTCCCTTCTTTCCAATTCACTATGGATCAGGGTATTCAGAATTAATTTAACATTTAATGACTAGTCATAGAGAGGAAATACGATGATGAACTACTTGTCTCAGAAGGCAATAGAACTTTGAATGCAGCTATAGATTTCCTAATCAACTCTAAAGAAGGGGCTGTTTTCCTGAGATATGTAAGAAATCAGTAGATACCTCAAGATATTTAAATGATAAAAAATAGTTTAGTTAATTAAAGCATCCTACAAATACCACAAACTAGAAAGATAAATGCTAAAAGGGATGCTTCAAGGACTGTTTGCTTTCCTGTAAGAAATATGATTTTAAATGATAAAGTTAACTGGAGAATCTCAGAATGGTCTGGAGGAAGATCTTAAATAGGTTTTTTTTTCTCTGTGCATGGAAAGAAATCTATATTTTGGCTTCATTTTAAAACAGAGAAACTTAGTTCTCATAAGATTTAAATGTGCTGGTTCTTAGGTAATTAGGAGTCCTTTACAGCCAAAATGAGACAATTGGCTTTGCCTTATGCTTGGAAAGAAAATGGAGTGTATATGAAAGACAACAGATGTCTTACCTAGGAGCCAAGTCGTTAAGATGAATAGCAAATAAACAAACAGAAACTATTGAGGGATATGCTGTGTGCACACATTCACTGATGACATGGCTGTGTGCACATGGAGTGTCCCTCTTTCAGATTAATAGGGTAGTTTTAGCTTTACTTTGCCTCTTAGGTCATCGGTTTCTCATTTTGTCCTTAGTGATTAATGATAATCTTTTACTTCCAATATCCCAAACTTAGCTCTAGTGACTGTCTCTTCGTTTGGTTGCTCTGTTGTAATCATTGAAGAGAATGGCACTAATGGGCCATGGAATGGTTGGCACCCATGTGTGGATGGACTGATTCAGACTGACTACCAAAGTGACCCAGTTTATTGCTTCATAATTTGCCATGAAATGAGTCTCTACTTACAGATGTAGTAGTTCAGTTCTACAGCACTGTTGAATACAAGCAATGTCAAAAGAATAGAGGTAAAATCCAGTGTTAGTTCTATAATTTTTTTCCTTTTTAAAAAAAATTTATAATAGTAGTATGTATTACAATTCATAATGCACATATATAGCATCTTTTTACATACAACTATTTGTATAAAGTATATAAGTACCATTCAGATCTTCAATCATGCATTTAGGATAATGATATCAATCTCATTCAAGCACCAATTTTTTTTTCCTTTTTCCCCCCTCCCTCCCCTTTGCTCCCTCCCTTCCCCTCACTTTCCTTTGACCTTTTTTTTTTTATTCTAGTGTTCCTCTAATCCTCCTATGTACCTCCATCCAACAACACTGTGAACTAGCCTCCTTATATCAGAGAAAACATTCAGTATTTGGATTTTTGGGATTGGCTTACTTCACTTAGCATTATATTCTCCAACTTCATCCATTTACCTGCAAATGCCATTATTTTATTCTCTTTTATTGCTGAGTAAAATTCCATTTTGTATATATACCACATTTTCTTTATCCACTCATCTACTGAGGGACATCTGGGTTGGTTCCACAACCTAACTATTGTGAATTGTGCTGCTATAAACACTGAAGTGGCTGTGTCACTGTAATATGCTATTTTTAAGTCCTTTGGGAAGAGACCCAGGAGTGGGATGGCTGGGTCATAGGGTGGTTTCATTCCCAGTTTTCCAAGAAATCTCCATACTGCTTTCCATAGCGGTTGAACCATTTTGCAGTCCCACCAGCAATGTAAGAGTGTGTCTTTCTCCCCGCATCCTCTCCAACATTTATTGTTGTTTGTGTTCTTGATCGCTGCCATTCTGACTGGAGTGAAATGAAATCTTAGAGTAGTTTTGATTTGCATTTCTCTAATTGCCAGCGATGTTGAGCATTTTTTCATGTATTTGTTGATTAATTGTGTATCTTCTTCTGAGAAGTGTCTTTTTAATTCCTTAGCCCATTTATTGATTGGATTATTTGTTTTTTTGTTGTTAAGTTTTTTGAGTTCTTTATATATTCTAGAAATTAGTGCTCTATCTGATGTGCACGTATTAAATATTTGTTCCCAATTAGTTGGCTCTCTATTCAGCTCACTGATTATTTCTTTTGCTGAGAAGAAGCTTTTTAGTTTAAATCTATCCCATTCATTAATTCTTGGTAATAATTCTTATGCTACAGGATTCTTATTAAGGAACTTGGGGCCTAATCCGACATGTTGGAAATTGGAGCTTACTTTTTCTTCTATTAGGCGTATTGTCTCTGGTCTAATTCCTAGATCCTTGATCCACTTTGAATTGAATTTTGTGCATGGTGAGAGATAAGGGTTTAATTTCATTTTGTTGCATATGGATTTCCAGTTTTCCCAGCACCATTTGTTGAAGAGGCTATCCTTTCTCCACTGTACATTTTTGGCGCCTTTGTCTAATATAAGATAGCTGAAATTGTATGTATTAGTCTCTGTATCCTCAATTCTGTAACATTGGTCTACCAGTCTGTTTTGGTGCCAATACCATGCTGTTTTTGTTACTATTGCTCTATAGTATAATTTAAAGTCTGGTATGGTGATGGTCCCTGCTTCGCTTTTCTTGCTCAGGATTGCTTTGGCTGTTCTGGGTCTGTTATTTTTCCAAATGAATTTCATGACTGCTTTTTCTATTTCTTTGAAGAATGACATTGGGATTTTGATTGGAATTGCGTTGAATCTGTATAATGCTTTTGGTAGTATGGACATTTTGACAATATTGATTCTACCTATCCAAGAGCAAGGTAGGTCTTTCCATCTTCTGAGTTCTTCTATGATTTCTTTCTTTAGTGTTCTATAATTTTCCTTATAGAGGTCTTTCACCTCTTTTGTTGATTCCCAGGTATTTTATTTTTTTTTATGCTATTGAAAATGGGGTAGTTTTCATCATTTCCCTTTCAGAGGCTTTGTCAGTGATGTACAAAAATGCCTTTGACTTATGGGTATTGATTTTGTATCCTGCTACTTTGCCGAATTCATTTACTAGTTGCAAAAGTTTTCTGGTAGAGTTTTTTGGGTCTTCTAGGTATATTATCATGTCATCAGCAAATAGTGCTAATTTGAGCTTTTCTTTTCCTATCTGGATCCCTTTAATTTCTTTCATCTATCTAATTGCTCTGGCCAGAGTTTCCAGTACTATGTTAAATAGCAGTGGTGACAGGGGGCATCCCTGTCTTGTTCCAGTTATTAGAGGGAATGCTTTCAATTTTTCTCCATTTAAGATAATGTTAGCTTGGGGCTTTGCATAAATAGCTTTTATAATGTTGAGATATGTTCCTGTTATTCCTAGTTTTTCCAGTGTTTTGAATATAAAGGGGTGCTGTATTTTGTCAAATGCTTTTTCCACATCTATTGAGATAATCATGATTTTTATCTTTAAGTCTATTGATATGATGTATTATGTTTATTGATTTCTGAATGTTGAACCAGCCTTGCATTCCTGGAATAAACCCCACTTGATCGTGGTGCACTATCTTTTTGATATGTTTTTGTATCCGATTTGCCAGAATTTTGTTGAGGATTTTTGCATCTATGTTCATTAAAGATATTGGCCTGAAGTTTTCTTTTCTTTTTTTTTTTTTTTGGTACTGGGGATTGAACTCAGGGGCACTCGACCACTGGGCCACATCCCCAGCCCTTTTTTGTATTTTATTTAGAGACAGGGTCTCACTGAGTTGCTAAGTGCCTTGCCATTGCTGAGGCTGGCTTTGAACTCGCGATCCTCCTGTCTCAGCCTCCCAAAGTGCTGGGATTACAGGCGTGCGCCACCGCGCCCGGCTTGAAGTTTTCTTTTTTGGATGCGTCTTTGCCTGGCTTTGGGATTAATGTAATATTGGCCTCATAGAAAGAGTCTGGAAGAGCTCCCTCTTTTTCTATTTCTTGAAATAGTTTGAAGAGCATTGGTATTAGTTCTTCTTTAAAAGTCTTGTAGAACTCAGCTGTAAACCCATCAGGTCCTGGACTTTTCCTTGTAGGTAGCTTTTTGATGGCATCTTCTATTTCTTCGCTTGTAATAGATCTGTTTAAATTGTGTATAGCCTCCAGATCCAATTTAGGCAAATCATAAGACTCTAGAAATCTGTCAATGCATTCAGTATTTTCTATTTTATTAGAGTACAAGTTTTCAAAGTAATTTCTAATTATCTTCTGTATATCTGAGGTGTTTGTTGTGATATTCCCTTTTTCATCACGAATGTTAGTAATTTGAGTTTTTTCTCTTCTTCTTTTTGTTAGCATCGCTAAGGGTCTGGTCAATTTTGTTTATTTTTTCAAAGAACTAACTTTTTGTTTTGTCAATTCTTTGAATTGTTTCCTTAGTCTCAATTTCATTAATTTCTGCTCTGATTTTAATTATTTCCTGTCTTCTACTGCTCTTGGTGTTGGTCTGTTCTTCTTTTTCTAATGATTTGAGGTGTGATGTTAAGTCATTTATTTGTTGGTTTTTTTTCCTCTTAAGGAATGAGCTCAGTGCAATTAATTTTCCTCTTACTACTGCCTTCATAGTGTCCCAGAGATTTCTATACGATGTATCTGTGTTCTCATTTACCTCTAGGAATTTTTTGATCTCCTCTTTGATGTCTTCTTCAACCCCTTGTTCATTCAGTAGCATGTTGTTTAGCTTCCAGTTGATGGAGTAGTTTTTCTTATTCCTTGTTTTGTCATTGATTTCCAATTTCATCCCTTTATGGTCTGATAGAATGCAGGGTAGTATCTCTATTTTTTTATATTTGCTGAGAGTTGCCTTGTGACATAATATATGGTCTATTTGGAGAAGGAGCCCTGTGCTGCTGAGAAAAAAGTGTATTCGTTTACTGAGGGATGAAATATTCTGTATATGTCCATTAGGTCTAAGTTATTAATTATTTTAGGAGGCCTAAAGTTTCTTTGTTTAGCTTTTGTTTGGATGATGTATCCATTGGTGAGAGAGGTGTATTGAAGTCCCCTAGAATAACTGTGTTGTGGTCTATTTTACTCTTGAACTTGAGAAGCGTTTGTTTGATGAATGTAGGTGCTCCATTATTTGGGGCATATAGATTTATGATTGTTATATCCTGTTGATGAATGGTTTCCTTAAGTAGTAAGAAATATCAGCCGGGTGCGGTGGCGCACGCCTGTAATCCCAGCACTTTGGGAGGCTGAGGCAGGAGGATCGCGAGTTCAAAGCCAGCCTCAGCAATGGGGAAGCACTTAGCAACTCAGTGAGACCCTGTCTCTAAATAAAATACAAAAAAAGGGCTGGGGATGTGACCCAGTGGTCAAGTGCCCCTGAGTTCAATCCCCGGTACCACAAAAAAAAAAAAAAAAAAAAAAAAAAAAGAAGAAATATCCATCTTTATCCCTTTTGATTAGCTTTGGCTTGAAGTCTACCTTATTTGAAATGAGAATGGAAACCCCTGCTTGCTTCTGCATGCCATGTGAGTGATAAGACTTTTCCCAGCCTTTTACCTTCAGTCTATTGATGTCTTTTTCTATGAGGTGTGTTTCTTGGAGACAGAAAATTGTTGGGTCATTTCTTTTAATCCATTCAGATAATCTGTGTCTTTTGAATGGTGAGTTTAGGCCATTAACATTCAGGGTTATTATTGAGATGTGATTTTTATTCCCATCCATTTTTATTTGTATCATGGTCTTTAGTTTAATTTGGTTTCTCTTCTGGTTGGTATTTCCCTTAGTTTAATATCTCCCTTTTTGATTTTCATTGTTATTTTTCTCTTCTTCTTCATGAAAACTGTTGCCCAGGATGTTCAGAAGTGCTGGCTTTCGAGTTGCAAAATCTTTTTACATTTGCTTGTCGTGGAAGGTTTTTATTCCATCTTCGAATCTAAAGCTCAATTTTGCTGGATATAAGATTCTTGGTTGACATCCCTTTTCTTACAGAGCTTGAAATATGCTATTCCAGCATCTTCTTGCTTTTAAGGTCTGGGTTGAAAAGTCTGAACATAGTCTGATTGGTTTCCCCCTATATGTAATCTGCTTCCTTTCTCTTGTGGCTTTTAATATTCTCTCCTTGCTCAGTATATTAGGCATTTTCATTATAATGTGTCTTGGTGTGGATCTGTTGTGATTTTGTATGTTTGGTGTTCGGTAAGCCTCTTGAACTTGGTTTTCCCATTCATTCCTCAAGTTTGGAAATTTTCCTGTAATTATTTCATTAAATAAATTACTCATTCCTTTGGCTTGAAACTCTGCCCCCTCCTCTACCCCAATCACTCTTAAGTTTGGTGTTTTTTATGTTGTCCCATAATTCTTGAATGTTCTGTTCTTGGTTTTTTACCATTTTTTCTGTGTAATCTAGATTTTTCTCTAGTATATATATTTTGTCTTCATTGTCTGAGGTTCTTTCTTCCAAGTGATCTACTCTGTTGGTGATATTTTTGATTGAGCTTTTATTTTGCTTTATTACTTCTTTCATTTCCAGAATATCTGTTTGGTTTCTCTTTAGAGCCTCTATCTCCCTATTGAAGTAATCTTTTACTTCCTGAATTTATTTATGGAGTTCTTTGTCAAAATGATCTTTCACCTCCTGTTTTTGCTCCCTCATCTCATTTTTGAGTTCATTCTTAAGTTCCACAAACACTTCAAATATGTAATTTCTAAATTCCATCTCTGGCATTTCACCAACTGTGCTTGCCATGGAATCTACTGAGGAGGCGTATTGATTTTTTTGTGTCACTTTCTTCCCTTGTTTCTTCATATTGCTTGTGTGTCTTATCTTCCTGCACTGTGGGACCTTGACTATTTTGATTTTACCTTAAAGCCTTATGTTGCTCCTGTAGTACAATGCTGTCAGATTCCCTTATATTTCCTTTACACTTTAAAATCAAACACTTTCTCTTCAGAAAATCCCAGTTTGATCACAATGTACAGATTTAGTTAACCCAGATATTGTTTCCAATTTACTCTGTATGCTTCTGATGGGGTTTTATAGTTTCAAGAATTGGATACAGAGGTGATATGTTTAGGAAGAAGGAAGTGAGTATATTGAATTGTTCTGTCTTAGAAAGTATGAGAAGAGAGTTTTGTGGAAGTGGTTTAGTATCAGCAGATGAGAGAGGAAAGAGAATGGAGTGAATGCTTTGGTGGAAAGTCCGCTTTATATATAAACCTAACTTATGCAGCGGTTGAGAGAAGAAATAAAGAAAGATGGAAAAGAAAAAAAATGACAAAGGAGTAGAAATTAGTGTAAGAGGGAGGAGAGAGAGAGTGAGCCAAGAAAATAGAGAATATATATAACACCGCTTTGCTATATATTTCAATTGTACCCGTTCTAGAAATCCCAATTTCTGCATATAACTTGTTTTTGCCTCTGTTGAGTATGCAATGGCAGGGTGTAAACAGGGAAGATGAAGGAAGAAAAAAAATACAAAAGTGAGAAGGAAGAAAAGAAAGAGAAGAGGAGCAGAAGCAAACAAACACACTGTCAATCAAAACAAAAACAAAGCAAAACAAACAACCCCCCCAAAAAACAAACAAACAAACAAACAAACAAACAAAAAGTTGAACCCAGGAACCAGTCTCAAACAAAATGGACCCTGGGAAGCCCTTCTTCTTTCCCTTCCAGTTTAAGCCAATTGACTTGGTTCACGTCCAGTCAGTGATCCTGTTAGTGGAGTCAAGGCTGCACCTTTGGCCAGTTGCAGAATGGCACAGCAGAAGAGTGGCTTGGTGGGTGCCTACCTCTTGTTCTGGTCATAGCTGGGCAGGTCGCACTTCCGCTCTTGTTCTGGTTGCAGCTATGCAGGTCGCACTTTCCCGGGGAGTGGAGGGGGCTTTTCCTCAGGTCCAGTCCTGCGTGCAGCAGCAGGGAGCTGCTACTCTGGGCCCTGAAGGCCAGCGAACTGGTGGCTGGGTCTCTCCTTCAGGGCAGGTGCGCTGGCAGTCTGAACTGGGAATTCCGTAGGTTGCAGGGCCCGCAGGCCGAACCGGGATCTCACGCGGGCAGGCCGAACTGGGAATTTAAGCCAGCTGCCCAACTGGGAACTCTGCCCACAGGTCACAGGGCCTGCAGGCCAAACTGGGAACTTACGCTGGCAGTCTGAACTGGGAATTCTGTCCGTAGGTCGCAGGGCCCACAGGCAGAACTGGCATCTCACACAGGCAGGCCGAACTGGGAATTTAAGCCAGCTGCCGAAGTTCTATAATTTCTTAGATATTATTGAAGCCTTTCTCTGGGTCAGGTGCTGTGCTAGTTTCTAGAATGTACTGGATTAAAGGATGTACAAGATATTGTTTTGTATATTGATGAGTTATTATTTGAAGAAAGAAGATTCAGGCTTTATAACCTATTTTACTGAACTGAGGAAGGAAGCTAGAAACACATCAAGGAGTACAGGAATATGTGGGACCATTGTGTGAAGACTCATAAAAATGCCAAGCAGGCTGAAGAGTGTGTGCCTCTCTCCAAGTTTCTGGTGGTTGCTGGAAATTCTTCGCATTCTTTGGCTTGTAGCTATATAATTCCAATCTTTACTTTCATTGTCACGTGGCCATCTTCCCTCTGCACCTATCTCTGGCTCTCTTTTCTACTTCTTAGAAGGATACTAGTAAGTGTTGGGTTAAAGCCCCACACTACTCGGATATGATCTCATCTTAACTGATTATATCTACAGTAACTGTATTTTGAAATAACAACACCTTCTGAAGTTTGGGAAAGGACAGGGATTTTGTGAAGATAATATTCAACCAAACATTTTATGAACACACTAACAAATCCTGACAAAATTAGCAAGACAGCATAATGAGGAAATGAACCGATACGTTCCCAAGAAGGAAGCAAAGAGAAGTAAAGCATTGTTTTCTTACTCCTTTCTCCTGAGTTAAATACAGGTACCCTGAAAGTTGAAGTAGGACTGTAGTAAGTGATATGATAATTAATCTCATAGGGAGAAGTGGGGACATTTTATATTATGAAGTGGATATATTTTGCCCTTTCCTGCTTTTTAGTGTTACCTGGGGGTTTGGCTTGGCTTTACCTCTGAAGAAATAGAGGAACAGCAAGAGAAAAGAAAGCAGGGAATAGGCAACGTAGGTTTTCTCTAGGCTCAGGAAAGCAGAGAAATAGGACCTTTTATGGTTATTTCTAACTTTTTTTGGAATAGCTTACTTGGATACAGGAGAAGCCATGTATCTTCCCACAGAATAATAATGGACACTTTGTTATATGTCTCCTAAGCCGGGCGCGGTGGCGCACGCCTGTAATCCCAGCACTTTGGGAGGCTGAGGCAGGAGGATTGCGAGTTCAAAGCCAGCCTCAGCAATGGCGAGGCACTTAGCAACTCAGTGAGACCCTGTCTCTAATAAAATACAAAAAAGGGCTGGGGATGTGGTCCAGTGGTCGAGTGCCCTTGAGTTCAATCCCTGGTACCATAAAAAAAAAAAAAAATGTTATATGTCTCCTGAAAATGTTATGCCCAGAGGGTGGCAGAGTCTAAACAGACAGGCACACAATAGCTACAATTCCAGTGAATGTGTGGGTTTCATCAGAAGCATAAAGTCCATATGAGAGCTCCAAAGAGATAGGGTCTGTCTCTGGATCAGAAGGCTTCGCGAGGTGGAGCTTGAAGTATGAGTACACTTTTTTTTTTTTTTTTTTTTGTGGTACTGGGGATTGAACTCAGGGGCACTCGTCCACTGGGTCACATCCCCAGCCCTTTTTTGTATTTTATTAGAGACAGGGTCTCACTGAGTTGCTGAGTGCCTCGCCATTGCTGAGGCTGGCTTTGAACTCGCGATCCTCCTGCCTCAGCCTCCCAAAGTGCTGGGATTACAGGTGTGTGCCACCGCACCCGGCTATGAGTATACTTTTGATAGGAGGTGGAGATGTGACAGAAAGACCATAGACTGCCATGGTATTTTATGTCTCTAATTGCAAAAATTTGTGTTGTTAATTTTGAAGAGAAATGGAAGAAGGTGAATATTGGTCAATGCAATTTATTCTTACTCTTGGAAAAAAGATCACAACTGGAAAACAGTTACTTATGATATGGCATCAGCAGTCATCATTTATTAATGCTAGTCATACCAGTTGATTAGTTTCTTTTTTTAAGAAAAATTAACAATTGTTGTTGTTGTTGGATTAGTTGAAATAAGTGCAGTTATTCTGAGGTAATGAACAACTTCAAAATCTGTGTAATTTAACATTATAAAAGTTGATATCTCTATCATGTGACAGCTGTCATTTCTAGCTCACATTAAATACCAACAGGAGGACCCTTATCAAAACATTCAGTCAACTACTTTAAGATTTCATCTCACTCTAGTCAGAATGGCAATTATCAAGAATATAAGCAACAATAAATGTTGGCAAGGATGTGGGGAAAAAGATACACTCATACATTGCTGGCGGGACTGCAAATTGGTGCAACCATTATGGAAAGCAGTATGGAGACTGCTCAGGAAACTTGAATGGAACCACCATTTGACCCAGCTATCTCAGTCCTCAGTTTATACCCAAAGGACTTAAAATCAGCATACTACAGTGACACAGCCACATCAATGTATATAGCAGCTCAACTCACAATAACTAAACTGTGGAACCAACATAAGTGCTGCCCTTCAACAGATGAATGGATAAAGAAAACGTGATATATATACACAATGGAACTCGGCGTTAAAAAGAATGAAATTATGGCATTTGAAGTAAATGGTTGGAGCTGGAAAATATCATGCCAAGCAAAATAAGCAAATCCCAAAAAACCAAAGGCCAAATGTTTTCTCTGGGATGCAGATGCTAATTTACAAGAAGGTGTGTGTGGGGGCTGCTAAGGAAGAATAGAGGTACTTTGGACTAGGCAGAGGGGAGTGAAGGGAGAGGAGGAGGTATTGGGGGTAGGAATGATAGTAGAATGAATTGGAGATTATTATCTTAGGTGCATATATGACTACATGACCTGTGTAACTCTATATCATGTACAACCAGAATAATGAGCAGTTATACTCCATTTATGTATGATGTATCAAAATGCATCCTACTGTCATGTATAACTAATTACAACAAATAAAAAAGTAAATGTTTAAAAAACGTTGATTTCACTTTGGAAACAATAAAAATAGGGTAAGACTTTTTCTCAAAACAAAACAAAAACAGTCACTCAAGTCACAGAGATGGAGGTTCCATCTTGGCACAGACTTTAAAAGTCACTTTAGCAGGCAGAAGACAACATGGCAAAGCCTGTGTTGACTCTTTAAGACTCATGCTCATATTTCATTAGCAAAATGGATTTACATGACCACGACTAACAGAAAAAGGCAGATAAATGCAGTCTTACTTTGTACATAGATAATCAGTATGGGCTAATAAAATGGAGTACTATAGACTGGGTGGCTTAAATAACAAATAGTATTTCTTATAATTTGGCGTCTGAAAAATCAAAGATCAAGTTTCTACAGGTTTGTGATGAGGACTCGTTTCCTGCCTTATATACAGCTATTGTCTTGCTGTTTCCTCACATGGCCAAAATAGTGCGTTCTAGTGTTTAACTCTTTTTGTAAGGACAATAATTCCATCATAAGGACTCTGCCCTCATGACCTCATTTAAACCTAATGATTTCCTGAAGGCCCCACCTCCTGTTACCCTCACATTGGGGGTTAGGGTTTCAATGTATGATATTGTGGGGATGGAAACATGAAGACCACAACAGAGCAGAATTGAGAACAGCCCTGGTGATTGCCAAGATTTCTTCAGTTGAGGATGTTTTTGCTTAGTGAACTATACATTCTCCATGTCAGTATGGAACTTTGACTAAACAACTGAATATAGTGGTAAGCAAACTCTTAGAACATGGCATGTGTAATAATGATACTTATAAGCAAATACTTAGAACAGAAGGACAAAGAATATATGGTCACCCCTTGAATAGTCTTATGATTAGTATTCAGTGATTTGTGCTCCCAAGCCTGCTAGATAATATATAGGATATAAAACTAATTTATCTACCTAAGCTTGCTATTTATCTAGTTTATCCATTTAGGCCTTATTAGAGAACTTGGCCAAGGATGGGTCAGTAATAGGATTAACATGAACCTCATTTAGGGGGTCACATTTCTCCTATATTGGCATTTTAGAGTCTAGTCTATCTTTGACAAGTGGGAGCTTATAGAGAATTCTATGCTATGAATTTCTAGTTTTGCTACCTCAAATTTCCTTTTCTCTTTCAGATTAAATGGGAGGTTTCCATAATTTTTTGCTCATAGGAAAGTGTTTAGTTGAAAAGAAAACAAGCCAATTAAGGCAATACTAAAGGATGATCCTGAAAAAACTTATATTTTAGTGGGGTCTCAAGATTTACTAATGAACAATAATAATGAGGTTGGCACTGAAATGAAAAGAGAAGACACAAGTGCTAGCCTCTGTTTCAAGGAGCCAAAAACCTTGTCTTCTTTCCTTTGGAAAAGGGATGCTGTAGTTATAAACAGCACTAGGATTTCCACTTGTGCTGTGCTGTTGTTGTTATCTGCAATGAAAGAACAACTTTGAATAATGAACCATCTTCCTTCACAGCAGGAAATTGTGCTACAGGGAGCTCCTCAATAATGGTGTATTTAATAATTAGAAATATGAGCAAGAATTGACCTTCCAAGTTGGATGTATTATTATTCACTTTACCTGCTCAATGTCACAGTGGGTGCTGTCACAGAGACTGTGACTAAAAACCCTGATAAAGACTTCTCTGCCAAGTCCCATAAATAATCCATTTGCTAAATGTGCATGAGATGTACATGGCATATGCTTAGATCCATGTAGGAGTCTGGATGTGGTAAGTGGCCTTGAGTTTACAGAGCATTTGTACTCTGTTTGTAGGTGTGGGACACACAGTAAATGTGGCAGTATGCCAGTGTCCTCTGGAAATAGCTTCCTGATCCTTTGAGAGAAGATTGTCCTAGGTTATATAAGGTCCTGATAACAAAGTCCTATTCAGTGACCACTATTAAAAAACAAAGAAACAAAAACACCCTTTATATATTACCATTAAATTATACTTTTAGTAAAGGACATAAGAACGGAACGTTGAAAGCATGATTACTTGCTTTTCTGCAGATGATTAACGGCAGACATTCTTACCTAGTTTTGCTGTCCACTGTAGAGTTGGTCTTCAGTTCTTCATGGCTAAAAATGAAGAAGGGGCTTCAGTAACTGATGCTTTGTAATGTCTTCTGAGGTTACTATACTTGTTACTACTCTTGAGGAGCCAATGGCCTCCATATCCAAAGTGTTTCATAAACAGCTTCTATTTCCTCTTCTAGGTTTCGGTTTGTGCTTTGCTTATGTTTTAACATAATTATGTATGTGAAAGCATTGAGAACCATGCCTCTATACAGCAGGTGCTCAACAGGTGTTGGTATCCTTTTCCATTCCCTTTTCTGAACTCTGTAGCTCAGCAGCAGGGATGTTAGCCTGAAGTATGCTGATGAGGCCTTGTTTGCCTCCTGGGTATAATCAATACTCATCTTCAGATAATGCCTCTCATTTGAGAACCTCATCTTGCACTGATCAACATAAAGTCTATCAGTCAAAGTCCCAAGAAGCCATTGGAAAATGTGAAATTTTGAGGTTGATGAGGCTAATCCTGGAGGTAAACATCAGGCAAGACCACTAGTGTTCCCAGGAGGCTAGTGAAGACTAGCAATTAGGATGAGCAAACTTCCTTGCATATAGGCCTGGCAGGGAAACTTGGAGGAGTATGTCAGCCAGGGAACATAAAGTGTGAGAGCAGAGGAAGCCATGCACACTGCTCTTTGAAGGTTAATTCTTTCACTTTGCCTCACAGCTCTTTGCCACCAGTAGCATGGCAAGGGGGGATTCATTGGCCTGGTGCATATGCTCCACATTTGAGCTGAGTTTGGAGTACCCGAGTAATGTCCTTTTGCTGTTGTACCTGGAGACCAGTCTTAGTGCTGTTTCCAGCAAGCACAAGTCTCTCTCAAATTCTCTGCGACCTCTCTGCACAGCCACATCAGTGGAGTTACATGAATGGAAGCATCTCCTTTCAGCCATCTGGTGATTCATTCGTCCTTACCCATTGCCTGGAACTGTGAAAAAGCTGCTCACACACTGCCAAGAGAAGATGGCTGCCACCTGTGACCTGCCAGACAACAGTGGCACATTCAGAAACCCTGTCTAGGCACCCAAACCACATGTGATAGTTGAGTTGAAATTAAAAACAAAAACCCACAAAATGAGCACACTAATTAATAGGTAAACTGCTGGTTGTGTGTGTGTGTGTGTGTGTGTGTGTGTGTGTGTGTTTTAGATTCAAAGTGACATGGGACATAAAGGACTTGTGCCTAGTTATTTTTTATGTTACAAATAGTTTTAAAATGTATTATATATATTTATGCATGAATTTTGTAAGTATATACCTTAGGGCATCTGTAACAAACTGGGTGTACCACAACCAAGGTGACTTAAAACAACAGTAATTTATTCTGATAGTTCTGGAGGCCAGAAGTAAAGAATCAAGGTGCTGACAGGGTTGGTTCCTTCTGGAGCTCAGATCAACAATCTGTCCCACACTCCTCTCCCAGCTTCTGGTGGCTGCTAGCAATCCTTGGCATTCTATGGCTTGTAGAGGCATCAGTACAATCTCTGGTTCCATCACCTCATGGTATCCTCTCTGCATCTCTATCCCAGTGTTCAAACCTTCCTCTTTTTATAAAGATACCAGTCATTGGATTAGCACCCATCCTAATCCAATATCACCTCATCTTAACTTGGTTACATCTACAACAAAGATTATTTCCAAATAAGGTTACATTTATAGGCACTGGGGGTTTAAAATTTGAACATGGGGGGCACAGTTCAACCCACCACAAGGCTTGATGCAATTAAAAAAAAAAAGGGCTTTTTTTCAATAGATGGTGTTCAAAGAATTGGATATCTATCTGCAAGGAAACAAAAAAAAAAAAAAAAAAAAAAAAAGAAAAAAAGAAAAAAAAAGACCTTGATCATACCTAACAATATACAAAAATAAACTCAAAATAGATATAGATCTAAATGCAAAACCTAAAAGTACAAAACTTCAAGAAGAAAACATGGGAAAAAAAATCTTTGTGACCTTGGGTTAGGTGAAGATTTCTTAGAAATGACACCAAAAGCACAATCTATGAGAACAAATTGGTAATTTGGATTTCAACAAAATAAAAACATTCTTGCCTTTAAGAGACATTGTTAAAGAGAATGAAAAGACAAGCCACAGACTGGGACTGTATCTTTGCCAGGTAGGTATCTGCTTCAGGACTGTGTCCAGAAATATATAGAAATCTCAGAACTATAGAAGAAAGCAAACAAGCCCAATGTGGACAAAACATCTTGATCCATCACCCTGGAAGATATATGGATGTCAGATGAGCACATAAAATGATGCCCAACATTATTGGCCAGTAGGATATTGTAAATTAAAACTACAGTGAGATACTACAATGGTATTATGATAATGACTGAAATTAAAAAGACTGACATCACCAAGTAGAGGATATGGAATTTTGGTGCATTGCTGGTGGGATATAATATAGTAAAAACACTTGGGAAAACAGTTTTATTGTTTAAAGTATATACCTACCATATGATCCAGTCATACCACTGTTACATATTTACCAAGAAGAGGAAATATATGTCCATATATAAAGATTCACACATTTATGTCCACATCAGATTTACTTATAATAGCCCCAAACTCCAAACAACTCAAAATTCTATCCACAGAAAATAGGGAAAAATTGCAATACATTTTACAAGGAATATTATTCAGCAACAAAACAACAAACTTGATGCAATGACATTGATGAATCTCAAAATAATTGTAGGGTGAAAGAAGTCAGATCAAATAAAAAAGACATTTTACAATTCCATTTATATAAAAGTCTAGAAAATGTAAACTATAGTGATAGAAAGCCTATCAGTGTTTGCTTGGGGTTGAAGTGGAATAGGGCAGGATGAGAAGGAGATGTTACGGAGGGGAATGAGAGAAATTTTGGGGTATAATCATTATCTTGATTGTGGTGATGGCTTCATGTGTGTGTCAAAGTATCAAAAATTTTCAACTCTATAGTCTGTGTGCAGAAAATTGAACGTCAATTATTTTTTAAAAATATTTATTTATTTGCTTTAGTTGTACACAATGCAATGCATTTATGTTTACGTGGTGCTGAGGATCGAACCTGGGACGCACGTGCGAGGCGAGCGCTCTACCGCTGAGCCACAACCCCAGCCCCTTGAACTTCAATTATACCTCAATAAAATGTAGTGCATTCCTGGTGCATGTCAGAAATTTTGCTAGTTGTTTTCATGAAATGTTCATTTACTTCTGAAAGCACAGTATGATAGGGATCAAGCTGACTTTCAGAGAAGAGTAATATATCCATAGAATAAGATGGTATTGTATAGAGAAGAGGGGGAGTGGAAGAGGAAATTGTGAGTGGAACCAAGAGTGATTCTTCAAGAAGGAAAGAGGCAGGGTAGACAGAAAGAAAAGATGATATAGTGGATTGTATTTTCCAATAATAGGCACATTATTTCCTTTTGTGATGTGACTCAGAAACTTCCCATTGAGAGGTGGAGTCCACGTTTCCTCTTCTTTGATATGGGAGGTTTGTGACAACCATAGAGATAACATTATGTGACTTCCAAAGTTATAAAAATGATTATACTTCTCTTGGTTTTCTTGTGATACTCCCTTTTGGGACCCAGCTCCCCTGCTGCAAGGAAGTCCAAGAAGCTCTGGGTAACCAGCATTTCATCTGGTCCTAGTTGATAGCAGTATCAATAAGCACACATGTGGATGAGAAAACCTTTGGATGAGTTGGGTCTCAGCCTTTGAATCACCCTTGGACTTTTTGACTCCCCAGCTGAGGCCCTAGATATTGTAAAGCAGAGAAAAAATGTCTTTGAGGGACCCTTTTTGAATTTCTGACCCAGAAAATTTTTGAGCATGATAAAATGATTATAATTTAACACAACCAAGTTGTTTCTCCTCCTCCTCCTTTTACTTTCTCTCCTCCTCCTTCTTCCCCTTCTTCCCCTTCCTTTCCTCCTCCTCCTCTTCTCCTTCTTCTCCTCCTCCTCCTCCCCCTCCTCGGCTGCAGCCTCTTCTTCTCCTCCTTCTTCTTCTTACCCCTCCTTCTTCTTCTACATCCTCCTCCTCCTTCTCCTTTTCCTTCTTCTTCTTCCCCCCTCCTTCTCCTCCTCCTCCTCCTCCTTCTTCATGTGGCAATGGTAACTGAAACAAGTGATAGGAAAGAAGGGGAAGAAATGGAAACAAAACAAAAACACAAAACAACAACAAAACAGGCTCCATTCCTCCTGAAAAATTAGAAAAGATTCTGTGGATAGTTGTATTAGTTTTTTAGTGTAGATATTCCAGAGAAGTAGTCTTAAGTTTTCTGGGGGAGCCCTTAGCATCATGGGCATCAGGAAGGTGGCCACAGTAAGCAGCAGGGAAGAAACACCCTTATCCCCAATCATCTGACCATCATTAAAAACCAAGAGGGTGGCCAAATAGGGAAGGATTTGCTAGTGTCTATTCCCAGGAAGAAAAACTTATGAAAAATTGTGTTTTGTGTTGGTGTTGAAGTTAATTACATACATTACAAAGTAGCATTCATTTCTTTGCATAATTTGAATCACAAGAGACATATATAAGCCTTATTAGTAGATCATTTAAAGAGAAGACCCCTTGATGTAATTTTGTCTACTCCCTGTATGAGAAACTTTAAGAATCAAGCAGAAGATTCCCAAATCCCAGGATATGTATATAATAATATCTTCAAAAAAATTTTTTAAGGTCTATTATGAAAATGACAAATGGATTTGAGAATGAATTGATCTGCAGTGAGAACTACTTGTTCAGTGTTTCCTATGTTCATGTAGCCCTATTTGGCTATACTGTGAAATCTGACATCAAGGCATAGTTCTGTATTACTAGTGAGCTAGTGACAATCTTTAATAAATGTACCAGCTCCGAATACTGTTTTCAGGATTTTCATATTCTTTCTTGAGTGAGTCACTCCAGTTTTGCTGTCTGCCATGTTGAAATATTCTCCTTTTTTGATTCAGAAAATTTGTGAATTTTAAATCTTTGCTTGTATCCTCATTCTGAATACAGTTTCACACTGAGTCTAAAAAACATAAAAATTAATTTCTACAGATGCTCTCTTATTTTTCTTTAGTAATTTTTAATTTGTGGGGTGGTGTACAGATGGATGCTTTCTCAAAGCTCACCATTGCAGATGTTAACAGAGGGGGAGATTGAGGCACTGTGGAAGAGTAATTATGGGAACAGACTCTGGGGTTAAATGTGTAAACTTAGGCAAATTACTTAATCCTACAGATGCTCTTGTTCCCTTCTAACATATTAATTTTTAGCTATCAACTTTACCTGTTAACAAGGAAGTAGTGGAATAATTTTATAGCTCTCTGGTCTAACCAAAGCACACTACCTGTTTAGTGGAGATGATTTCCTTTCTCCCCATACCACCCACACTTTTTTTTCCTTCCCAGAGGTTGCAGCATTTGTGTTATACTATGGTAGCAGAAAGAATTTTAAAATTCATTTGGAGGGAAAGGGTCTCTTTCAGCTTACAGTAGAAGCTGAAATTTTGTGCTTCTTTCTCATTTCTCATATTATACTATTAAATATTCTCTCAGAAACCAGCACATCTAGGAAGTTCTGTATAATCACTTTATGCCCAGTGTCATGGGGACCACATTTGCAGGATGTGGAGCATGATAACCCCTGTGATTAGGAAAGCAGCCATTCCCAGTTGTAAGACATGCAACAGAAAGTGAAATAATCAGAAAATTATCCTGAGCTTGTGGAGGAAAGGAAGAATGTCATAGAAGTTAATTTGTACACATTCACATAATTAGTATGTCCTAGAGTCTGGTTTGGGTTCAAGTTCATGTTTTGTTGTTTTCTTTTGTTACATTTATTTTTATATTGCACCCTACCCCCAAGGAGGATGTGTCAGGGTTGTCTGCCTTCCATGGGAGGAAAAGGTTTGTATGTACAAAGCTGGAGATAAGAATTTACCTGGCTGTTAGTATACTATGCAATATGCACAAAATCACAGCTCTCTGGCTCCCAGGCCCTCATCTGCCTTCTCATACCTTTCTTCATCATTCCTATACATTTCTGTCAACCTGCCCTTTTTAGTAAAGGAGATTCACCACACCACTCTGTTGATAGGGTGGACCTCAAGTGGGCTGATAATCTAATCTTCATGTATTCGAGAGAGAGTAACCATATATCACATGTTTCTGAAATGGTCCCTGAACTGGTAGCATCAGCAGTCCTAGGAACTTGTTACAAAGGCAAATTGCTCCAGATCTACTGAATCGGAAATTCTGGGGTAAGGTAGTTTAAGACCTGCAGTTGATTTTGATATATGTGAAAATTTGAGGACCACCTTTATAAAAATTCTTAGAAAACTCTTGTTCTTAATTTGTCCTCAGTTGGGAGGATAATTGTGTAAACTATCCTTTAGTAATACAGCATCAAATAAAGAGATCCTTCCTCTCATGTACACACTTAAGTTAAGCATCTACTGTATGATGTTAACTACTTTAGTGAAAGGAGAGAAGAATAAAATAAGCTTCCAACCTTCTAGAGCTTATCCAGAGTGAATAAGTGGATCATTTTTGATTTGGCAATAAATAGACATGAAAACAACACAGTAGCCTACCTCTTTGTTGGCTTTCTGAAATACCCTTTCACAAAATGCAAAATATGGGCTAAATGCATCATTGTATCACTGATATTACCAAACTATCCCTTGTACTTTTCGGAGATGGAAGAATAAATATTGTTCATTACAAGTTTAATCATTTGAACCATAACATTCACCTGGTTAGTGACTGAAACAGAATATATGGCTTCATACTTCTTTGACATTGCTTCTGCCTTATAAGTCAGTCTCGGTTTCAGGAATCTGAGGCTAAATCAGAATCAAAAGTCACCTTCTACCTTCTCAGCGATTAAACAGATTTGCAGCAGACTTTCCCTTCTATTTAACTTTTATTAAAAGAAGTGCTAAGGTACTGGGATGCAGTACATCATATTTATTACCAAAATTATTAACAAATATACAAAACTTATACATGTAATTTTCTTACATCCATTTATTCTCTATAATACTGATTTTGTTCAAGTAGGTTATCTACAGTATGTAAACATCCCTTGGATTGACCTCACACAGATTAGGAAAGCCCTCTAACCCATGCTTTTATCAGATACTTCTTTTTATTTGGCTTTCATTTGTAGCATCTAATCTCCACATTTGGCACATGGAAGAGACATCTACAGTGCAAAAGAGGCAGATTTTCTGGTTTCATTCTGAACACTTTTGCAGGGGCATAAAGAGCTGAGAGGAGAACAGAAGCACTCTAACTCGATGGCACTG